>CM049377.1:17629741-17964741 GCA_026937815.1 Etheostoma perlongum
CAGCAGCACTGATCCATTACTAAGGAGATGGAGACGGGATAAGAAGCAAGCAACCAGTGGAATGGGAGGTTTTAACCTTTTAGAAGCTGCGCAGTAGGAGACTTCGGCTGCTGCTGACCACAGCTACTCATGTGATAGAAAGACGAGATGCACCCTTGCAAGCCCACAGCCACCTCCATGCCATGTGGTGGTGGGTGTCTTTCTTCTTTTGCTAAATGGACATATGATAACCATAACACAATTTACCACTAGGGAACAGTGGCTTTTATGGCCTTTACTCAGTGATTTAATCATTATTGTAGTATGGACTAGACTGGAAAGACAACCAAAAGATTGTGGTATCTTAACCACATTGTGGTGCCCATTTTGCATAATTTTCAAACTGGAGCCCTCCTGTCATAATTAAACAGTGTTCACGCCACTGACATAAAAATCACTGTTTGAGAATGTCGGCAATCTTGTTTTTGTCTCTTTAAACACACAGAACCTGGTCAAGTCAGTCTTTCACTGATGTTGGGTGACACCCTATAAGATTACGATATTTTCCATTGCAGTCTTGATAAGTACCCGGAAACCAACATTTGGCAGTGAACATTTTATGATCACATTGCTGCCGAGAATCCTTAATGCAATCTTGCAGTACCAATACCTTGATTTGTCTCTACAGTGTATATGCTGTTGACTGTATAACACATACTTAAGGATAAAGAGGATAAATAAATGTATAAAGCATAATGTTCCTTGGGTAATGATATTTAAAGCTGCTTACAGTTTTTATTCTAAAAGAATAGAGAAATATACGTATTGTGATATTATATTATTTCATAGTTAGAATGACTCCTCTGGTGCAAATGTTACTACTACGCACACGGTCCACAACCCTGTCTCCCAGAGAGATTACAGTTTATATGCCAACTAATTTCATGGTAACAGTTACAGAAACCATAATGGCACCCGATTATGTTTTCTATTAACATTATTGTGGAAATGTCAAGTCACAGAAATGTTGTTACTAAATTTATAAGAAATGTTCACTAACAATTAATTTTCCACCAAAATATCTAATATGGCAATATCATGCCAAAACCATTTATCCACGAACCACGATCTTTCTCCAAACCTAACCACAGAAAGGGAGTCTGATGCAAGTCAACATCCTGACCTTTGTATCCTCCCCTGAAGCAGGTCCACTTAGCTCTATGGAGGTTTATAGCGCTTTTTTCAGCTCATGATTTTAGTTTTGGGGCTAAAAGCAAACTGATTTGTTTATCCCACCGCTCATCTCATCTCAGCTGAAGCAGGTTGCTGGTTTCAGACAAACCTCAGCACCTAGCTGGTGATGAAATTTGAGCATTTTGCAGCCAAGGAGCTGATATTTATATATGAATATTGGACTTGTATTTATAACCCGGCCATAAACATGACTCCAAATGAATGCTTATATTGCTCTGTATCTGGTTGTAATAAATAGCTGTATGCGAACAATTCCCCCCATATTATTGACTTAAAAGGTGACAATATGTTAATCTTGCCTTTTACATCTTGATCCTGCTTCCCAAAACAAACAAACAAAAACAGGTATTGCTGGTATTTTTTTTACAGGTAGGCATTAGCAGCCTCGCATCAATCCGTTCCTTTTCACATGGTCAGCACTTCCTGTAATGCTAACTGAGGATGCCACTTATGCAGCTATTCAGTTATTTTCTTCCATAAAATCCTCTTTGACAAGTCATTAAGCTTCGTAATTATTTCTGGCCAGCAAGCCCTGGATATTTCAACTGTCTGTTGGTGCTTGGCTGGCTTGCTTTCAGCGCTGAAAATTTTTCATTACCGCTACAATAATGCAGCGCGTGTGGCTCTTAGATAATTAGAAGAGAGTTGGTCGAGCTCTGACAACCCATTTCTTCAGTGTAGAAGTTCCTTGATATTTGGGCGATGTATTAAGTTCCTGGAACAACTATGTTATTCTGGTGAGTAGCCTGCTGCTGCTCACTCTTTAGCTGTGGCCCAGAAGTCTCCATCTTTCAAGTTGCCAACAGTTTCTCAATTCTGTCTCTTGCAGCAGAGAATAGATTTGATACTGTACATGTTCATATGATGTAGTACTGAGCAGCTTTTTATAAATCAATAGTCTGGTTTGATATTAGGAATGTTTTACATAGAGGGTAACACTTATTCAGTCTTGAAGGCTATTCTTATCATGTTGGCTTGGTTTCCTGGGCAAAAAATGCTGAGTTTCAAGGAAGGATTGAATATCAAGTCGAAAGAGGCTTCAGCTTTGTATTTCCAACAGAACAGCAGGTGACCTTTTCCTGCAGCGACCCTGTCCCTTGGGGCTACTGATGGGTGTTAAACGCTCGTTTTGTATTCCAGTTCTGGTGTAAACAGGTTTAGGTGGAGCATCTTTGTTTTTCATGTTGTGACATTGTATCCATTATATTTTGCAATAGATGAGGTACATTGCATGGTAAACATTTGGTGCAAGGAAATTCTCTTGAAATGTAAATTTGGTAGTGTTGTGTTTGGGAATGAAATGCAAACTAATATCAAAGTATTGTAATAACAAGAGATCAAGTGATCTCAAGTGTACCTGCCATGGTCCTTTCTGGTGGTCCTTTGATTATGATATTTATATTTCTTCAGAGTGATTTGTTTCAACCATGTTTCAGGTCAAAATTTAGTTCTGTACATTAGCTGAAGATCTAACCAACAACGACATTCCACTCTGCCAAAATCTCCCTGTACTTCCAATTATAGGGCAGGCTGATGGGGGAAATGCATTGCATGACATTTATGTCCCAGTAAAGAGCTTTTTTTCATTAAAAATGGAGGAGTGGTTTGATCTTACCTGGGCTCTGATCAGGCGTCATGAATAAGCAAGGGTGTTGTGCCCTGGTGTTGTTGCACAACAGGGAAAAAACAAGTCTCCTTGTCAGAACACTTTATTTACCACAACATCTTCGTCTTAGGGAACAGATGTAAACTGTGGGTCCAATGCAGAGCTTTAAAGAATAAAGGTAGGATAACACACAAACAAACACACACACACACATGCACAAGAAACACTACAGTATGATGGTGTTTTTACAAAGCACAGAACAATCCACCCTCACATCACATACGGCTGATTGTAGGCATTCTTCTGCACACATGTGGTTTTTTTACAGGAAAGCATTCAGTCATAAAAACAAGGTCACCAATTCTGCCTTTGCTGAAAGAGCATCTGTGTTATGATCTAGCAATGGGAAACATCAATTCTAGTTCCTAGTTGGCATAGCAGCTAATAAAATGCTGCATCCAAACTGATGTGCATGATAATGCAAAGATGCAATAAAAGAGTGGTGCAAATATGCAGCAGATGGAACATTTGCATGCAGTCACAACTGAACATGGCATAGTAAGATATAGTGATATGAATCAGATTTTACTATATCAACAGTTTCGATATAGAAAAGCAACAGATGAACTGCCATCTTCTTCAGCTGTGAATTTGACCAAAAGGTGCTGCAATCAATAATCTTTACAATGCTTTAGAAACGGTTTCTTCCCACCTCACGGAAGAATAAGGGCTCACAGCACGGTGATAACCCTTCAATAAAAACAGCTTCAGGGTTCTGGGTAAACACCTTATTTCCCCTAAACAATCAATTATTCAGGCTTTATTAGCCGATTAGCCTAACATCAATATTTTAGCTCATTTAGCAGGAGTTATTTTGAAAAACAGCCTTGGAAAGCTAAGGTTATAAAATGGAGGGGGAGATTGGCTTTATTAAGTAATTAATTCCCTCTGTAAAAGAGATGCTTTCCTTATACTGTCTGTTAAAGATTGATGCTGCATTTCTCCTCACTCAGAGCACTATTCCTAACACTCTTGTGGCATCATTGACACTTCTAATGACAGACTGCCACCTGCTGGTAAAAAAAATATTAAAGTACTGTATGTTTGATTAAAGTGTACAGGGGTACTTACTTTGGTGGCAGTCTGTGATGGAGGGTACTAAGGTCACATCTGGTTCCTTCATTAAGCTTAGCTTCTCCTACAGGTTTTAATGAGCCGCTCAGCGTCCATACACTTGCATTTGAAATCTTCTGATGGCAGCTCTAAAGACCTGCTTGGCAGATTAATATCCTCAAGACAGAATTAGCTTATGGAGCAGGGATGAAAGAGCCAAAACAAAAACAAAAAAACACTGCATTTGCACATTGATTCAATACATATTTCAGCCGCATGTTGCTCAGAAAGAACATAAATCCACAAGTTTATAAATTCCCCTCAATAATAGAATTAACTGCAACCCATTATAATCATTGTTGTTTTATAGAATTCTGTTTTATACAATTATGTATAAAAACTTGCAGTTTAAAGACTGCACAGTAGAATGGTAAGATAATTTATCAACTACTTCTATCACAAGCAACATTTTTTAATCATTCTAGATTCTTGATTTGTGAACATGAAACATTTGTTTATCTTATTGATTATATTATTTTGCCAAATCAATGTCTCTCTTATGAACTCAAAACCTGCGGAAAAAGTATTCAGATATGGTACTGAAGTAAAAGTGATGACCGTGTAAAAATAATTTGTTACAAGTAAAAGTCATGCATTCAAAGCTTAAGTAAGTAAAAGTATTCTTATCAAAATATATTTAAAGTACCAAAGTCAAAGCACTCATTTTGCAGAATGGTCCATTTTAGAATAACGTATGTAATATTACTGGATTATAATTATTGATGCATTTATGTGTTCATCACCCGGAGCTCATTTTAATTATAATAATAATAATTAATAATGATACTGTTTATTGATCCACAGGGGGAAAATTACAATTTACACTCTGTTTGTTAGTAATCACTACACACAGGCCTGAAATACACACACATGCTCAGGACCTATTCATGCACAAAGAGAGAGATGTCAGAGTGAGTGGGCTGCCAGTTGTGGACCAGCGCCCTGAGCGGTTGGGGGGGTACAGTGCCTTGCTCAAGGGCACCTGGCAGTGCCCAGGAGGTGAACTGGCATCTCCAGCTACTAATCCACACTCCGCACTTTGTCCCCATTATGGGGACTGAGCAGCGACCCTCCGGTTCCCAACCCAACTCCCTACGAATTGAGCTACTGCCACCCCCAATTAGCCTTTATAAAACACACTACTTTATATAAATATACTGTGAAATCAGTTTTTAGTTTTTTTACTGTGCGTTCCTCGGGCATTTTAAAGAGGTTACTTATGGTTAAAATGTTATGCTTGAGATACTGTAATGCTAGATCTATTTCTGTCCACTTTAGTGACACAGGCAGAGTCATAAGCAAATGTATAATCACTAACAGTAATATCCGGGGCAAAGTTGTTTTGCAGCATTACTGAAAATGACACAGTGTGTGCACAATGATCTGGTTTTTTGTCCCACAGGGAAATGTTGCATTTATCTTAGGCTATGCGAAGTTCAAAGTTCAGCAACCCCGCACACGATAACAGAGAGCTCAAACCCCAGCAAACACACAACAAAAAGGAGGGATAATTGCCTGCCTCAACAAGTCTGAACCAAAGTGTGCAGAGGCAGCTGAAGTGATGAGTCTGACTCACTTCCCGCTCACTATCAGCTGCTTGTCCTTTATCAGGAGGGGGAAATTCCCATCCCTTTTTACCATTTTTTGAGCTGGTGGATTTAAAACCCTGTTGAATGGGCTTAAACATACACACAAAATGCCTATCTGTAACAAAGCACTTTTTTTGGTTTGGTTTACAGGCCATCAGTTGGTTGTGGTAGATTTTAAAAACAACTCTTTAAAACATTGTGGAGGCGTTGCTCCATATGCAGTTAAACAAGCCATAATAATATTTGGTGCAATCAGAGCTCCCATTGTGGCCCATGCTGTCACTTCCTGTGGCTGTGCTTTGATGGCAGAGGACGGAACGCCTATAAAGGCCACTGCTTATGACTGGCAGTAATTAGCTTTTTAACAGTGGTGGTGAAAGATGGTTGTCCATAAATTCAACACAACTCCGTCTGCCTGGACTTGCCATGCAGTGGCAGCCCACGCCCGGCAGACGCAGTCTACCCTCATGCATGGCTCTCGGCCAAACCTGCCTGCTGTTTTTTAGTGATATTATATAATTACAAATTGTCTACAGTAGCACTTAAACTTATACCTCCCTGGGGTAGCCTGGTGGCCTAAAAGGGGTTAAGGCGCCAAACATGAACCACAACATCCCCCAGACCTCTGTTGCATGTCATTCCCCATCTCACACTCAACTGTCTCTATCCCATAGAGGCAGAGAATGCCAAATATATGTGTGTTTATATCCCAACTTTTGCCATGTATAATTTCTCACGCAGGTGAACCATGTACACACAACTAAGAAGATATGTTTGGTTCTCATAAAGCCACAAGTTACTCAACAAAGCAGCAATAATGTGTTAATCATGTATGTATCCATACAAAGTCATTGCAAAACAACAGTACAAATGCTTCCAGGACTTTCTGTCATATCCTGTTTCACCCATCAGTCATAAAGTGTCCCAATCATGTAGCACCTGAGTGGATACAAAGGAAATGTGCATTTATGGTCTGCGGCTTCCACCAAAGCTTAGTGCCAAAGCAATGGGAAAGAAAACAGTGATAAGCAGTAATGGTTTATATGCCATGCATTTTTACCAGATTTGATCAATTTGACATAGCACTTTGCTTTGAACCCTGGCAGCGAGGTGGAACTTAATATCCTCACATTAAGATTGAAAAGTTGTTGTCTGCTTATGTAAGCCAGACAACGATTTAAGACTGATACAAAGATTTAAGAGGATAAGATCAACATTACAATATTAATACATTATTAACATTTAGTTTTTTTGTCAAAGTATCTTCAAGTTATCTTTGGGGGGACCTACATTAACCTAACCAAAGGTATTTTGCATTGTTTATCTTGGGCTGATGTGACAAGGATGACACACCAGTTTGAGAATCATTATTATCAGTAGCATCTGAAAGTAAGTAGTAAATATATCTAAACATCTTGTAAATATGTATGTATGTGTGTAATATTTGTATGACTCTGAATAGGAATCCATCATTTCTATCTCTAAATCTTTACAGAAGATTATTAGATTGTATGAACAAGTGTTGACACATTATGCAAAAAATATCCACAAAGGTGACTAAAAGTCTAGATGTTGGAGAAGAAGAAGTAACCCTCCAGGGAGACATGAGTCAAAGCTGTGGCCTTTTGTGCTTCTACGGTCCCATTTATATGGCTGCACAAAACTTTATGGCAACTGTTGTATATGGAATTATTTCTGTTTGTATTATCATGCTGACTTATTATGATTAATTACAGACAAGTCATTTTACAAGTGACACTTGAGGGCTTGAAGGCACAACATGGTTTTTCCGCCTGGCGATTGTTTTGATCAGTTTTTGTTATGGCTGGGTCATAAGTTTTGTTTGTTACGCTCTGAGGATCTTTTGTGTGCCAATTTCACCCACAAGCATGCATAGAATCTTAGTAAATTAAAAGGGTTACAAATATTCTGAGACAATACATTAGACATGCTGTTTATTGCTGTTTTAGTTCATTGTTATTGTAATAATGAAGTGAACAACACAGAATGACGAAAAATAAAACAAAGGAAACTTCTTGGAAAGCCAAAATAAACTGTTTAGAGTTTAGTGGGGGTATAAAAACAAGGCTATTCTCAGAATAACTGCAAGGCACAGCAGACTTTGCAGGGCTGGGTAAAGTACCTGGACATGGTGAAGGGTAACGATTCCTCCACATCAAAACCTCCGTGTGTTGCACAGTCTCTCTGTGTCCCACCGCAAAGTCAACAAACCAGTCGTCATAAAACACAACACAGCTGAACGAGGAAGCTGGCCAAGAAACCACATCAACTGTGGCAGACAGGAAGTGAATTTTGCATTTATAACTGCCTGCTGAAACATACCATAAGACATCAACAGTTTTCTTTAACGAGGCAGGGTAGAAACTGAACAGGGCACAATTAAGGAGAAAAGCGAAACTTGCTGTACAACACTGAAACCCTGAAACTGAAGAAAATCAAGGCATAAAGATGCTGAGCTTTCAGAGTTTTCACCCTGAGCTAGTACTGACCTTTTTTAAAGAGAAAGTTCACTCCAAAATCAAAAACACATTTTCTCTCTTGTAGTGAAATTTATCAATCTAGATTGTTTTGGTGTGAGTTGCCCAGTGTTAGAGACATCAGCCATAGAGATGTCTGCTTTCTCTCAAATATAATGGAACAAGATGGTACTCTGTGCTCAAAGCACCAAGAAAATACATTCTAAACCCAACAGCAAGATATCTATTCAAAATCAAGACTTGGTTAAAAGATAATCCACAGGTTGTAAGTAGTTCCTGCACAGTGATATGGTTGGCGGGTGTAGTTTGATATAAACTGCTCACAACCCGCGGATTATAACCAGTTCCCGTGATTTTTAGATAGACAGACATCTCTATGGCCGATATCGCCAACACCGGGAACTCACCAAAACTATCTAGATTGATAAATATTTCGAGGTAAACTGTCCCTTTAAAATGCCTTCAAAAAATGTCTTGTTCTGCCTCACTGTGATTCAGCAGCTCCAAAAAAAAGATAGAGAATTCACAAATTATGACTTTTTGATTTCATAAAAGGGTCATGTGAGGTCTTGCTGCTCTACTATGATATTATCCAGCTCTCTGATGACGAGGACACCTCGCACGGATGTGGGGGTTGTGCCAACAGGCTGTGCTGTGATTAAGGGCAATTTTGGAAAGTATGTCACACAAAAATTGTATTTTTTCAATGTTCTGTGCCAGACGTCTTTTGGAAGCAAAAGTGCCAAACCAAATGAAATGTGGCATTTGTTAAAAAGCCACATTATTAAGTCTTTGACGCCACTTAAAATCAGTGGCAGATGTTTTCAAAGGAGGCCTGGGGATCAACTGAGGAGCCACATATAAACAGAAATAACCTTATGATTGTGTCTGAATGACCATAAAAACTGCATCAAATGAAAGAGGGCTTGTGCATTTGAAGCTGGATAGAAAATACTGTATATATAAAGAAATATAATCCATGTGGCCAAAAATATATGAAGCTAGCCTCAATATGAATGTGTGTAATGTAATTACACTGTAGCTGGTATTTTGCATTTTGTGTATTAACCAAATGTCTGTTATAAATATCTATATCGGAAAACAAAGGACATTCAAGTGGAATCACTGTTTTCAGGAACAATGTGTTGGGTTTGTGAATAATGTGCAAATGAAGTGAGAGTCAGCAAACGGGCAACAAGGATAATAAAATAAGGGAAATTATAAATGTTGATTCCCCCTTACAAACAAATGTGTTTTGATCTGCCAGTATCATTTTTAAAATCTGGAGAGGAATGTGTGTTATCAAGACTGACACGATGGATTTAAACTTTATAGCACCTGTGTAGACATACTGATTTAACTATACAAAGTATTATCATGGCTGCTGCTCTCTGTGGGGAAATCACAGACAATTAAAGAAATAACAACAAACAACAGAAATAACAGCTAGAACAAAGAGGAAGTATTTAATTTAAAGGAGAGGATATGACAACATGTTTTAGACATGTCAAGACTTGTGGGGTAATGATGTTTGTGTCAAAATGTGTGAAGCATCAACCTCATCAGGAAACCATAATTCAAATATGAGGAAGGACACCTACTTCATCAAACCACAGGTCCACAATTTCACACCTCCTCTTCATGAGGACATTGATAGGTACAGAATTTTCTGACCATAAAAGGCAAGTCATTAGAGAATCTGTGAGGATACACACTTAGTTTTTTTTTTCAAACTCTTCAAATAAATAAAGTCTCAATTGCAGCTAACATTTTTGTAGCCACATGTATGATTTGAAAACCATGGGCTTTTTTCAGGTACTTCCCTTTCTACTTTAAATGGAGTATTTTAACTTGGCTCATCAGTTAAAAGGAGTTCTTTATTTTTTCTGCATCATGTTTACTCACTTGCTCCGCAGAAAATTCAACAACTGAGTAAACATGACTGCACAGGTAGCAAGGATGTCAGCAGTGCACTCACTAAAAAAAAACCCTCATCTGCAGCTTTGGTCATTCATGTGGGATTGCAAGTGAGTCATGACATGCTGGCTGAGACACATCCTTGCCCTCAACAACTTGATACTCACATACCTCAAAATATCAACATATACCCAGCATACACACACTACTGCACATAGTAGGTACTCTCAAGATTACTGATTAGGCAAAGCAGAATTTGTCCTTTAGAATAACAAGTTGTTTCTGTGTTGTTGTTTTGGACGCATGGCTCAAACTGTTAAGTAATAGAGATGTGCTTGAGAAATAGAGAAGTAAGATCTGCTTTGTCGGGAAAATACATAAACGTTAGGTCCAACTACTCATTGCCATATGAGACCTATAATTCATTGCTAATGCATTGAGTCATCTTGGGGATGAAGCCACTGAAGATGTTGCATCAGCAACAGTGTGCAGTGATGATGAAGCAGGTAGTTCCCCAAAGTCTGGCCATCAACAATATTGTATCACTTCAAAGAATCATATGTAACAACACAGGGATTTCTTAATCACATTAATAATGTGGTATAGTGCAGAAAACTAAATGATTTAATTAAAAGTTTGCCATCTCAGAAACTAAAACAACAGACAGTTTTCTGTAAGAATCTAATTCTGGCATGACCTAGATTGACATTTTATTCAGTATCCAGCTATAGATAAAGAGGAAACAAATCTCTATTTATATCATTACTTTGAGCATCTAAATAACAGAAGTGTCTGGCTTGGTCCCATGATGAGTGTGTTGTACTCAGGTAAAATACATCAACATGTCCAGAAGAGCTTTTGCATGAATGATAATGACAATGACAATATATACTGAGCATCTAAACATTGTCTTTGATCTATTTAGGTTATTTCCTGAAGGTTTTTGATGATGTAAATTCTTAGGGTAATAGCTTTCAAAGTAATATTTGTCATTTGGTTGATAAGTTGTGTGTTTTCAGGCAGCATGCTTTACTTTATTAACATAGTACAAATGCAGCCATAATAATTTGCCATAATTGGTCTTATCCAGCAATGCTATTGCCCAACCCATCAGCTTTAAATATATTTCTACAAAAAAATAACAATTAGCTAACCACTCACTAGGTAAAGCTAAATGTGGATATTTTGGAAATTCCCCATTTCCATTCAACATTCTGTCTGTCAAGATGTAAGTGGGAGGGTTGAGGTTAGTAGTAGGCGGGGTTGAGGTGAAGTGACTAAGACTTTACGTTGCATAAAAACAAGGTCCACAACCAGGGACACAAACCAGAGACAAGCAGAGCCACCAGTCAAAACAAAGAGGAAAGACAACACTGAAGGAGAAACACTGCTGATCGTCAGCGGACAAGCTTTTTTTCATCCTTTTTGTCTAACAGAGCACTTGTTTGCTGCAAGGCTCTTAGTGTATTTGATTTTTTTGTTACATTTTGAAACAACCTACAGCAGATCTCATCATGAGGTGCTGTGCTTTAGCTGTGTGTTTATTTTTGAGTGTAACCATACAGGATGGATGGAGCCTTCCCCTCAAGTCTGTCTTTGTCACCTTCCCAGGAGACATCATCAAAAACATGACTGATATGGAGCTGGCAGAAGTAAGTAGCAGATGGTTCACTTTTTCTAAATGGATTGAAATTCCCAAAACAGTATGCAATCAAGCTGTGCGGGGAAGTAATTATCTGAACAAAGATCTCTATCATAATGTTGATGAAAACAATTAGTTTCTTCTGAATTTAAGCTACACAAATAGCAGTGTAACAGTGAGAATAAGTATCACAAAAACACTAGAAAAGAATTTGATTTGTTTTCCAAACTAAAGTTTACTCATAAGGACCCACTCTGATATAATCATCCATCTGGACTCATTAGATCATGTGATTTCTCATGTTCTCCTGTCAGGGGTTATCTGAAGAAGTTTGGCTACATTGACACGCTGCAACGCAGTGGCTTCAGTCTATGGTGTCTACCTCCAAGGCTTTGAAGAGGATGCAGAGGCAGATGGGGCTGGAGGAGACTGGAGAGCTGGATAAGTCCACCCTGGACGCCATGAGCGACCTCGCTGCGAGAGTTCCTGATGTGGCTAACTACCAAACATTTGACGGAGACCTCAAATGGGACCATCGAGATGTTACTTACAGGTAAGTGGAGAGAATAAATTCTTTCATAGACTTGAAGACATTTTAATGTGTGTGCTTTTATTAGATATATTAGAGTATCTCTGATGGAGGTACCTCACCAAGTATCTTCACTGACATTGTCAATTATAAGTCTGAGAGCAGAGTTTCATTCTGCTTTTCTCCACAGGATCATTAACTATACTCCAGATATGGAGAGCTCTCTGATTGATGACGCTTTGCCAGAGCCTTCAAGGTGTGGAGTGATGTGGCCCTCTGACTTTTTACCCGCCTCTTTGATGGGACGGCTGACATCATGATTTCATTTGGAAGAAAAAGTATGTGTTTGTGTAGTGGTCACTTCATATTGATTTCACATAGTTGTATTATTATTTTGTACTAAACACAAGTCTAAAATCAAAGATTAACGTGCAATTTTAAAAAACAAAATCAGATCATGGAGACCCATACCCATTTGATGGTAAGGATGGTCTTCTGGCCCATGCTTATCCCCCTGGTGAGGGTCTGCAGGGTGATGCACACTTTGACGAGGATGAGTACTGGACCCTGGGAACAGGACCAGGTAATCAGCCAAGATATTACTCCACTACCAACAACTTTATGAGGTTGTCTCCTCAGTGTTCACTTTATACATTTCATTAAATGTATGATTTATTTTGTTGCCTAAGCTGTGAAGACTCGCTATGGGAATGCTGATGGTGCCATGTGCCACTTCCCCTTCACTTTTGAGGGCAAATCCTACAGCAGCTGTACCACTGAGGGACGTTCAGACAACCTGCCATGGTGTGCCACCACAGCTGACTACAGCAGGGACAAGAAATTTGGCTTTTGCCCAAGCGAACGTAAGATTGACAATATATTCTGCAAGGGAAATAATAGGTCAAAGCTCAGCCACATGAGAGCATTTGCTTTAAGGCATGCTGACTTGCTTTACCTGCTCATCCTTTCCCCTAATTTTTATCCTGACAGTTCTGTACACATTTGGAGGAAACGCAAACGGAGCGGAGTGTGTGTTCCCCTTGTCTTTTGGGGAGGAATATGATAGCTGTACAACAGAGGGTCGCAATGACGGCTACCGCTGGTGTGCCACCACAAACAACTTTGATACTGACAAGAAATATGGATTCTGTCCCAGTCGTGGTGAGTGACAGGAACCACAATGCATAAGGGCTGTGAAGTACTGCCACAATGGCTTTTTTTGTTATTGACGTTGATATGTCTTTGTTTGGCCAGACACCGCTGTAATTGGTGGAAATTCTGAGGGAGCCCTGCCACTTCCCCTTTGTGTTCCTGGGTAAAAAGTATGACTCCTGCACAAGTGAGGGACGAGGAGATGGCAAGTTGTGGTGCAGTACCACTGACAGCTATGATGATGACAAGAAATGGGGCTTCTGTCCCGACCAGGGTGAGTTACATGAATACAAGGAAGAGAAAGTAGATAAAATGCTATAGGTATTTGCCCGTGCCATTCATTAATATTCCTTACTGTATGTGCTCCAGGTTACAGTCTCTTCTTGGTGGCAGCCCATGAGTTTGGACATGCCCTTGGCTTGGATCACTCCAACATAAGAGACGCTCTCATGTACCCCATGTACAGCTATGTGAAAGACTTCTCCCTGCATGAAGACGACATTGAGGGCATTCAATATCTCTATGGTAAGGTCATGACAAACTGTGTTATCATGCAAAATCACATCAAAATGAAACAATTTCCAGCTTGTCAACACTTTCTCTCATACAACACAATTTTCTTTTTTCTAGGACGCAAAACAGGGCCTGATCCCACCCCCCCTCAGCCCAACACCCCAACCACTACCCCTTATCCAGACCCTGATGAGACTGACGCTACAGATGGACCCACCACCACTACCACCACACGACCTGTCGATCCGACCAAAGATGCCTGCAAGTTGACCAAATTTGACACCATCACTGTGATTGAGGGAGAGCTACATTTCTTCAAGGATGGGTAAGTCAATCAGTCTCTTTTTGTTTGTAAAATAAGTAAAAACAGCAACATAAACAGAAAACGGCAGTAGTGAGATGGTAATTGCATGTGTTGATTGACAGATATTTCTGGAAGATGTCTAACGGAGGCGATGAAAAGGTCAAGGGACCCTTTCCTGTTTCTGAGAGGTGGCCCGCTCTGCCAGCAGTCATTGACTCTGCCTTCGAGAACATTCAGGCCAGGAAATTGTACTTCTTCTCAGGTAATAAAACTTTATATTGTGTATAAGGGACCTCTAATACTTAAGCCAAAAGTGCAAAACCATTTTTTTCTAATGATCATTTTCTTTCTATAGGGACCCAATTCTGGGTGTACACAGGGCAGAGTGTTCTGGGGCCCCGAAGCATTGAGAAACTCGGTCTCCCCGACAGCGTTCAGAAAGTGGAGGGAGCACTGCAGAGGGGGAAAGGCAAAGTGCTGCTCTTCAGTGGCGAGAACTACTGGAGGTCAGTTAAAATTGGATGGGGAAGAATGTTTGTCACTGGAAAACCCTACCTGCCCTTTGGTTTTCCAGTCAACTGTTGAAATAAGTTTATTATTATATATTTTTTTACATTACCAAAGTTTGTGATTTAAGACACCAGATTGTTTTTGCCATTTAAATTACATTCTCTGCTATGATCAACACAGGCTTGATGAGAAGGCCCAGAAAATCGACAAAGGGTACCCCAAATACACAGATTTGGCCTTTGGTGGTGTCCCCAATGATGCTCATGACGTGTTCCAGTACAAAGGTAATTTCAAATATGCATCTACTGAGCTCAATAAACAAAATTGCCATTTTACAGTATATTGTGACATATAAGAATCCTCATTTTGCATTCTAGTGATTCAAATTGAAATATTTCTGCTTTAGATCACACCTACTTCTGCCGGGACCGCTTCTACTGGCGTATGAACTCCCCGCAGGCAGGTGGATCGTGTTGGCTATGTGAAATATGACCTTCTCAAGTGCACAGATGCTACAGGCCCCAACTACTACTGAGGAGATGAACAAACTGGGATGAGCTGGAAAATTGTCTTTAATGTGGTAGCACCTACTTCTCTCTCTCTCCTGTTCATGTGTCAGGGAGAATGTGAAGCAGTATTTGTAGTGTCTGTTGTATAATGTGTGTGCTTTCTGGGATGTGAATAATTCACCATCATTGACTAATTATTTTCTATTGGCTAATTCTATAACATACAGTATTGGCCTAAAAAGAACTCAAAGGCACAAAGGAAATCAAACCAAGTTGTGATGTTTGGCTCTGCCTTGCCCACAATCTGTGAACTGGTTGGTTATGGGAGTCTAATATTTGAGACCCATAACCACAACTAAAATGTTACCAAAAGCTATCTGCATTTCAGATTTGCTACATGACTTCTTAACGTCTGACAGGTTCAGACATTTTACAGTATTGGATTATTTTGGTATTTATAGCTATATCTAATATTATTTTTGCGTCCTTAAGCTTGTTTGTTTTGTATAATTATGTGTGTATTTCTGAAAAAGGCTTCAAAGCCAATTACTTGCACTGGAAGACAATGCATGTCTCCTTCACTGAAATTATTTATGATACTGATATGTTTTGTATTAAAGTTTTTTACTTTTAACGTTAATGCAATAAACATTCTGTGAGAACTACATCCCATGTCATCTGTCTCTATCGTTCACCAAAACACTCGATTAACTGACATGGATATGGATTATCTGACAACACTATGCTCACACGATATACTGTATATTTATTCGACATTTGAATCCACATTCCAACAACAGGAAAAACATGTCTAAACCTCAACTATAGAAAATTTATTTTATTACTTTCTGCGATGGTCTCCTGAAACGCCCTATGTGTATGCATATTACCTCCGCATCAGTAATATGCCTTCCTCTAAAAACAATAGTCCACCAAGCGATTATAAAAATCACATTTACCAAATACCTGAAACATATAACAAGCAATCTATCAGTGAACACAAACTAAAGCATTTGTAAATATGTCAATGTTTGCTTAAACAACAAAATAGTTGTCAACAAAAAAAATAATAAATAAGATCCGGTTGCACGGACAGGAAGCAAGGATAGTCTCATGGCGCCCGACTAGAATGAAGCAACAATTATCGGTTACTAATCTTTGTTCTATTTAACACATCTACACTCTAGGACACCTTTCTACTCGAAAATACACGGTAAGAAAAAAGCGTGGAGATTCTAGTGCCGGAGAAGGAAAATAATTTCATTTCCTTCAGGGAGAGAATTTGGGCGGTCTGTCGCAGCTGAGGCCCTCGAGGTCCCCAGTAGAGCTCTCAGAATGCCTGAGTGTAAAACGGGGTTGTCTGGTCAGAAATGGCGACGCGGAGCAGGCAGGACGAAGGACAGCTGGGCCTGTTTAAAACCGCTAAGACACGCTGTGTCATGAACGTTGTAACACCCGATATGACTACTTGGTTAGCTAGATCAGTGACATGCTCGTTGAATAGCGTTACCTTATTCATCACTCCAACTATAATTGGGAGACAGTTATATCAGTTTGCAGATCCATCGAATAAGATACGTAGCAGACAACAATGCTTTTTAGCCAGCTAAAAGCTAGCGCTAGCTGTTGAGCTTCATCGTTGACATCACGTTTTCTAAACAACTTTACTGCCTGTCAGGTCTGATGAGTATAGTCACACTCGGACAGTCCAAATGTGAACTGTTCGCCCCCAGAATAGACCTTTTAATTTACACAACCTTAACGCCATTGAGTGATAACTAAAACTCTAAATATAGCTAGCTAATTTAATTTATAATTTATTTATACTATTTATTGATCCCCTATGTGGAAATTACAATTTAGCTAGCTAGCTTTCTAACTTTACCGAAGTGGCAGACTTGTCGTTAAAGGCATAGACATGTCTATGGTTTACGGCATGAACGTTAGCTTAGGTAAATGCTAGCGTTACTGCTGGAGGAGTCGGATAGTTTTCCTAAATAAACACTGTTCGGTAACGTTACACATATCACAAAGTGATGTATAACGAACAATATCATTTAATGAAATTAATGTAGGAAATGGCCATTTTTTTTAAACATTCAGGAGCAAAACACATGCACTAAGTCCAGAAATACTGTACATAATAGTATCACAAAATAACTCTCAGCCATTTGGTGGAGTTAAAGTATAATGTTTCAGAAACAGAGATGTTAGTACATCAAAACTTTGGTTAAATGTATATTGGCCAGCTATGTTATCCTTGTTTCCATGTGCACTCTATTTGGTATCAAGGAATTTACATTCCTTCAAATACATAATTGGTGTCACAATGCATCATAAAGACACACTAAGTGTAAACTATGTACAAAATTCAAAGTGAAAAAAGCTACAGTTAATTTCCAGTTGGTTGCCCATCTGTGAGAGTTAATGACAGCCACGAAACATACAATAACTCAAGAACGAGAATATTATTTTTGACTAAAAATTGATTACTTGAGTTGCCTTTTCCAACGTTATACATCCTTACTTCCTCACAGTTTAAAAAGATGATAAAGTTTCTGTATTTCTGTCTAGGATGTCTGCAAGTCTCAAAGCGCTGAGTATTTGTTTTAAAAGTAATTCCCTACTTTAATTATTATTATTTCAATTTAATTGTATTTATAGTATCAAATCACAACAAGAGTTATATCAAGACACTTTACAGATAGTGTAGGTCTAAACCACACTTTATAATTTACAAAAGACCCAACAATTCCAATAATTCCCCCAAGAGCAAGCATTTAGTTCAACAGTAGCAAGGAAAAACTTTCTTTTAGGGAGAAACCTCAGACAGACCCAGGCTCTTGGTAGGCGGGTGATTGACGGTGCCGGTTGGGGGTATGATGAACAGTGGCAATTATAGTAACAATAAAGATAATAATAAGAATTACTATGTATCTATCTAGTGACAAAGTAGCTGTGAGTATAAAATTTCTTCTTGAGAACCTTTCTTTGTCAGGGAACCAAAAACTATATATTGAGAATATTTGAGGATTAATTGAGGATATTGAGCTTGTTTATTTTTTGTGGATAGTCATGGATTCAGAGGAAAATGAGGTGGAAAGCAGCAGTGATGCAGGCCCATCAGGGATGGAGGAACCATCTGAAAGTGGCATGGGTATGGAGTCATCAGAGGCCATGTCTGCAGACAGCACTGATACTGCTGCCTCTCATGCACAGGCCCCAGAGTCTGACTGCCATGTGGGACAGAGTTCAGAGGGACTTGTGGTAAGCTTTTTGATTCAAAAAAATAATGTTATTTTGTGTGGTAGAAAACCATATACTAAATGCAACAAAACCAGATATAGCAATTAGCCTTGTGTCATAAACATTTGTAGATATCACAATCATGTTTTTTTCCCTGCCTGCCAAGGTGTTCATCCCAGAAACCAGCTCCAGTACAGATGTCAGAGTTTCATCAGTCCACCTCCCAGACTCCTCCTCAGTGGCCCAGTCCACCAGTGTGTCCAGCTGCCTCCACAGTGACTCAGTCAGTGCTGGTGTCTGAATCAGCCCAAGTGCGGGTCCACTCCAGCGCAGCATCTGGAAGGAGCCATGATGGTTTCTGACTCAACTGCTTCAACCTCGCCAGACCTTGGGTCTGCCATTGACAAGATCATAGAGTCCACCATCGGCCCTGACATTATGAATGGTATTTTAACTGACACTCCACTTTCCGTTATATCATAGGATAGGATGAACAGCTTTAAGGTGACAGTTGGATTAGTTTACCATAAAGCAGCAGATATCTGAATCTGTCTACTGTTCTTCTGTTAGGTTGCATAGCTGTGACCAGTGCAGAAGATGGAGGGGCAGAAACAACCCAGTATGTTATATTACAAGGACCAGATGATGGTAAGTGTGCTTTTGTTACTGTTGACTCATTATCAGCCCATTTCAAAATCTTTTTCAAAGTTTATGAGAAAATAATCACCATGTTTACATTAGACAATTTATTACATATTAACAATTTATTGAATACTCTGGTGGGGTGTTACTCAGACAGCATTTATTTATAGAGCAGATACATGATTTAGCCTTTCCATATTATGTAATGAACCAACTTTATTCTAGTTCTCTCTTACAGTTTTTATTTAAGTAATTTAAAATCCACTTCAGTTGATGACACACATTATGGGAATCCTTTTGTATGCTGCCTATAGGAGCTTCTATAGTAGCCCACATGTCATCTTGAGCCTCTCTGATTATATAGCCATAGAAGCTCTTGCAGAAGGCCCCACATCCACCTGTCTGGACCAGGGAGACCTGCAGGGCAACCTTGATCCTGACCAGCCCGACGATCGGCCTGGTCACTCAGGTTACCCAGAGGACAGCAGCAGTCAGCCTGACCAGCCCCAGCACTCCCACCCCTCCCAGTATATGGACTGCAGTGCAGATGGTCCAGACCAAACAGGGGAATCTTCATCTTCTTATGTGGAATGTTCAGGTGAAGAACCCGATCAGACACGCTCCCAGTCAGGTTTTCCTGACTACAGCGGGCATAATAGTGACCAGGACCTACCTGGATACGTGGAATGCAGTGGGGCTGATTCAAACCCTCGCAGCCGAGGTCACTATGTGGTGGAGTGCAGTGCTGGGTATCTGGAGTGTGCGGTGGACGATGAAGAGCAACCGCATCATTCCCGCAGTTACATTGACAGTAGCGCAGACCACCGGACCCAGACAAGTCGGCAGTATGGGGCCGAGTATGGAGGGCAGTGTGTTGCAGCTGCAGACTCTGAGCAACCAGGTTGTTCTCAGTATCAAGTGAGGGACGATGATGAAGATGACGAGCGAAACCAGGATCCAGACCAGCCGCAGCACTCTCAACAGCAGCCCCAGCACTCCTGTTACATGGAAAGCAGCAATGGCCCCGAGGCCTCTCTCTATGCCGATGACAGCTCCTCATCAGAGCACCCTCTGGCAGACACGGCAGGTTTAGATGGCCTTCCTGAGGCATTGGAGTGCAGCGAGAGCCAGTCTGGGCCCTACATCAGCAGCAGTGGGACATACACCTCCAATCCAGAGCCTGAGCTGGCCCAACAGTGCTCAACCAGCCAGGAGGAGCCCCAGGGCTCCCAGGGGCCTGAGGATGAACCTGAGCTGGTCAGGGAAATAGAGACATCAACAGTGGCAGATGGCTCCGGACACAGACCACCAAACCTGGCGGAGTTGGAGGAGATGATGGAAGTAGTGATTGTACAGCAGTTCAAGTGTAAGATGTGTCCATACAAGAGTGTCTCCAAAGACACACTCATTAACCACATGAGAGACAAACACTTCAAACCTGCAGGTAAGGTTGTATGGTTGATTATGTATCACAAAGACATAACAATGTCACTGTAAGTTTAAATTGTTTTGTTCTCTGATTGTTTGTTAACATTTTAATACAATTTGTTTTTGTGGTATAATGTCCGGTTTACAGGGGACATGTCAAAAAAGCGTAAACGTGGACGGCCTCCTAAAAGTGAGACGTTTGCCCGTCAGGTCAGGAGAGGGGTGAAGGCAAAGGCTGCTCAGCACCAACAAGCAGAAGAGGAGGAGGATGATATTGTTGATGCTGGTGCTATTGATGATGCTGAAGGTCAGTGAGAAAGACTTTTATTAACCCCCCCCAAGCCATTCATAGTTTTCTTATTTTGTGTAATTGTCAAAGATATAAGAATAATGTATTCCTCTCCCTGTTCCTGTGTTTATTCCTAGAGGATAGTGACTACAACCCTGCAGATGAGGACCTCAAAGGAAGACCACCTGCCATTATGAAGAAGCGCACTCCTCCTATCTCTTCCTCCTTTCAAGGCGTCCTCGACCTTAAGGTTGGTCGTCCGAGAAAGTACAGCCTTTTAGAAGAAGGCTACAACAACAAAGGTTGGTTTTCAGTTTTGACAGAGTAATGCAAAAACCCGCCTTATCACTGCAAATAGAAGCCCACACATTCGTCTATTGCATTGGTTTGTTACAGAAGCAGAGAGTATTGCTAAGAAGGTTAGCGCAGATGCTAGTGCACCTGAAGAGGCTAGCTCTTCTGGGCTAAACAATGTTCCTGCTTTGGTGACCGATGGAGACACAGCTGAGGCAGCAATAAGCCAATCAGACTCTGAGAACAAAGACCCTTCATCCAACACACAGCCAGAGGAGTTCTTCCAGAAGAAACGCGGACGACCCTCCAAACGTTTTCTTCGGAAGAAGTATAGAAAGTATATTAATCGAAAGTAAGTATCAAGTTCTGAAATTTGAAAATTGAAGTTGTGTTACAAATAGTATTTCATAATATTACAACAAGCTAATCTCATCTATTTGTTCATTGTTGTGCAGTCGGTACTATAAATCCCTCAAACCGCTCCTGAGACCTCACAACTGCTGGATCTGTGGCTCACGCTTTCTCACTCAAGAAGATTTGCGCTTCCATGTGGACTCTCATGAAGGCAACGACCCAGAGCTCTTCAAGTGCCTCCAGTGCAACTACCGCTGTAAGCGCTGGTCTTCACTTAAGGTCAGATAAAACGGGTCAAAACATCAATTTTAACAGTGTTTACATGCATGTTTGCATGGTGTCCTAAAATTCTTTTGGGCTGTTTTGCAGGAACACATGTTCAATCACGAGGGCACCAAGCCGTTCAAGTGTGAGAAGTGTGATTACACAAGTGTCTACAAGAAAGATGTAATTCGCCACTCAGCAGTCCACAACAAAGAGAAGTAAGTAACTCAGACAACATGCAGCACATACACAATAAATTATTCCTATTACAGAACGTTTTGCAGGTTTTAAAATATTGTTACTATTTTTCCCCCACCCTACAGAAGAAGAAAAAACAGAGTTGGTAAGACACTTCAGGTCTCCCATATTTGAGTGATTGTTAAATGTTAATTAGCATGCTCATGCTATTATATTAACAATATGCATTCTTAATGTTGTAGTGGATTACTTTCTGTTTTGGCTGGCTAATGCTTTCTTTTGTGCCACTTATGTCATTGTTGTGGTTTGCAGGTACCAAAGGTGTCAGAGTTCCTCTGCCCTGTGTGTCACAGGGTTTACCCCATGCAAAAGAGATTGACTCAGCACATGAAGACCCACAGCTCAGAGAAGCCACACATGTGTGATAAGGTTAGATAATAAAGATTTTACCATTTAAAAACACTTGTAGAACAAGAATATATTATTTAGTAACCAACAATTAAAAGACACATTTCACTGCAACTACAGGGGAGATGTTATCACCTGTTCTTCCCTGACAAACAATGTAATGATTTTCCATACATTATCTGTTAGGCTTGAAGTATATTGGATATTTTTACACTTAACTCTACTGTAGTGTATAGAGTGCTTGGACACCAGCAACCAATTCAAGATTTCTTTGAATCTTTCTTCTTTGAATGCATAATTTACCTTTTGTTGTGCAACAATGTTGTGCATAACTGTGACAATCCTTACAGGAAAGAAAGTGCACTCATAATTATATGGACTTTTTATCTATTCCAAAGTTCTCCATAACTCTTGGTGAAGATGCCTTTCTGTCTTTGCAGTGTGGAAAATCCTTCAAGAAACGGTACACATTCAAAATGCACCTACTGACCCACATCCAGAGTCTTGGAGACAGCAAGTCAGTAGTGACAACTTTTATTCTATCTCTTTAATTTTATCATGTATTAGTCTGTATTTCAAAAACAGGGATGAAACCTAGAATATGCCTTAATGAATCAATATCCGTTGTTTGTTGTCTGATAATGGTCATGATGATATCATCACAATTAATAACTCGTGGATATACATGTGCCAGGTTCAAGTGTGAATTCTGCGATTACACTTGTGACAACAAAAAGCTGCTGCTCAACCATCAGTTGTCCCACACCAACGATCGGCCCTTTAAGTGTGACTACTGTAAATACTCTACTTTTAAGGAGGAGTTTCTGGTCTCCCATCTAGCCATCAAACACACAGGTCAGTGTGGCAGAAAGGCCTTTATCATCTATTTAAACTAAAGCATGTCTTGTGTATGTAATATTGTACACTTTCAACAATGTTCTCTACAGGGGAGAAGCCTTTCTCCTGTGAAATGTGTCATTTCACGACCAAGCACAGGAAGAACTTGCGCCTACATGTGCAGTGTCGCCACCCTGAAACATTTGACGAATGGTCTGTGGCTCACCCTGAGGAGCCTGTCAGGAAGCGACGCAGACCCTTCTTCACCCTGCAGCAGATAGAGGATCTCAAACAACAGCAACAACATGACAACACACAGGATTTGCAGAACACTGTTGTAAGTCTGTTTGAGGTTTTCTGTTTTTTATTTCCGGCTCAATTTGGATTTAATTTTAGTATGTGGTACATTTTATTGTATTGGGAGATAATAACTTTATTTCACCCCCCTTTTTTAGGTTGCAGTGGATTCTGCGACACTACAAGCCATGCAGAGAATGGAAAATGCCTCTGTGTCCCAGGACGCATTGGGAAACACCACCATCATCTATGAACAAGGTCAGTCCTCTTGTCATTCAGGAGACATTTATAGTATTTCTGGCAATATGTTTTACTCTAAGTACAAATGCTGATTTTATTTTATTTTTATCACCACACGCTCCTCAGTTGAATCCAGTGATCAGTCCGCCCAGAATGCCCTTGACCTGCTGCTGAATATGAGCAATGCCCGGGAATTGGTTGGAAACGCCTTACAGGTTGGTGCACTAACTCATCAATAAACGGCAATTTACATTGGTGTGCGGTATTTACAGTATTTGGAAGCTTGCATTTTGAAAATAGTGTAAAAATGGATTGATTGTGCTCCTCAGGTGGCGGTGCTGTCAGAAGGCAATACATTGGATAAGGGCACATGGAGTACGGTGACCACAGCACCATGCCAGGCACAAAAGGTTGTGACCTTCCATGTGTCTGAGAACGGTGAGACGGTGCTACAAGAGGCCTTCGAGGCAGCCACTTCTGAAACGGGAGAGCTCACCCAGATCGCCATAGAAGCCTACGAGGGCGGGGGGGAATTCAGTGTGGTCGAACAGGCAGCTGAAGAGATCCACAGTCCAGGATACAGGTAACATAACACACAGTTTGATTTTCTCAAGAGAACCAACAGATCTTGTTAGACTGGAAAAGACAGTGACATGAACTCTCAACATTCCATAATGTGGTCTTTGCAATAATGATGAGCAGTCCTTCTCAGGCTGTAGAAGTCTCCGGGTCAGAGAGCCTAAAAAGTGACAAGTACTACCTTACTTCAGCACTGGCGGATGGTGTTCTGCAACAGGTTGAGGTAACTGCGGGAAATTGGTTGTTTTGGCATGTATATAGTTGTCTACACTGCGTATCCCTCTTCTCTGACTGTGTGGTTTGTTTCCTGTCAGCTGAGCAGCGAGGCTCCAGGCTCTCCCTCTGCTGCGAGCTCTCCCGGTGGTCTGAGCACCAAGAGGTTTTCCTGCCGAATATGCATGGAGTCTTTTCACGGACGCTCTGACATGGAGAACCACAAGAGGGCGCACCTGGACCCCAACACCTTTAAGTGTCCTGATTGTGATTTCACATCCACCTCCTGGCTTGAGGTCAAGGTGAGTCTCTCTAAATTGTGCAACTTTGTACTCAACTTTTTTTTTTATCTTATCAAAAACACGTTTGTTTTCATTGAAAAGGCACTGACAATAATGCCCATCTAATGTCATGGGCTTCCATAAATTGAGCCAAGATTTCCACAGTGGTCAGTAATGACACTTGTGAATTTTCAACAGCTGATCCAATAAAGTTTTGACAGGATGAAATACAGCTCAGTAGCATTTCCACCCTTATATATAATGTGTTAAAGTAACAAAAACATGTTTATGTATCTTAAGGCATTTCTGTAATTTTAAAAGCATTTATGTCTTGAAGGCCTCTTCTGAATGTTATTGATCTCCTATTTATTTTAGACTCACATGGAGCAGCATTCCTACCTACGCCCTCACAAGTGTCCAAACTGTAGCTTTGCCTCCAAGAACAAAAGACCTGCGCCGACATATGATGACACACACCAATGAGAAACCGTTCTCTTGCAAACTTTGTGGGCAAAGGTGGGAGCTAACTGAAATTGTCACAATGTTGTATTTGTATTATTACATTTAAAAACTCATATAGAACATATCTATGCATTTGACCAGCTACCAATGTAGATGTGTTTTCGCCCAATATCTCAGGTTTAACCGTAATGGCCATCTGAAGTTTCATATGGAGCGGCTCCACAATCAGGATCAACCCGCTCGCAAGAGCCGGACCGCCACATCTCAGCAAACCATCATAGTGAACAGTGATGAGGAGGCCCTGGCCACACTACAGTGTAAGAAACAGAACCACATGAAAATTAATAAATTATACCAGGTATTAGGGTTCAAACTGGTTTATATGTTATTAACAGATGTACAACAAAATCACAAAAATCAACCAAACTTTGTGTGTCTGTGTCTCTATCAGCCCTGCAGGCGCATCAGACAGCGATCACTCCAGAGCGGTTGCAGGCCCTTGGACAGGAGCACATCATTGTAGCTCAAGAACAGGCTCTATCAGACCAGGTACCAGCGTTCTCACTATACTTGTAACTTAACCTAATTTTCTTAAATTAATTATTTTTGCACACAGTGTATAGCCCCTCTGTGTTGTATAACCAAGTGCATTAATTTGTACATCAGGAGGAAGGCACATACATCCAGCAGATAACCACCATAGATGGACAGACAGTTCAGCACCTGATGACAGGAGAGAACCAGGTGACTGAAGTAAGGGCCAGAATCTACCAGGACAACAGTGAAATATCAGGGGCAGGAAAAATTTTTTTTAAAAAAATATATAGGCCAAAAGTTTGGACACACTTTGTCATGCAATGCGTTTCCTTTATTTTCATGACTATTTACATTGTAGATTCTCACTGAAGACATCAAAACTATGAATGAACACATGTGGAATTATGTACTTAACAAAAAAGTGTGAAATAACTGAAAACATGTCTTATATTCTAGTTTCTTCAAAGATTCTTCAAACACTCTTATTACTGCTTTGCACACTCTTGGCATTCTCTTGATGAGCTTCAAGAGGCAGTCACCTGAAATGGTTTCCCAACAGTCTTGAAGGAGTTCCCAGAATGCTCAGCACTTGTTGGCCCTTTTGCCTTCACTCTGCGGTCCAGCTCTCCCCAAACAATCTCAATTGGGCCTCTCCTTAGCAGTGGTTTCCTAGCTGCTATTTGACCATGAAGCCCTGATTCGGGTCTCCTCTTAACAGTTGTTCTAGAGATGTGTCTGCTGCTAGAACTCTGTGTGGTATTCATCTGGTCTCTAATCTGAGCTGCTGTTAACTTGCGATTTCTGTGGCTGGTGACTCAGATGAAGTTATCCTCAGCAGCAGAGGTGGCTCTTGGTCTTCCTTTCCTTGGGCGGTCCTCACGTAAGCCAGTTTTGTTGTAGCAATTGATGATTTTTCTGACTGCACTTGGGGACCTATTCAAAGTTTTTGCAATTTTCCGGACTGACTGACCGTCATTTCTTAAAGTAATGATGGTCACTTGTTTCTCTTTACTTAGCTGATTGGTTTGCCATAATATTAATTCTAACAGTTGTCCAATAGGGCGGTCGACTGTGTATCAACCTGACTTCTGCACAACACAACTGATGGTCCCAACCCCATTAATAAGGCAAGAAATTCCACTAATTAACCCTGACAAGGC
Organism: Etheostoma perlongum; assembly: GCA_026937815.1. Taxonomy (NCBI): domain Eukaryota; kingdom Metazoa; phylum Chordata; class Actinopteri; order Perciformes; family Percidae; genus Etheostoma; species Etheostoma perlongum. The sequence goes on from CM049377.1 coordinate 17,656,646, forward strand.
ACACCTGTGAAGTGAAAACCATTTCAGGTGACTACCTCATGAAGCTTATTGAGAGAACACCAAGGGTTTGCAGTGCTATCAAAAAAGCAAAGGGTGGCTACTTTGAAGAAACTAGAATATATAAATATATAAGACATGTTTTCTGTTATTTCACACTTTTTTGTTAAGTACATAATTCCACATGTGTTCATTTATAGTTTTGATGCGTTCAGTGATAATTTACAATGTAAATAGTCATGAAAATAAAAGAAACGCATTGAATGAGAAGGTGTGTCCAAACTTTTGGCCTGTACAGTATATATACAGTTTAATAGATTAATAACACAACCCTTATGATATTCTATAGCTTTCATGTCAACCCATTTGTCCTGTTTCAGGTTCAGTATATCATCTCACAGGATGGAGTGCAGCACTTGATCCCTCAGGAGTATGTAGTAGTAGCTGATGGCAACCACATACAGGTCAGTGTATACCCTCATAAACAGTCACCATAACTGATAAGTTCATGCAGTGTTTTAAGGTGATGATGTCTGGTTCTAACTGCTCTTCTGTTCCTCAGATGTCAGATGGACAGATCATCCAGTATGAGCATGACGGGACCTTTCTGCAGGAGCAACAGGTGAGGCACATGTTGATCACTCTACAGTTTGAGATTGAGCTTTACAAAGTGAGGCAGATAACCTTTATTGCTCTTAAGAGGTTTTTGTTTTGACAAAAGCTCATTGCTCCATGTTGTTTATGTGTTCAGATTGCTGTAGGTCATGACGGTCAGATTCAGTATATACCTGTGAGCTCAGAGCAGCAGATTGTGAATCCTGAAGATCTGGAGGCCGCTGCCCACTCTGCTGTCACAGGTTGGTTCTCTTAGGGAACACAATGCACTTGAAAGGTGCTGTAGGTAGGATTGTGAAGATCCAGGACATAGCCAAAGAATTTGAACATCGACAGCTTATCATTCCCTCCCACCCCTTCTGCTAAAGCCACAAGGGAGAAAGAATGCATGTGCTTGAGCAGTGATTGACATGCAGATTGGTGCATCTGAACAGAATTTTTATATAATTATCTGCCTAATGTAGTTCTACTCAAACATAGGGTAAGTTTCAGCAAATATGACAGAAAGTGAGTCTATACCTTATAAGTCTTACCTACTGCATCTTTAATTGTTTTATATTCAGTCCTCTGCTACACTGTTAAATTGTTTATATTTGCCAAATTCATTAAAGAATCACCTTATATTACCTTTCAGTTGTTCACTTCTCACTTTAATATTAAAATGTATAAGATAAAAATAGGCTTGTGGAGATTTCATTCATTTTAATTGAACTGATCATTTAGTTTTTTTTCAAACATGCACCATTTTAGCATGCTAATGTTTTGGAATCAGGGACCATTTTGAAAATAGTAATGGTCTTTAATGCACATTTGAGTCAGAGCCAATCACATTTTATTTATTTGCTATTTTAATGTGAATTTGTCTTTTTCTTGTAAGAAGAATTTAAAAAAAAAAAAACACTGACGCCCGTGCTCTCTTGAACACACCATCAAGGAGGCAACAACGACTAAGGTCTAGATGCTTAAAAAATGGTGAACATGCATCATCTATAGATAACGTACTAAAACATACCAAACCACCTGTGTGGTCCACACAGTGGGGTGACTAGTTTATAATCTAATCCATTAAGAATAATTTGAGCTTGATAATAACTATTTTGAACTACAGCCCCCTGAAAACAAATCAAACTAAGTGGACAATCTTTGTTCTTGTAGCTGTAGCTGACGCAGCCATGGCGCAGACCCAGACAGTCTACACTGAAGCTACACCTGAACAGCTGGAGCAGCTGCAGCAGCAAGGCATCCACTACGATGTCATTACCTTCACAGATGAATAGACAGGTTTTTAAACTGGATGCACCCCACCACAAACCACTATGAGCTGACAAGTACAGTGACTTCAACTTATTTATGCATTCAGCTGGCTGTGAACTAAAATATTCCTGTTTAATAGGATGAACAACTCTTTGTAAATTCAAAATATTGCACCCATTGCTTCTAACTTAATCATAGGGGCTGTGCATTTAAGAGTTAATCTAGCAAGGTTGATCTGTTCTGTAATTGTAAAGATTGATTTATGTTTACTGCCTCAACTTCTTCCAATTTACAAGGTTATCAAAGACTAGTAAATGGCTTATATCATGTTTTAGAAAATATACAGAACATCCAAATAAACTTTTTAGTTTTTGAATGGAGTGAAATGAAAAGGGGAGTGTTTATTTTTGATCTGTAATAATAATGTTAATTGTTAGAATGCCACAATATTGTGTTTACTTAATATTAATATGTACATACCTTTTGCATTTGTCTTATGTTCCCTGATGGAGGATACATCTTGATTTGGTGAATATGAAGTGTTTAATAAGCTGAAAGCTGACACCAAATAAATCACTTTGTGTGTACTCTGTAATGTGTCCATAAATGTCCAGATTTTACTCTGATGGAATTTGTTCTTAAAGGTACCTATATCTTACTTTGCACAGCAGCTGTATTCTTATGACATCACACGAGAATTGAGGGGTCACATATCACACAAAAATCCAAATTATCAGGCTTTAAGTAATATGTTTGCATCTGAACTACCAGCTAACCAATCAGTGTAGGTTGAGGAGTTACTGGCAGCCAGGTGTGCGGGTTTGATGGACACGACTGTTTGTTTAAAAGTGTGGCGGACATGATGGCAGATGATTTGTCTAAAAATGCCTGCCCTTTTTAAAACCGTTTCCAATGAAAGCTTCTCAGATGGTTCTGTGTAACAAACTTTATGGCTCGTCAGGTTAACCTACAGTATATCTGCTCTAAGTTATTGTATTATGATGCAGTGGACACAATGAGCTGAAAGCCATTACAAAAGATTCACTCAGTTGCACATTTCAGTCAGAAATTATTTGATGCAACTCTATAGGCTGTAATTTGTGGTTTTATATTGCATTATAATGTGCTAATGGAAATTCAATGTGTCAATATTTCTGCAATAAAAAAGGATGAAAAAAAAAAGGAACACACGCAATGTAATGTAATCCAATACAAGCATGCTACAAGCTACACCCTCAAAAATGAGCAGAGTTTAGTCAATATCCTCTGACTGTGTGAACATAATTAGATTTAGCAGGGTTATTGTATTAAGTTGCGTCATACTATACTATGATGTTCCTGTTTCCACCCTCTGCATATCTTCATTATAAAATGTTAACTTTTGATTTGATTTCACTTCATTATCAGAATATTGTCCGCTTTGTTTTAAATAAATACAGAAATAAAAAACATTCCAATGAAGTTGGGACGTTGTGTAAAACATAAATAGCAGAATACAGAATGCAATGATTTGCAAATCATTTCCAAACTAAACTACAGTGCCTTGCGAAAGTATTCGGCCCCCTTGAAGTTTTCAACCTTTTGACACATTTCAGGCTTCAAACATAAAGATATAAACATTTTATTTTTTGTGAAGAATCACCAACAAGTGGGACACAATTGTGAAGTGGAACGAAATCTATTGGATATTTTAAACTTTTTTAGCAAATAAAAAACTGAAAAGTGGTGCGTGCAAAATTATTCGGCCCCTTTACTTTCAGTGCAGCAAACTCACTCCAGAAGTTCAGCGAGGATCTCTGAATGATCCAATGTTGCCCTAAATGACTGATGGTGATAAATAGAATCCACTTGTGTGTGATCAAGTCTCTGTATAAATGCACCTGCTCTGTGATAGTCTCAGGGTTCTGTTGAAAGAGCAGAGAGCATCATGAAGACCAAGGAACACACCAGGCAGGTCCGTAATACTGTTGTGGAGAAGTTTAAAGCCGGATTTGGATACAAAAGATTTCCCAAGCTTTAAACATCCCAAGGAGCACTGTGCAAGCGATCATTTTGAAATGGAAGGAGTATCAGACCACTGCAAATCTACCAAGACCTGGCCGTCCCTCTAAACTTTCAGCTCAGACAAGGAGAAGACTGATCAGAGATGCAGCCAAGAGGCCCATGATCACTCTGGATGAACTGCAGAGAACTACAGCTGAGGTGGGAGAGTCTGTCCATAGGACAACAATCAGTCGTACACTGCACAAATCTGGCCTTTATGGAAGAGTGGCAAGAAGAAAGCCATTTCTCAAAGATATCCATAAAAAGTCTCGTCTAAAGTTTGCCACAAGCCACCTGGGAGACACACCAAACATGTGGAAGAAGGTGCTCTGGTTAGATGAAACCAAAATCAAACTTTTTGGCCACAATGCAAAACGATATGTTTGGCGTAAAAAGCAACACAGCTCATCACCCTCAACACACCATCCCCACTGTCAAACATGGTGGTGGCAGCATCATGGTTTGGGCCTGCTTTTTCTTCAGCAGGGACAGGGAAGATGGTTAAAATTGAGGGAAGATGGATGCAGCCAAATACAGGACCATTCTGGATGAAAAGACCTGGCCAAGATAGCAGCCAAATTACAACACATACATAAACACCAAGTTACATTTTCAAGGGAAAAATACAAAAATACAAAATGTTAAAAACACCATTTAAACTCTCAAGAAAAACAAGAACATGTCTCCATCACAACCTTCCTTACAATAGTTTTAAATTCATTAATAGACATAAGGGTTTCTAACTTTAATACTTTCTGTAGATTATTCCACCCCAAGGTGCTGAATAATAGAAGTTCTTCCTAATTGGTTGCCACTCGGGTAACGTTAAACAACAACCACTATGAAGAGTAGCTGATAGGTACCAGAGCAGACAGAGAGGAGATTACAGAGGTACAGTGGAAGTTTTGGGATTTATTCTTGTTGGTTCATTAATAAGTTGCACTAAATTTAGATCAAATAAACGTATCCAGGTGTTAGAATGGCCAAGTCAAAGTCAGACCTGAATCAATCGAGAATCTGTGGAAAGAGCTGAAAACTGCTGTTCAAACGCTCTCCATCCAACCTCACTGAGCTCGAGCTGTTTTGCAAGGAAGAATGGGCAAGAATGTCAGTCTCTTATTGTGTAAAACTGATAGAGACATACCCCAAGCGACTTGCAGCTGTAATCGCAGCAAAAGGTGGCTCTACAAGGTAACGCAAAGGGGCCCAATAATTTTGCACGCCCCACTTTTCATTTTTTATTTGCTAAAAAGTTTAAAATATCCAATAGATTTCGTTCCACTTCACAATTGTGTCCCACTTGTTGGTGATTCTTCACAAAAAATAAATTTTTATATCTTTATGTTTGAAGCCTGAAATGTGTCAAAAGGTTGAAAACTTCAAAGGGGGCCGAATACTTTTCGCAAGGCACTGTAACTATGAACTTGATATTTTTTTTTAAATATTCTCTCGTTTTGAATTTGATGCCTGCAACACGTTCCAAAAACGCTGACATTGCAAAAAAAATGTGGATATAGTGCAATCAATTTAATGGTTCCGTTTTACGGTTGTTTGACCCAGGTACACTGAGGCCTGCTAAGAACCCGATTTAGTAGTTTGACCTTATGAGTTTGACAGACTGAGGAACAAAAGCACTTTGAGATTTCATCTGAAATGTAAAGGGCATTATAAATAAAATGTATTATTATTATATAAAAGAATTCCGTGTGACTCTAAATCTGTGTGATGGAAAAAGCTGATATTCTTCAAATAAAATGTGAGAGGTATCATACAGCCAGAGACAGCATTCTTTTAGTATATGCAGTTTGTAGACTTGACTCAAGCTTTGGACCCACAACCATTGTAGCAGTCTAGCTTTTAAGCTGAACAGAGAGACAACCGTACCGTGCACTGATTCCATACTTCAAAACACTTTGTATTATAGATTGGGATAATAATAATATCTGTTTGTTTGCTTCAAAAAGAAATGCCTTGTTGTACCTTGCTGCAGTTATAATCTATATCAGTGATTTTCAACTTTTGGGTTGTGACGCAAAAGTTGGCCGCAGACCCGTTCTGGGTGGGTTACGGACAGCTGGTCAATAAATACATCTATTTAATACGCATTGGATTTTGGACTTGTTTTTATTAAAAAAGAAAAAAAATGTGGACGGACATGCGTCAGAGCCGTGCAGCAGTTTAGCGCCGTAGCAATGATAACCATCATTTGATTAACGTTCACTTTAGTTTTTGTTGATTGGAAGCAAGATGGTGATGGTTGGATGTCCATCTCTCGCCACTCTTGCAGTCAAAACGATCCTACCATTTATCATGACCTATCTGTGTGAAAGTGGCTTCTCTACTTTGGTTTAGCTCAAGTCAAAGCAGAGAAAGAGGTTGAACACTGAGCATGATCTGAGAGTAACTCTGTCTACTGTCATCCCAGACAGCACATGCCCAACTGTCTCATTGACTTCCACAAATGGCAGGTTAGATGAAAACATCTATTTTTTTTATTTTGTTATTTTTAAAATTTGTGCAGTTTTCATATTTATTTTTATTCACTTATACATGCATGTGTCATGGTTCTCCTCAGTTACATTAGCTACTAATGTGCTCTGAATGCATAAATATGCATATGAGTTAAATATGTCATTTGTGTCCACATTCATTTTGTGCAGTTTTGATATTTAATTTATTTTAGTCACTTTTGTCCATGCAGTTGTTTGTTTTTATGTTTTAAAAAAACTATGACGTACGTGTATTTTTGAAGGCTATTTTTGAAAAATAAATTTGCTTTGTTTGAATTCTACAAAAGTGTGTCGTAACTTAATGACCATCAGAAAATGTAGGTCACAGGGTGAGACTAGTAGAGAATGCCTGATTTATATGTGTACTCCAGGATAAAGCACGTCCATGTAGGATGTGTGTTATAGACAGTAAGGATAAAGGTGGATGATTCACTGGAAGACCACATTTGTTGTGTATTCTTTGGATTAATAAGAAGAACCACTAACAGTGTAGTATCGTCTGTAAACTTCAAAATAAATGTATTTGGAATATCAGTTTTACTATCGTCTATATAAAGTGTGAAGAGTAGGGGAGCTCACTTAACGCATTGAAGTAGAATATATCTGATTAACTTTATCTGCACTCTATTTGTAAGAAATAAATAGTGGGCCACTAAATCAGATGAAGATTAACCACTCCTTGAATCATCATGTATTTAAAAATAAAGAAATTAAACATATCAAGTGTGCCACATCAATCCTCAATAGTCAGCACAGACAGGGCCACGTCTCTGGCTGTGACCTCCAACTGATGAGGTGACAACTTCCTCCTTTCTTCAGCAAGGCGCCTCAAATCCTATAAAAAGAGTCCACAAGTGTGGGGAAAAAAGTGCTGAGCCTTAGTGAGCATTACACTGAAGATGAAGTTTTCCTTTATCTTATTTCTTTTTTTGTTAGGTATGGGGAAACAATAAGTCAAATTTGGCAATTTTCTGTTCTCTAGTACCTGTAATAACACATTAATAAAAAATGTTTGTTTTGCAGATATTCCTCATCTAAAAGGTCAGCAAAGGATTGAGGAGTTTGAACACGTCCTGCTGAGACTCGCCTTCCCTTCAGTTTACAATAGTTACAACAAGTCTTGCTGTAAACTCTATCCGGGAGGATGCTACAAGCTGCTGGACAGTGCAGGATTTACCTGCGATTTACTGAAAGGAAGAGTGACGAAAACTGAGAGAGATGGTTGGATAGAATTTAAAATAGCAAATGTGCGGTTTATGGACGGAGGCTATTACAGATGTATTGTGCTAGGAACTCAAAATCTCATCTACAGTGATTACTATGTTGAAGTGTCTGGTAAGCAGTCTTAAATTCTCCAATAATGGGATGTTATAAATGTGAGTTATGCAATAGCTTCTAGTGTCTATTGAGCCAAAACTGCATTACTACAGCTTCATAAGATAAATGTTTACTTGCAAAATAATATGTTAGTGTAGTTTTCCCCTGGTAAATAGGGAAACAATTGCAAAAGTGAATTCTTACAATAAACGCTGGAAGCCTATTTGATATTCTTGCATTGTGCAGAGGTTTCAGGTCACCACAGCCAGTCTCAGCCTTCCCTGACAACAATACTCCCAGAATCCACTGGGCCTGCTCTGGCACAGGACCACAGTGACAGTCTCAAGTATTCACTCCACAGATTCCTCATTTTCTGTTTCTCACCGGACAATCAGTGCTGTCTGAGGATAAGACATGTGTTTCGTTTCCTCTCTCCAGAGTTCCCTGGAGGTTTGGCTTGCCACTAGCTGTCATTGTGTCAATTACGGTGATGATTTTAATCGCTTCAGTCATTGGTGTTGTTTGCTGCAGAGTCCAGACAAAACGTAAACTGCCGGGTAAGCATTTTTGTTAAATTGATGATCACATGGTTTGAGTGTCTGTACATTGGAATATTGTGCAATTTGTGTGGAATGGGTATGTACCAATGAACCAATGTGATCTGCTTTTTCTTTTTAGACAACTGTGGAGAAACTCTGTGTGAGTCACTGAAACAAGACGCCTCGGTAAGTACTAAACAAGGAACATGTAACGTCTGTGATTCATCGTCACTTGTTTTTTAAGAGCAGATTGCACGTTTATACTTCAACATACTTCCTCCAGAACAATGTCTCTTGACATGGTGAGTCTCCGCAGGAAATGAGCACCATAGTCTACACAACAGTGAACTTCAGAGATCATCAGAAACCAACAGAGGTGTACGCAAACCTGAGGATGCACAAAACACAAGCGGGAGTCCCTGACTCCACCTGGAGCGCAGAACATGATGGGATGGTGGAGTACTCCACATTGGCCATCTACTAGTGAATACCTGTGGAAGTTTAGTTACTTTTTGATTTGAATGGGACTGGATATATTTGTTCCAACACTGTGTTTCTAAAGTGAACTCTGTTTATTTTACACATAAATGGCAGTTTGCTAGTCATGCTTAGTGCCACTAAGCCTGTGTAGAATTCACGAGGCAGGGATGATCTAACATTAACATCCATTTGGTTGCATTATGGGAAATGTAGGATAGAGCATTTTTGGAACTTGCCTAAAAATCGTCATCATCATCTGCCAATTTGGTTTGAACTAATCTTTTGTCCGTTGGGAGTTCCCCAACTTTGTGGAAGTGAAATATGAAATACTGAACTACCACTTTAAGTGTTGTTGTTGTTTAAGCATGTGTTGTTTGTGAAAATTGTAAATGACAAAAATGAATGTGATTAATTAATGAAAAAAATAAATGATGATGCATTAAAGAAATGAACATAGCTGGTAAAATTGAGTCTTGTGTTTACTTCCATGTGGGGTTTTTCTGTGTCCTTTCAACACTGTTCACAGGTTGAAACAGCAACAGAGTTGTCAGATTATGTCATCAGGTTATCCTTTCTCAAACCAATGTTTGTCCTTATCAGTTTCTGCTCGATGACAGCCTGGCCCTCTGGCTATTCTTAGAGCCGTTTGATATTCTATTCTTTGCCTCTTTTTCCTTTACACTGAAAGCTGGTCACAATCCTTTTTATATCCTTTATAAAAGGTCAAGTATCTCTTAAGACCAAATGATTAAACAGGCTGAACAAATTCTTATTCCTGTGACATTTCAGTGCAGCTCTGTAACACTAAACCAAGGCGACTAAGGATGTTTTTGCTGCACTTCTGTGTGATCTTCGTTGTAGTCACCACAGTCAGACTGACACAAACACAACAAATACAAAATGCTTTTAGTTGCTATAATATATTTAATGCAAAGGCAGTTACAAAATGTCCCCATGTATTTCCACCATTTTTGCTTTAACTCAAACTAGCCCCTCCAGTGAAAACATTTATAGATTATCTACCGGGTGTCTTATTTGACTATGCAGACGTGGCCAGACCAATTTTCTGAGCCTGGGAATCAAAGATGGCATAGTACTCCCTGATGAAGACATCTCCCAGGATCCAGAGCTGGTCAGAGCCACCCTGGCCAAAGCCAGTGTTGCAACCGTAGGAGGTCTATGAAGAGACAACAGAAAATACATTTACTTCCCCAAATCTTCCCCAAGTCTAGTGTTGAAAATACTAGAATGAAACACTATATTATAACGTTCTGTTGCAGTGGGTGGCAGGGGTTTTGACTGACCTGAGAGCGTAGGCAGATGCGGGGATGGTGAAGGCGTTTCCGTTGAGAGTGAAGGTGACTTCAGGCATGCTCCCGATGTTCTGACAGTTCACTGTAGCCTGTGAGAGGAACATCACACATAGAGCTGAATACCGTGTGGCAGCAGAAGTTGTATTTATTGGTTTATTACATGTTTCCAGCTAAAGCAAGTAACTAAGTCCCGCTTAATTATTTTAATTTGAGAGTTTTGACGTCAGAGAATTGTTCACTCTGGGTTCAGGAAATGGGGAAAATTTCCTTCAAATGGTACGGTATGATGGTATGACTCACGTCTCCGTACTGGTCGGTTGAGGCTCCAACCCAGGAATTCATGTTGTTGATGTCAGTGGTTGGGCCAACGATCAGGGAGGTACCAGTGTCGATGATGGCCTGGCAGCCACCGGAACAGGCCACAGTCTGTCCATTGATGGTAACACTGCGAGGAGAAGGAGCAAAAGGTGGATTAGAGTCAAGTTAGGAAGCTTTGTGCAAAGTACTTTTGTGGTTGGTATTTTTGATTTGTTTATTATTTGTACCTGTCCATTGCAATCTGCCAGTAGGTGGCAGAGGACAGAGGGATCCAGGTGATTTGTCCAGTGTAGTGGCTGCTGTCAACACCACCAAAGACCACCTCACTGCCCTGTTCACTCTGGCTAAATGAGAAAAAAAGAAACAAATGTTGTACTTTATCTAAATGTCAAGGGAAATGAGAGACTCACAACGGACAGATTTCCATCCTGTTTCAGTACCTGCTCAGGTAGACGGAGAACATGGGCTGAGACACCAGTCCTTCATTGACCATTTTGTCGAAGACGGGCACGACGTTGTCAGAGGCAATGGCCTGGAAGGCCAATCCCAGAATGCCATCAGCCACCATGTTAGCCATGAAGGGAGCCTCTGTTTGGCTAATTCCAAACACCTGGTTGGCCACGGAGATGCCACCCACCTGGACACACAAGGCAGCTGTCAGTCATAGTCACAGAGATATGCCTGTTTGAAGTCTAAATAGACTACTGTTTTGCATTTTGTTCCAGGGGCTTTGGTTACCTCAACAGTGTCAATGGCCAGATGTCCAGTCATGCTGCGGTGCCGTACTGGATGGACAGAGACTCGCTGCCCCATTTGAAGGTGCTGGACTGCTGTGGGTTGAATTTATTGTGGTTCTCTGCAGAGGATTGGGATTTATTTTTGCCAAGTGTTAGTTGTTATACAAGTAATTAAATCTTCTACTAGTAAAATATAACAAACAAAAATACTGCATTACAAGTTATACTGTAATCCTGACTTTTTTCCCTAAGTAGAAGCACATACATATTAGAAACAAAATGGATTTTAGTGTCAAAGACAGAAGTAGTGTCCCTAGAACCATTTTCCCAAATTACCTTTTTCAGTAAAAGGGGCAATATTTTTTGGAACTCTCTGCGAGACCAATTGAAATGTATTCCAACATTAGCCACCTTAAAAAAATATACCAAATTGTGGCTAATTCAGGAACAATATTGCTCTCGTATTTAGTTTTTACACTGTGCTCTTTCTGTATACTTTCTTTCCTTTTTCATTTTGTTCCATTTTATTTCATTTCTGACTTATGTTTAACAATGTTAATCGTTATTTTTAATTTTTAAACTGAAAGCCCTACTAGGGACAAGTGTCATGAATCATAGCTTCAGTTAAAAACATTATGATACATACATCAGATGACTGTTTAAGCTTATCTATGTTTTTTGTATCTGATCTAAATAAACTAATAATAATTAAATTTAAAGTACTATTGTTGCAGAATTCCTGTTGAGGTAATGTAATTATACTACTGATGCATTGCTTTGTATGTTGCAACTGGTGAAAGTGAATCTACTGTTATACTACTTTAATTTATTAAATAATAATAAATAATAGTAATAATAATGTATACTGTTTATTGATCCCCAGTGGGGAAATTACTTTAGTTATATGTTAGGTCATTTAATCTATAACAATCTATGCATTGTAGTTCATAGAATAATTACATGTTTTGTATGTAAAATATTATTCTGCAAAGCAACAAGTAACAATAGGTGTCTGTCTGGCAAATTTGGTGGCAGAAAAAAAGCAGAATACAGTAGCACAGAATAAAAATTCTCAATTAAAGTAAATAAAATACCTCAACATTGTACTCATATACAGTACTTGTGTAAATACAATTAGCAACTTTCTACTCCTGTGTTTGAAGCACATCAGCTGACTTCTAACAGCCTGGTTGTCTCAGTAACACTTACGGCAGGCCTGGCTGGAGCAGTAGACTGAAGGGACCCACAGGTTGGAAGAGCCGGTGTCAAAGATGACGCTGAAGGACTGAGGAGGGGTGCCGATGGAGATCACACCATAGTAGGACAACTAGGGGGACACAAGAGGACAAATTAATAGATACAGACATGAACTAGAATTAAATGTAAAATATATTTAGTTTTTTAAGTATTGCAGCAAAAAGTAGTGGATCTACATTTTTTTAGGAGAACTACTCTATAAATGTCATCTCTGACTTACATCAGCATCGTTGGTCATGGACTCAATACCGCTCTGGTCGAATTTGGCCATAGGGTTGTATGGATACATCTTCCTGTACTTCTCCCATAGTCCTTTCTCTTGCAGATCTTGCCTGGCAGTCTTTCCCTTAATCAGGGGAATCCTAAACACAGAAATGTGAATAAAGAATCATAATAAAACACACATATGTCCAGCATTTTATAGCTGGAGAAATAAGAAAATAGGCGTTACTTTGAGCTTTGTGCAAGTTTGAAAAGTGCAATAGCTCAAAGCAAGATGGCCTTTAGACTTTCCCTCGGGAATACTAGAAGGAGAGATTGTCTTTCAGCCAATTCCGGTGTAAGCTTTTCAACCAGCCAGTTCAGACTTACTTGTGGATGCATTCGGAGAAAGCCACGAGGGCTGACAGGACCACGAGCCACATCATCATGTCACTTTATTGTTGGACTAAGAAGTGAAGTTCCATTTGCAGAGACCAGCCCTTAAATACAATAAATCAAGGTCGTGTCTCGAAAATGCCCTTCCACATAACTTGATATCATGTATCAGCTGGAGATAAGAGATATGCGATATGATGCCTCTTATCTTGGAGCAAATATCCCATTAAACATACAGTATGAACAATAAAAACCTTTTACATTGTACTGTAAAAATATGTTGTGGCAACAATTTACTGTAAATAAAGTATCTTTTTTTAAAATGCAGCTGGTATTTTGTATGTTGCTTGTACAGTTTGTTAAAAATAATTAAGAGAAACTATGCTTAATGTTATGCAACAGCCACTCATCAAAAGCTTTGTGTTTTAATTTTTTTTTTGCTATTGCACTGAAAAGAAATCAGTCATGCAAAAGCATTGGAATAGTGCTAATGCTTGTCTCAGCAGCGTTGATGTATTTCCATTTACTTAAGAAGTTGTAGAAAACAGCAAAAATAGTTATTTAAAGGAAAAGAGTCAAATGATTGACTTTTATTATCTAACAGATCATTTGAATATATTAGGTGTAAGTTAAGTGTTAACTGATGTTAATGTGTTGACATGTAGATCAGGAGATTTGATGTCCAGAGCTACTGTTTAACATTGATACAGAGACTTTCCACAGGTTTCCAAAGGTGTGAGCTGAGGTTACTTGAGCAGGGTTATCTCATAACAGTGATACGCAAAACAAAGACTCAGTGAAATGGTGTGACGTATGAACAAAGGATAACAAAAGAGCGGCTAACCCAGTACACATATAGCCTACTTTGATTGGAAAGTGAATTATAGCATATTTAAATTGTTGATATTACGTTACATTTTTTAAAATAAATTTAATTTGTGTGTAGTATTAATATATTCCTATACTGTAAGTAAAATTTGTAATATCACAATATAGATATACTCCATTACAAGTAAAAATCCTGCATTCAAAATGTGACTTAAGTGACTAGATAAGTATCAGCAATACAATGTAAAAGTTCTCCTTGGGCAGAAAAGGGCTTTGTATATTATATAGTAACTTGTTCTGCAAATTAACGGTAGCTGTTAATGTATGGAAGTAAAAAGTACAGTAGCGTAAAGGAAATACTCAAGTACAATCACCCCAAAATTGTACTTAAGTAAATATACTCAGCATTCCACCACAGCTCATAATATGTCTGGTGATTTATTGTTATGTATTTAATTAAGTTGAGCGGTTTTGTTGTCTTTTATAAAACACTTTAGTAATAATAATGCTTCTACTATCAATGCAAATACAAATGTTTCTATTACTACTTTATTTATTCACATGATCTTATTATGTATTTCTATAAAAAAGAGGGTGAAGAATTCAATGTTTTATACAAGATGCTGTGAGCGGGACAAAAGGCAGTCTGTTTCTCATGAAAGCTGCTATGTTTCACTTCATTTTAAAAAGGCCATCCATACATACGGAAATTGCATCATCTGAGCAGCCAGAAAAGTTTGTTAAGATCATAATATAAGTGAAAACGTGTAGAAACATTAACAAGTTAAATCTTTTTTTTGAAAATGTCCAGGTTTTATTGATTTGTGTCAGTTAATTAGGTCATCACTTTAGTTACATATCAGGGTCATGAGTTTGCTCATGGAAGTAAAGGGTATTATGAACATGACCTTCATCATAATCAGACCATTATTAAAACCATGTGACATTAACACACATTATGTTTAATTAAGTAACATAAACTGAACATGAAAAAAGGCCACAGAGCAAGCATCCAACAACAAATGTTGTTATTATAGTTTAATTTTATTGACAATAATATTTATACATTTCTCTTGATAAATTACCATAAAGTGATCATGAAAACAAAACAGCAAATGTTTCAATTGTTCACAAATACCTTCTTTGTTTTTTTAAGTAAAAAGTGTCAGATGTCTGCTGTGGTTTTTGTTTGGTTACACTCTCTTGACATTTCGGTTTCTGTACTTGATGTGTGTATTGATATAATCCACGCTATGTATTATAGTGTGTACACACACACAAAGAATACAGCCAGTGAAGTTTAAATATGCATTTCTGACGCACAGCATGTAAATGTCTATACTCAGGATGCTGTTTCTACTCTGCTCTTTTTCTTCTCAATTTTGGGCATCTGTTAAAAGTCCAGGTTTTTGAAGTCTTCAGTACATCTTTCTTTCACCGTAACGGGTGCACACCAAGTGGGGGAGACAGGGGCAGGTGTGATGTTGCCTTTTCCCTGGGTAGGGCACCTGCAAGTGAGGAAAGGAGGGGGAGGGATAATCTGACAGTTTAAATCCTTCATCAGCTGACAAGTGGAGCTGCAGGTCTTTAAAAACCTGAATTCAGAGACGGATGTGGTGTTAGCAGAACTAATTCTCTCCAATCTCCAGATGATCAATGTGATGTATGGCTCTGATTGGTCAGTTAACTCTGGAGAACATCAATAGTCTCTGCAGCTATAAGCAGTTTTTCTAAAGCTGCAGCCAACCTGACAGCAGCTTGATGTAATCTGAATTTCCTCTAACGCAGAAAACACATATGACTGTGTGTGTGTGTGTGTGTGTGTGTGTGTGTGTGTGTGTGTGTGCATTATTCCGGAATATTAGTGACATAACATTTCTCCCCACCTTGTGGCTAAACGGGTGGCATTCGTCCCCTTCAACACCTCTTGGGACACACATCCTGAGTCCCTCAGCCAAAGACTGACGGCACAGCAAAAACCAAATCCACACTGCATGTCTTTCTCACAGGCCTGCAGGACAGAGAGAGAGAGAACCGAGAGAGGAAAAGGACAGACAGAAGATAATAAAAGTGACAGACGAGAAGAGTTTTTCTTGTTGCCAGTGACTCACTTGTATTTATATTTGTATTCATACTAGAGATTCCCTTTTAAATTTGAATCTATTTAATTTTACTTATCGTAATAGAGATGCCCTCTCATGTTTGAACAATGAAAGCCACTTTATCCATTGCCTGTCATCTCCCTAATCCATTTACAAATGAATAGCAATCGGAGGACTGAGATAATTTCCTCTCATTTTTCCATTGGCCTTGAAGTGCAGGAGGATGTGGTCTCCTGTCAGTCATGTGTAATCAATTCTATTTCAATTATCCAGAAAAGTGAACTGTACTTTGTATGTTTGCACATATAGGTGTTTTGAAAATAGTTTGAATAAGGGAAAACACCAGAAATCAAAAGGGAAGGGATAGTATCAAAAATATTCTACATACCTATATAGAGGTTTGAGTGTACGTACAGCACACTTCCCAATGCATAGAGAGAATTAACGTTAAAACAATTTGATTTGTCGATTCATCCATCAAAAGAAAATAATTTGCCAATTGTGATAATAACTTAATTTTATTTATTTATCAAGAAATAAATGACATTTGCTGGCTCTTGCTTCTCAAATGTGAGAATTTGCTGCTTTTCTTTGTTTTATATAGTTGTAAATTCAATATTTTTGATCAGACAAAAACAAGCAACTTGAAGACATTACTTTAGGCTTAGGAAACTTGTGATGGGCATCTGTCATTATTCTACATGTTACAGACTAAATGATTAATTGACTAATCAAAATAATAACTGACAGATTAAGCAATAGTACAAATTATTATAAGTTGCAGAGTAAGTAAGTCATTTGTGGAATCACATATTTTCATTTTCAAAAGGAAATAAGACAATCACAGAAAGAGAAGATAATAACAATGTAATGTTTACTTTAATCTCAAATGAGTAAATGGAGTGATTAGTCATTTATTAAAAACAAAAACAGATTAAACATGAATGTAATAAACTGAATAAATAATACCAGAATAAAAATGGCTCAACAGTGTGCAGCAGAGCCTGAAGCCTCTCACTCACCCCTGTGATGATGGCTCCTCTGGAGCAACTGAGAGACACCAGGAGGAAGGACAGCAGCACCGCCCTAAAGCCCATGACAGCAACAGGAGAACTGGACTCTTTCAACACCCACAACACTGGACAACAGCTGTTAACGGTCTGTGTACCTCACACTGGATCCTCTGCTTTCCAGTCAGTGTTAAAGGTGCCCAGTGCGCCTCAGAGGGGTGGGGTGGGGGTGGGGGACACTCTCTCCCTCTCTTTATCCACCTCCAACCCTCACCCAACCCTCCCTCCCTCGTCATTTCTGAGATCTCCCCACACCCTCTCGCTGCCTGTCTTCTTAATAGCTTCGTCATCTTTCTCATCTAGATGACGGCTGATGGAGGCTCACAGTAGTTCCCTCTACTTGTATCCAATGTCTGGCCATACATCTGCTTGACAGAGTTTCCATGCCTCAGTGGTTTTGTGGCCAACACAAAAAATATGCAAAACTACTCAACAAGTGATTACATTCATATGAACTAAAATGAATCTGACACTTCTTTGTGAGAAAAAGGGCACAGGTGCCATGAAATCCAGAGACATTTATCAGTGTGAAGACAAATCAACATCAAAGCCATTTAACCAGTTTACTGAAATTACCACAGGCTGACTCATGAACTGGGCTTCGTATAAGGAGGGAAAGTGTTATTCCTTTTTTTCATTATGGAATATGTGTGCCAGGATGCCATTTATTGTGAAAGCTGCTATCAACATTACCTGCGGTTTATTCACATTGAGAAAATAAGGCCTGTACGGTTAATACCATCTGCTTTATTACACAGGCACTCTGCAATCAGTGTGATACATATGATCTTACTGTTATAACAGTATTTGTTAAATTTCTACATCAACGTGATATTTCTGATCAGATTTGGTCCTTTTTGAGAGAAAGAATAACATGGTTCAGACTCCTTACTAAACCCTCTCTCTCTCTCTCTCTCTCTCTCTCTCTCTCTCTCTCTCTCTCTCTCCCTCCCTCCTTAGCTCTTTCCTCTCACTTTCTATGTATCATGTTGGCATACAGATTGTTGTTGAGGGATCCCTCTTCAGTTCCTCTTCCTGAGGTTACAACTTTACCCCATTAGGATTTTTGGGGGGGAGTTTTTCTTTTATGATGCAAGGGTCAAATGACATAGGGTGTCTCAAGATGTACAGATTGTGATTGGTGAAATTGGGCTGCAATAAAATTAAAATTAATTATAGTGCCACTTGATGATTCTTATTGTGTGCTAAAATATATACATAATAGTGACATCCCTGAATTATAACAGTCAGTGTACAGGGCAGGGTGTTGATACACTGACTCAGAGTCAGATCTTAATTCTGGTTTCATTTGGAGATTTACTGTAGTTGTAAAGTGGCCATATGTAGCAAATAATGGGATCTAGTGTTGATGCCAAACTCTCTTCGTACAAATGTAATATTACTTACATGAACGTGTGTGTGAAGTGCATGCATGCGTGTGTGTGTGTGTATGACAGAGGAAGAAGATTTGATGTGTATGTGGACTTTGTAAATTATTTTGCATGTGTAAACTTGTACGTGTGTTTGCCTATGTGCATGCGGCGACAGTGATGAGCAGCAGGTTGTCAGTGGAAGCGGGGCTCTGGCTCTAATTTAAGCTGTAAGGAGAGAAATATGAGAGAGCGCAAAAAAAGAGGGGAGGAGAGGATGAGAGTGTACCCCATGGGTTAGTCAGCAGCACATTACCCTGCTGCTGGGCAGGTGATGGATTCCTCCAATGCAGCGGCCAAATAATTACATTCACCCATTTCTGCTTTGTCAGCAGGAGCACTGATGCCTCGCCGTCTTGGGACAGGCAGCAGAAATCATGGAGGGAGGTAAGCCCAGGCAGTGGCCTCCAGCTAACTTTAAAAGAATACACAAAATCCATCAACAAAAGGCTGTGAGAAACAAGGTCCCAGCTTTAGACTCATAATATGAATACTATATTTCAATAAAGTGCAAGCATTGGTAAAGTTCACATCATGTTGTTCAAGGGTTTATCATGCTGAATGATGTTTGTATCAGCCTGTTATGATTAATCTGATTTTGTTGCTGAAGATGATTTTATTTTAATTCTCAGTGATGAAATCTGAGTGTGGAAGAAGGATTTATTGTTTCTCCAAATAACTTTTTTTATGACTAAGCAACATGTGACACTGGAGCTGTTTTGGGGAACCTCAGCTTATTTTGACAGTCATCTGATTGTGACTGCCTGTGAAATGCTTGAGAACAAAGTGGGAACTAGATTATAAATAAAGATATGTATATAATCAGGAGGAAGTAAATAACTCAAGTAATCTAATTTCATATTAATGCAACTCTGAATATCCAAATCCATTTCTCACTGGGGCTGGGATGAAGAAAGTGGCATGAGGAATTATAGCTGAATATAGAGAGGTAGGGTTTCATTTTATAACTAATCCAGTTTAGAAAAGGATTTTAGAGAATGACGACCTAGCCCACATAGAAGAAGCCAGGAATGATATTCAGCAGCCTATATTAAGCTTATATATGAAATGCTGATAGCAGGTAAGTATTAAACTTTTGATATCATCAAGTATAAAGTCTGAAGATACTCCACAGACAATTAATTGGAGACTTTGTTGATTTTTGTTTTCTTCTTTATACCTGAATGAGCTTTGTTCTATTGTGGTGTTCTCAGTTCCCAGAAAATGTACCCATATACTCATATTATTGCCATGGCTGCTCTTAGTGTCATCTATAATATTTTTACTAATTTGTTCCCTATGGAGGCTGGAGCAGATCCACACTATGATGATATAGAACACATTTGAGTTTTAGCACTGTGGGTTTTGCATTTAGAAGAGCGTTATTTGTGTTCACTCATTTTTGGTATGTCTTAGACCATACACTAACTTGCAAATCAATGTATGTATGTGTGTGTGTGTGTGGGTGTGTGTGTGTGTGTGTGTGTGTTGCGTATATTGCATGCATATAACTACACATCGTACACATAACAATGATACACTATACGTGCTTCTCTATATAATATTACACAGTGTTTTTCTTGTTTTGTTAATCATTATACGCGCTTTATTTTGTCCTCGCAGGGACCCTTAGGGCACGTGACGAGCAGCTGACTTTAACCGGAAACTGAAGAAGCAGACAAGCAAAACAAGTAATCTTCACACACAGAATTTGAGTTTTGCAGTTATTTATGATTGCTAATAATGGAGTCGACCCTCGAACAGCATCTCGATGAAACGTAAGTTAATACCAGACTCTGTTTGAGTTGAGATTTTGACCGTTGGGACGTTAAAGACGACTGAAAGCTCTTTGTTTGTCTGTGTTGTTTGCAGCATGAAAAATCCAGCAGTTGTTGGAGTGCTTTGCACGGATGAACAAGGACACAACCTGGGCTGTAAGGAAACACTGAGATACTTTTTCTATCTGAGATTCATAGAAACATGTTGCTAAATGTATTCACACCAACCAAACTGGCCTTTTATCGAGGGCAGAGTAAACGCAAACCGACCATCAGGGTATATATATATATATAAGTATAAATAAGTAAGTATATAAACTGTTATACACTCCCATAAATTACCCCCAACATATACAACCAACTGATGGTATTGGTGTTTTAAACAACTTTAATAATCGTTTTTTTTTTTTTATGTCTTAATCTCAGTTTCTGAAACACTGTTACAATTCTCAAAACATTAAATGAATACTTCACCTCCCAAAATTATAATTTTTACATGAATTGCTTACCTGTGTTACCTTGAATTCCTGAAGAACACTTTTTTGTTATTGTTGTTGATGCCTTGATGATGAACGCAGGTGTTTTGATACATTGGAGTAGTTTGGGGGTTATCAAGATTTTTTTGGATTCTTCTTTCACCATGGCGGAATGGGTCAAAAACAACGTTTTCTTAAAGAATTCAAGGTAACACGTAGTAAGTAATTAACATTTTGGGGTGAAGTATTCCTTTGCATTAAATCACCACATTATTTTTGGCAGCGCAATACTTTATGTCCCTTTATCATTGCATAAGCCAAGACAGCAAAGGCTACCAAACTCATCTGACATTGAGACCTAACCAAAGTCAAATATTCTCTACAACCAAATAAATTAACTAATGTCATAGTGTCAACAGTCTGTTTACTGGTTTCTTATTGTTAATGTTCAACTTTTTGGTATGTCCCCTACTCACACTAAACGCCTTATATAACAATAATGTCAAACAGAAAATAGAAAAATAAAGGGAACTGTTAAGAGAAACAAAATGTAAATCCCCTCCAACACCTCATTATAGATCATTCAAATCACCCCAAGTACAATTGTAAAATGCACATTTCTAAATGTGTGCACAAAAATCTTGCTGCCGGTCTTTTTGTGCCAACCTGGGTCCTAATTAGTCCAAGGTCAATCCTTTTCACAAAGTTAATAATCGCTTGTTACTAGGAATTACTCATGGAGAAATCCGCGCTAAATAACATAGTCGAGTATTATGCTTAGTAACCTTGTTGCTAAAAAAACAACAACAAACAAAGTGAGGTTATTTGTCAAAATCACTAATGTAACAAAGTCAGTATAGCATATGACACGCTCACTGACAAGTGTTATGTGGATACACAGCTTTTCTGTGCAGTACTGAATATCACTAAATTAATTGACTCAACTAACACTGTATCATTTTAGGACTTTTTTCATTTGTGATTTTCTCACCTGACTAATGAAAAACATTTAAGATGAGAAAAACACACAAGACCTTAAAACAGTATGTGCACCCAACATGCACAGAAGATCTAATCATCCAAGCGACCTCTTGTTATCACAGATGCATTTGGTCACATAAACCACAAAGTTTAATTACAGACCATATCTAGTCCAACTAAAGCTACATACATGGAAATACAATTTTGAACATTTCACATGTCACACAACCTAAACATCAGCAGGCATTCTCTTCAAGGAATATGAAGCTACAGCAGCTGATTTAGCTTAGCATGGCACAAACAAACAGAGAGAATTAGACAGACCGGCTCTCTGCAAAGATAATCAGAAGCCTCTGAAAACTCACTGATTAACACTTTATATATTATTTGTTTAATCCATACAAATAACAAAAATGAAAACACTAAATTGTGGATTTTACAAGGAATTATGTGCCGGACTGTGGCTGGGTGCGGAGACTTCCTAGAGTCTTGTCTTGACTGTGGGGTTGCCAGGCAGCCAGCAGGGCCTCTAGAAAACTATTCCTTCAGGGGGGCTGTTAGGTGGACAGTAGGGAAAACATTCCAATTGTCTCCTTGATCAAAAAGAAGTAATCAATCAATGTGATGAAACCATTGTGGATTTCTCTTTCTTCCGTTGCCTCAGGAGAAAGTTGCCACAAACTCTTTGAACCCTTCCCCTCTGACAGGAGGTTGATGTCACAGCAGCAGCTTGTTCCCCTCTGCAGTCAGCCTCCTTAACAAAGCATCCCATCCTGGGACTATATACCTATCCTCTGCACATTCTATATATCCTAACATTTTGCACATCCCTCAATAATTTTGCACATCCCGCACTAATCCATACAGCCTCTTGTTTCTTAATATTAAAAATTTACATTGTACATATTTGTTTCTGTTTCTGTCTTTATTGTTTATTTCATAGTAATTTTTAATATGTTTATTTAACCAACTAACAATGTTCTGTATCTCACAACCACCAGGCCGCGGCTCCCTGTCTGATGACCATGGCGGTGTTGTGTCAGTTTTGGCCAAACAAGCTGGCGCTCTTACTAAAGACCCAACAGACAGTCCAACTGTGTGTCTGGAGTCTGAGTCAGGGTGAGCGCGGACACAACCTTTTTGTCTTTTTTTTGTTCGACTGACTTGGATCGCCTCCTTTTTCTCAGTGAATTTAAGAAGTCTGCCCATAGTAGTCTTGATGAACACTTGGGGCGATCAATAAATCAAGATAAAATTGTTAAAAGAGATCCAAAAATAAGAGAGTGAGTGTCTGTATCACTTGTACCTCAGACTGTGCTCCAAGTCTTGGCAAAGGAGTTTATTTTCATTTGCATGACTATGCTGCCACCTTCTGGACATTACAAAACCTCTTCTGGTTCATGGGAATCAGTGACTAACACTAATACTTAATGGATTATTATTAGTAAGAAGCCATTTTAAACATTAGAAGTTATAGTA
The DNA here is from genome assembly GCA_026937815.1 of Etheostoma perlongum. Classification (NCBI taxonomy): domain Eukaryota; kingdom Metazoa; phylum Chordata; class Actinopteri; order Perciformes; family Percidae; genus Etheostoma; species Etheostoma perlongum. Next base: position 17,679,767 of record CM049377.1, read on the forward strand.
ACTGTAGATGAGCCCACTTCTTTGTTGTGACTTGTAGGTTGCTCTCTAAGTATGGTAAGATTAGGCTATTTGTCAAATTTGTAAATCAATGACTTGATGACTGGGACAGATATCAAATGTCAAAACAAAATATGACAGACTGTTAATCCTTAAATTATTTTATTGGCGATTTAAAGTAAAGTTTACATTGTAGATATTTATTCTTTTGAAATATTACATTTATACAAAAAACCCTCCTATTCATGGCAAGTTGGGACTATTGATTTGACAGTACTTAATATACCTGTAGTATATAGTCATAACATCTGTGTAGTATTGATCAGTCATACAATAACTAATCAAACTGAATGACAGACAGGTTGATTTGATTTATTAGTCAAAAGTCATTACTAAACAATTATGATTGTCAATCAGGTAAATGTTTGTCACAATAAATTGTTTTTGTCTGTTTGTTTTGTAGAAACATTCTGGTGAGGAGTCATGGCACCATCACAGTAGCAGTTCACAAGATAGCATCTTGAAGACAACACGGCTCACTGAGGAATTTGTATTGTAAAGAAATGTACATGTCAACAGGAACATTAGCATATTGACACAATCTGAATTAACTTTGAGAAATTTCTGGAGTTTACACATGTCTCTTGTCCTTTCTACATTATCCCATAATTAAACATACATGGTCCTATTCTAATACTTGAAGTGAGATTCCTTTCTTTTATTTATACATATATATATATATATATATATATATATATATACACACACACACACACACACACACACACACACACCAATCTGTCAGGTAAAGTTTTTTATTGATGTCCTGTGCAAATTAAGCTCTGTATCATGTTATTTCTAGCCAAGGTAATGCTCTGTGTGTGTCTTTTTGTAAACATCCATCCAGTTCAAGGCAGTCATGCACAGAAAAAACAACCCTCAATAAACTTTAACCTGACTTTGTGTTGCCCTCTTCTGTGTTAAGATATTCATTATTTTTCTCCTTTTCTCAGTGTTTTGCCTTTAGTAGCTGCATGACATTTATCCCAGAAATGAACAAAAGGTTCAAAGTTTGAAATCATTAATTAAAACAGCTGTGCAGCCACTGAAGTCATATTTGGCTGAACAGTATATTGATTTTATGGAATGGTCACCTACATGGTAATAAAAAATAAAAATATGTGATCACATGTGGTATGAGTCTGTAATCCGAGTAATCGGATTCCTGGAAGAAAACGGGTGTAAGAGAGAAGGCTAACCAATCAATGCCCCCCACCCCCCCGCATAGCTAACATCTGGATGTGGAGACCCTGAACATTGGCCAAACAGAAGGAAATGAAGTGACTTTGTTGCTGCCCTGGGATGAGGATGAGTGAGTGGAACCAGGTAGGCTAACCGTGGAGTGCCAGGTGAATGCTGGTTTTTATGCGCCGAAGATATCACTCGGCCAATCGGAGAAATTCCTTGCAGGACTGTTTGGTCAAAAAACTGCTGTCCTTTGCACATAGTTGCCTATCTGCAGGGTATAGTGCAGTGCGTCTCCTTTGACAGGACCTGAGTAAAGTCTGCGGTGAGGTGGCTGTGATGGTTTGACCGCAAAGCTTTTTTTTTTTTTTTTTTTTTTATCTCAAATGAGGTTCATTGCTACGTCTGCGTCACGTGGCTCTCCTCTGTGTAAGCTTTGCTTTCTGCGGCTCCTCAGCAGAGCAGCTTTGTTGAGGCTGAGATGTGAGATGCAACTCAGAGAGACTGGCTCATAGAGGCAAAGTTATGGCACGGACATCCCCGGAGGACAAGGTCCAGCACCAATTTCTCTCTGCCAAAAAGTCCCTCACCGGTAATACGCACGTCCTTCTGCTACGCTGGAGCGAGAAAACCCCAAATTACGCGTCCAAATAAACTAATTGAAAATTGCGAAGCGCGTCAGGAGTGAATGAGATTTCAGGTATGGACCTCTTTGCTATTTAAGTCAACATATTATTCGTTCTAAATATAAGTTGGCCGAGCAATGTCATTACAATTCAAAATAAATTGTAATTAGTTTTTTTTTAACCTGACTTTGAGGGCAACACAAAGTCAGGTTAAAGTTACCGTCCAGACTGTTAGGCTACTCTAAAGTTATTTTTCTTTTTAAAGTTTGTGATCTACATAACGTCTGTGCAGATTTGTGCCTCATTTTATCAGATGACAGAGGGCACAGAAGTCTTGAGATCCACTAAAGCGCAAGTGTGCCTGAATTTCCGCATCTGCTTGAACTATTCCTTATTCCTATAGTTGAGTGACAGCCACAATGCAACCGGCCTGTGAAGTGACGATAACAACTAGCTCACAGCTACACACGGTAAGACCACACTGTTTCTCCCCACAATAATACGGTTTTGTGTATTCCTCCGCGGACTATAAAACCCAAGCTTTCAGCTAAACAATGCTTTTAGTACATAATCTCACAATTCCTCAGGGCTGAAGCAAGGCTGTGGTTAGAGTTGGAGGCTCCAGGTTGTGAATTTGGGTTTACCTTGATGGATGAAATAGTCTTGCAAACAGAAAATAAAGAAATGTAATGACACAAAAGAGAAAGTTATGAGACAATAATGTTTCACTAACTTAAGTTACTACATTTGTTTAATGTAACAATTCACTTTATCTGTATTGTAGAGCCTGTAGTGGAACAGGGTTAGCAGGTTTGGAACATGCCCTCAATCCTTATAGTTCTACTTTGTAAGTAGGCTTAATGAGTTTGTTTTTGGTATGCTTTTATCTTTACGAAACTGTCCTGTTAGGATAAAAATATACACTTGTTTACCTCTGCTGAGAGTCAGAATAGGACTTTTCATATCCAGTCACCACTGTCTGAGTAAACGTTTACTTTCTGCGAACATTTTTTTTTTTAAAACACGGTACTTAAAAAACTTTCAAAAGCATGAGGACAGTAATGCTGCAGAGGTAGATGCATCATTTATACCAAGTATTGCTCTGCGATTTTGGTGTGCACTGTATATTGGATTTGTTACAGTACGTCAGCATTTGTGCTGTATTATCAAACTTCACCTTTTTCACTTTTACACAATGCTTCTTTGCAATGTTGGAGGATCTTTGTTTGATGCACATTTTGTACAATGTGCCTGCCTACCAATTATCTCTTTTTTTTACCTCTAACCCACCATGAATGTCCCATTTGACACCCAGAAACTGTGTCAACCTTAGAATTATTTGCTGATTTGGCTGTGGTAATTCATCTGAAGATAAATATGTGCAGATATATAGTACCAGGTCATTTCTTAAAACTGATGAAAAGATTATTAATCTTAAAAAAAGGAAGATTTATCCTTCAGGGTCTGTACTCGTGCAGCAACATGTCTGTTTGCAAAAGAATTCTGTTGATGAATTAAAACTATGTGCCCTAAAAGGACAAAGCTGTTGGCCATCTAAACCTGTAAAAGAAGTATTCTTAAAACACAGCTGTGGAAAAGTGGGACTTCTCCTACTTTTTGCAGGAGTGGACGATTCAGCGTGGTTTTGGCAAGAGTTCATAGGTCAGCAACAGAGGGACACCCTTGTCTTCAGGATAAACTTTTGCATGATACATTTTGCCAAACAATAATGAAGTTGGAGATCCTTTTTATTAAAGTCTTGGGCACGTCTGTGTGTGAAAGAGATACCTAATACTGGAGTAGCTATTACAATTTGGGTCCACTTATCTGTGTAAAAACTTTGTTTCCTGCAATGATCTAGATTAAAACAAAGCACAGAGGCAAAAGAGCCTGATTACTTTGATAGCTAATCTTTCCCACACAAAAGTACTTTTACCATCTTTTGTGATGATATAATGCACACTATATTTATTTTCTTCATTACCATACATCTTAAAAGCAATTAATGACTGAAGCACTATTTTTCTGCATTCCAGTTCATGGGCTGCATTCAGCAATTGTTCACCAATTACGTTAGATTATGCACACAAATATGCACAGATTGTGCAATCAGTCACTTGTAAATATGTCTCATAATAAGAAAAAAAGCATTGGGTAAAAATGGAAGTTGTGTAAAATTCTTGTTGATAATTACACATGTCACAGATGAATGGAAGTTGAGCACAGGTGAATGGAACACCATGTTGGTGACTTGTGGTTAATTTCCTGTGACAAATTTGGATAAGGTTTTAGACAAGGTTGCAACATGGCTCTAGGAATGTCAGTATTGCTGTGCCGGGTGGTTGTTTAACCATTTTCAATCAATTGATTGGCATTCAATTTTGTACAGAAATTTGTGGTGAGTTTACAAGATGGCTTGGCACACAGTTATATCTACATTGTTGTTTAGATAGGGCTAGTTATATCTCTGCTTTGAGGTTTTAGAGATGTGAGCATGCCTCTGCATCAAATTTTATCTTTTTTTCTTATGTTCTTGGGTCATTTCACTTCACTTATCATTGTCACTTTCTTGTTGCAGGCGTAAAACTAATCTGAATGCAGCCATAGTTACAAGTGCCCTTCGACCACCTGAGAATGACACTCGGACAATAGGACTCCTAAGTTAATTCTTCACCTCCAGAGCCATCAGGCTCTACCAAAATCAGCATAAACAGGTAACTCAACACACAGAAAAGCTTTTATTGTATGCTGCTGAGGCTGTTGCTGCTAGGGTTAAAAACTAACCATTGGAACTGAACTATGCTGCATAAGTTGTTCAAAGAGGTTTTTAAGTAATGTTGTGTTATGGTTTTGCTATTGACGGATGAACTGACTGACCGGCACCCAACAGACCTTTTATAGATTTTTATAGACTAGTGCAATGCTGTTGAAAAAAGATGCCTGTTCGGAGTGAATTGCTTGGCTTGTGGTGTTGCTGCTTGACGCATTCTCGACAACCAAGCATACAAACAACTTTCCTCTCCTTAGTTAGTCCTGAGCAATACACCTGCCATCACGTAGTTGCGTCCCTTAGACGTCCCCAGGACTTGACTTGCACCTGGAATCCAATGGATGGCTGTGTTACTATTGCACCAAAAACGTTTTTTAACCAAAACAGTCCTGCAAGTTGTTTTTTATAGCTTTTATTTTTAGAACACAAATACAGTAATTACAAACTTACTTATGTACAACAACTATATAAAAGCCTAACTACACACACAACTATTTACACACAAGTAAAACGGCTCCATGGATCAGGGTGTCTACAGGTAGTAAGTTAAATTTAAGACTTTAAGACATTTTAATGCTACAGTTTAACAAAATATATGAAAAAATAAGCTCCAAATGTGAAAATATAGGCATATTAGAACTTCAGCAGGATCAAGACGTTTCTTTGGTCAATGATTCTGTTTATGTGGACTGTAAATCATAACCAGCAGCAAGATATCTGTTGTGTCCAGGTTTCTCCTGTTAATGATTTTGTGAGATGATTTTTGTGAGATAATTATGGTGCACAAAACTATTGATTGGATGTGCAGGGGCAAAAAACTCCCCTTGCTGCAGTTTCAAGCAGTGATTATGCGTTCCATCAAACACAACTGGCAGTTTTTGCAGGTGAGAAGCCTGTGAATGATCATGTCCTTGTCTTTGCACTGGTAACTCATGCTGGAGGTCTAGGCAGGGAGGGGCGGGGATCATCCAGTTCTCCCAACATAACAGCCAGTGGTTTACTCTGTAGTAAGCAGTAAATTGAGACTTCGGACAGTTATGATCATTCTTTTGACTGGAACTGGAACAACTGTAACAACTGTATCTTTTGCATCTACATATACAAGGCAACGCATTGGGATTTTTAGCAGAAAGGTTTGTACACTCTTTCCCAACATTTTGCGAGGTGAAACATTATTTGTGTATCTGTCCCATGATTCAGATCTGCTCCAAAAATGTACCTTGACCTATGCTACACGCTTCCACTAAGTTTAGGAGGTAACTATAGCCAAATCTCTTTTACAGGTAAGCTAAAATTCCAGCTTTCTGGATAAGCAAACTGTCCAAAACCAAAGTGTCTGCCTTATTGATACATTGTCTGAACATGCTTTCACAGCGGTCAGGATGGGAAAAAAGGGGCAGAAAGGCTGGTCATAGGAGGTTCAATTACAGTGGAGAAAATTTAACTATTTGAATTACTATGCAGATATGAATGTAACTAAACTATCAATAGTAATACTACTAGTTTGATAACATGTAGTCCATTACTCCCCAACACAGCCAATATAGAATGGTGTTGTTTTTTGTAAGACTGGGACAAACCTTCTAGTCCTGATTTGTTTTAATCTATCAAAATCATCCATTCTCCAAACTAGTGGACAGAATATAGTGGCTACTATGAACACAAAGCACCTCCTAACAACCACCCACTTAGTCTGTTTTTTATTTATTTATTTTTTTAACATTTTCACATTTATTTAATTTATTTATTTAATCTAGATTGATTAATTTATTTGGTCTAGAGGCAGAAAGGAAAGAAGGGGAGAAAAAGATTGTAAAATATGCAACATAGGTCCCTGGACAGAATCAAGGTAAGGACATCTTATCCATCAGGATACCACATAAATTGTTGTTTTTATTCTTCAGTACGGACAGAAATAAGATTGGTCTTCTCATTTAATTTGCTACCAGAAAGTGAATAAAGCATATTTCCCAAAAACAATTCTTAAGGCTCACTTTTTTTTGTTAAATGCTTCCTGTTTTCAACTTCTAGTAGAGAGCTGTTAAGCTGCATGACGCACATGCACGCAGGTGATGCGATGCATACTGCCAATCTTTTTATTCTATTCCACTAATCAACAGTTGGCAGTAACATGCCAAGATATGCAGCATGCTAGTAAACATAGATGTAAACAATGTAATATTAAAAAAAATGAATAAAATCCTGTAAAAGTTTTACGAGGAAGGAAAACACCCAGAGCTCAATGATGTGTTTTGGTAATTAACACTGCATGTAAAAATGACTCATGTTTAAAAGAAACTCCACAGGGCCACTTTAAGACTTCTGTTTTCAGTTTGCTCTGTCCAGCCTTTATACCACAGACTGGGACTCGTAAATTAGGCTTCAGAAGGTCAGATGAAAAGATCTGGTAGTGTCTCATTGATTGTTCCCTCAGAAAATACTTTTCAGATTTATAGCTTTATAAATGGTGTTTAGGTCACACTGGGACAGATTTTGGAGAACACTATTCTCCAAGTAATCCTGCTAAAATCTATTATTAGACTAAAAGCTCAGTGTGAAAGTTGGAAAGAGACTCTCATGGTGGAAATGTGCAGTAACAAACTCTACACTCCATTGCAAAGCACTGGTCTCCAAACCCCCCATCGCTTAAAGCCTCAGAGCCCCGGCACATTCACAAACATGCACTCAGGCACAATCTGAGGGCTACTGTGTACAGATATGGGGGGGGAATACTTTCCTCGCAGTACACTGGCCCAATTCATTCTTCTTTTAATCCGCTCTGTGCTCTCTGCCTAATGTGGTCTCTGCTTCTTATACATGTCTCAATCCGACTGAGTTAGTGATGCAGGCTACAAAAGACTGGTGATAAACACAGGTTTACTACACCTTTTTCTAACCTTTCACCTTTGTTTAAGGTCTCTTTGCTTTCCAGCATCTAAGGCGGCAAGAAATGTCCCATCTTGTATTTTTCAGGTTTTATTATGACTACGTTACCTGATCAATGGTCAATGTTGGATCTGGTGAACTTCAATCACATTGTTTTATCCCACAGGTAAAGCAGAATAATATTAAGAATGGTTATTCTTTCTTTGTATGGAAACAACACTGCCTGTTCATTTTGATTGGCCCTTCTGGACGGCATGTGTATCTTCAGCTGCAGACAATTGGTGACACCAGACAGTCTGTAACAGCGGCCTAGTGGCCTGGCATCCAAGACTTTTTTTTAAACTTTCTCTGTTTCGACCTAAAGCAAACAGACTGAACACATCATTGTATTCTCACCAAGCATCTGCACAGCAGTGTGTATACTATGAAATCAGCCATGGTGCTTCACTACTCACTTGTTCATCCCTCTGTGACCTTGTGATCCAGTGTACGTGTTTTACTGGAAAACACAATGTTTATACAGTATATACAGTAGCTGAATTTGCTTATTGCCCCAACATTGCTCTTGTATGAGAAATTATTCTTTGTTCTGTTTGTCCATGTTTGACGCCATTGTAGCAAATGCATTAATACAAAAAGTCTCCTTTTAACAAGGCTCATTCAAAATATGCAGGTATGGGTCAAAGTTTTGGGAGGAGGATCCTTTGTAAACATGTTCCAAGAAAGACTCAAAGTAATGCAAGATGACACATTGCCAAGTCAAACTGCAGTACTGCTGGCTCTCAACACTGGTCACTCTTAATCACTTCACTACACTCAACAGCAGCATAGGTTTATTTCACAAAGCTGGCGTCTTACAGCTTAAATCTTAACTGCATAAGTTACTCATACACTACAAGACATTTTGTTAAAGAAACATTTAATTATCATTTCACTCAGTAATCCATTATCACTCTGTCTGACCCAAAAACCGCCATGAGCGGGTTTTGACCGCCCCTCTTGTGTCTGCTCTGCTTGGCCTGCTTATGTGTTCTCCTCCTCTTGCAGGTGGTGGTCTGAGTGCAAGTTGTTAGTGAGCTGGCTCACCTGAGTTCAGCCTGCCTCACTCTCTCGCAGCCCTCTCAGCTTCCGCTTGGTTGCTTTGTGTTCATTTTTTATTTTAGCATTACTGTTTTCCACTCACCCTGGCACTCACATACACTGCTGATGTTACTTATTGTTCACATCTCATTCACATCTCATTCATAGGTTTTGTAAATATTATTTAATAAACTATTTCATTTTTTACCTCAACCCTTTTGTGTATTCTGACGAATTCTCACTTAATTTGGGGGTGAGAGAGCTTTTGTCAGTTTTGTTCTCAGTGGTAGTCCAATTTGGTGAGTTCAAAATAACTTGGCCTAGTTTAGCCTTGTTTGCAGTCTCCCTGGTAGGTTTACCCATGGGTTCTATTTGGGGACTCTGTGGTGTCAACTGTGGCTTTGAAAGTGGCTAGAGCTATATGCTCAGGTTCACGGCTATGGCAATTGGGAGTGGCTGCATAGCAGGTGCTTTCAAGTTTCACTCTTTTTAGATTAAAAACCTCTAACTGGTAACTGCTGAACACATAAGGGTTGAGTTTAGATGGGTAGTTTTAGTGTGTGTGTCCTGATTTTGGTGGATAGTAAGCCTTGGTGCTTTTGGGGAGAGAAACCGTGTTTTGCTACTTTGGTAAAGTATCTTCAATTTCAGTTTTGTTAGACTTTTGAAAGCTGTAATTTTGTAAAGGCAAGGTATTTTGAATGGATGTTTTGTCTAGCTGCAGTCCACTTAGTTGGGACAGTTGAACACAAGTACTAGTAGTCTAACATTTAAAGTGTGTATGGAGTCACAGGAGTGAGCGTTTAGGATGCCTGTTTTACAAAACATCTCACTGTTCCCAGGTTACCTGGAGATGTAAGATGTGTGTTTTTCATCTTACTGAATAGACCTCAAACTTGAAGGTACTTGCTGATGCTCTTACATGCCGTTATGTTTGATTTTGCTTCTACTTCTGTTACATATGCTTTTCCTGTTTCAATCTCCCTCTTAATTTGCTCCTAAGGTACCGAGGTTGCTGAGGTAAGACCATATACAGTCTATAGGTGAGACTGGGTGATGGGTTGGAGTGTGGAGAGTACTGGGCAGAAGCAGTCAATGCTTTTAATTTGTGTTGGATACAGGGGGCTTAGCTCTGTAAATTTAAGTCTAGAAAAAAGATGGTGCATCAAAAAGTCAATCTAATCATTTTAAACCATTCAAAAAAAGTGATATTTGACAATAATTTGTTATCTTCATTTCATGGTACAGAATGATCCTGCAGTGGTAACGGACAGTAGACAGTAATGCTGTATAAACGTGTTAAGTCAGTACAGCTAAACATGGTTACTTTTTCCACCTCTTTTGCTCTTATTATTTGAGCAGTGTTTACATTAAGTGTAAATATACAATCATGTCTATATAGGCAATTCCTGTCAGCACGTATGTCCTCGACATGATGGGCTAAAGATTGCTTTGATAGTGATGATATTTTCAACGTTGTAATATTTTGTGAACCAAAACACCCTGAAGCCTGTTCCTGGAGCAGTTATACCAAGTTATCAGGATAACTTTGCACAGTAAAACCTAGAAACCCTTTCAGCTGCTTCTAAGAATTGACTTTTAAACAACTTGAAACAACACAGTTACTATTTTATTCAGATTTAGGATTTAATTATTTGGATACAATGACTTTCTTTCATCCCATGCTGTCACAGCAGCACTTGTCTTTTATAAAATTAGGTTACAGTAGAGAATACCCAGGTTATTTAAGAGCAAGTAAACACACTAACGATACAGATAATGCAGTTTGATGTCTTGGACTGTGTTATAAACACAATCCAGGCAAAAAGAGGGAGAACACAAAAAAGACTCTAGTCAAAACTATTTATTAAATGTTGTTTGCAAACCAAATAAATGTGATGTGAACAACAGCAAATCCGTGGTTCATGCGAGTGCCATGGTAAGTTGAAAACAGTGTATGCTAAAAGAGAAGATAACACAAAGAAACCAAACCAGGAGACCATGTGGGAGCTGAGAGGGCTGCGAGAGAGTGAGGCAAGCTGAACTGGCCAGCTTTGTTGGCTTGCAAGCTCATCAGCCCAGGTGAGCCAGCTCACTAACAACTTGCACTCAGACCACTTGTACTCCCTAAATGGAATAACAAAAAACAAAGGTGACCCATAACCAAATTACCATAACCATTTAACCCTTTCATGCATGAACCGATAAATGTTTTAAGTTTGTTTTTACTATTAAACAAGTGAAAAATCATGCTAATAACCTTTTTTAATATATTTTATTTTTTTAAAAAGTCTGCAGTGGATGCCATGCATCAACAGTTCAATCAAACTTAATATAGGTCAGAAAAACAATATTTCCTAAGAACAAATGTAATGAATACACATAGGAACATTGAATCACCCTTTTATACGGTTGATGCATGGTGTCTGATACGTCCCAGGGTTTTAAATAGAAACTAATCAAGGTTTTCTTTTTTTGAGAAAAACCATGCTTGATGTGCTACATATTGTTATGCTAGAATATGGCCTGTGATGCGTTGATTGCTTCTGATTAGGCAGCCTATGATATATTAAAGTTATTGATGTTCTTTTTTCTTTTCCTAGTAAAACCAAGTCCACCATGAACCTGTTCAGGAAGGATGCCATGACCACTAAGAAGGAGAAGGAAAAAGAGATCCAGTATGAGGACCCTCCAGATGGAGGTTGGGGCTGGATGGTGGTGCTGCATTGCTTTCTGGTATGTCCACCTCAGTTGTTTATGATCCCTCATTTCTCAAACATGTTAATATTTATCCCAACACTGTCAACCAGCGCAATGGTTCGTCAACTACTAGTTTTCCTAAACTGTGACAATTCCAGGTGTAATGTGTGACAATGATGTAGTTTTCTGGTCCTTTTTAACATGTTCCAAAAGGATGGTGGCGGCAAAAAGACTACATTTTTACCAACTATTTAAAAATACTAATCACTGTTTTTAATATTTTCATGTTTTCTTTTTCTATGTGTTTAACAGAGCACAGCCTATAACAAGAACACGTATTAAGCGTAAAAAAAATAATATTTGTGTGTCGGTGCGTGCCCGCAGGTAAACGTCCTAGTGATGGGAACACTAAAGAGTTTTGGGATCTTCTTTGTGGCATTCCAAGATGAGTTTGGAGGCTCGTCAGAAAGCATTAGCTGGATCGGTTCCATCATGTCGAGTCTGCGTCTGTCTGGTGGTTAGTATAAAAAAAAGCCAACTCTTCCCTTACACACTCAACAAATTTTTATACAATCGTGTCCTCTCTCTTTCCGTAACCAATTAGTTCAAAAGAAGAGAGCAAAGCTTTTTCCTTTTGAAGCCATTTTTCCAACTTATGTTTACACTTAGATGTTGAATAGCTGAAAATGAAAAGATTCTATGTATTTGTTCTTCCCATACTGTATCCTCTGTAGCGCCCCTTGCCTCTGTGGCCTGTGCCAAGCTTGGAACCAGGGTGACCTCCATCGCTGGGGCAGTGCTGGTTAGTGGAGGATTCCTCATTAGTATTTTCGCCAACAGTGTTGTGTTCCTCTACATCAGCATGGGAGTGATAGTTGGTGAGTAGAATTTCGTGTTGTGCCAAAATGCCTCAAATGAGATCAAAACCTGCTGTTTCCCTAATGACTTTGAAACCGCAAGCTATACCAAGGTCATCCTCTGCATGACAAAATCTCTTGTTATCTATCTACATACATTTTTTCCCATGTCTGCCCACATTTCTGTGAAAGACACTGTGTCTGATATTGATGACATTTTTACTCCTTTTAGGAATTGGTTTTGCACTACTTTACCAAGCCTTCTCAGTGGTGACAGCGCTGTACTTCCGTAGGAGGTTAGCGACAGCGTATGCGATTGGCCGTTCTGGCATGGGTTTGACCTTTGCCCTTGCTCCGTTTACTCAGCTGCTCCTGGACAAGTATGCTTGGCAAGGTATGCAGCACAAATTTGTTAATAATTGGTGCACACTCTATTTATGTAAGTATGTTTTCAGGTGTATTTCCTTTTTTTTCCATACAATTTGACATATTTGATCCTGAACTCTCTTTGTCCCCCACAGGAGCAATGCTAATTCTTGGCGGCCTAATGCTGAATCTGGTGGCCACTGGGATGCTTCTGCGACCCATCAATGTGAAGCCTCCCGTGTCAAACCTTACCTCTCCTCCCATTGAAAAGAGCCCTGCTGTTTCCCTCAAAAGCTCCTCAGAGAAGGAATGCAATAATAGCTGCTTGAATGGCTCCTCTCACTTATCCAATGGCATCTCCAAAGCAGACTCATTTCCATCTCCTCCTCCAGCCTCTCACGGGGACACTGAGAACCTGGGGGACCAATGTAATCAGGGACTCCAGGACCAGTCAGTGAACCCTGAATTGACAAGACTGGTCCTTAATGGTGTGAATGGCCATGAGCCCCACCATGACTTGGGTCAGTGTAAACCCACAACTCCAGATAGTTCAGCGGGGCTCAATGGCAGCATGAATGGATCCACCATTGTTGGACTTCCCTCATATGCCAGCACGCCGAGTGAGGTGACTGTCATAAAAGCCAAAGTACTGGATTTCTCTCTCCTAAAGGACCCATTCTTTTGTATCTATACTTGGTCCTTAGTCTTCAGCCAGTTGGCCTACTTCATCCCCTATTTCCATCTGTCTGCCCGAGCCAGAACCCTGGGCATTAATGCCATGGATGCTTCCTTCATCATCTCTGTGGCAGGTGAGGCACACATTGGTCAACTTCTTTTCCTATGTTTTTGTGATTCACCATTAAGGAATAGTTTGACACTTTTGGAAATACAGTTTCAGCTTGTGGAAACAAGCATTTCCCAAAATATAGCAGGAATTACAGGGTATACTGTAATACATTCATATACATTTTGGAAAAAACACCTCTCTTAAGTCTCTCTTCAGAATGAGACTCTGTGTCTCAATGAGATTACCTGTATAAATAAAGTTTAACTAAAGCATTGCTTGAAAGTAAACTAGTGGATTTAATCAGTGAAACTGTTCTCATTACAAAAGGTGTCGCACAAATATCCATCTTCTAGATTAGACACCAGTCTACATTTGACTGTCTGAAATGTGCATGAAGCACAACATCATTAATTACTATTTTTTTTTATAAATCTGACAGACTCCTGATTGAATAGACAGTGGATTGCTGCTGTTTGTCTTTGACAAGGATTTCACAGTGACGGTAGAGAGGGAGGTACCCAGTTTCTTTAAGAATGGGTTTAAGAAGCAATGCAAAAAAAGTCCTCAGTCAACTTCAAGGCATTAATTATTTGTGAGCTGCTCAGACTCTGCAGTCTTATGTAATAAATGTGCTTACATAAAAGCTGAACTTTGGCCCACTGGCAAGGGTGGGTGGGTTCAGCAGTGCTGAACCCACTCCTCTCAAAAGGAGGCCACTCCATATGAACAGAAAATAGCATTAACATTTGGCCACCGACCACATGTGCATGTAATTCTTTAAGAGTGCTTTGTCAGGCTTTGTGAATAATTGAAATGCACCTGGTGGGGTGGTGCATTTATGAATTACATGCTTCTGTTTTTTAATCTATCCCTTTTATAAAATCAGTTGACAGAGATAGTATTACCTTTGATGAAATGTGTCTTTTAGATAAGAAAAAATCTGTTATCACTTACTTTAGGATGTGATCATGGTAGTGACATTTTTATCACATCTCTTCAGTGTGAAATAAAATCTTGAATTATGCATCAATGCTTTGGCTTTTGAGGGAATGCTTCTCAATTGCATAAAGGACTGTTTCGGTGTCCTGGAAGAAAATATAATTAATTTTAATGTACAATAAGTACACGGCCTGTGAATATATAGTCTTTCCTTTTTTAGCATTTGGTGTGCAACAACAGCTGGATACCACCATTGCTGAAGAAAATGGGAACAAATAGAATAAAGAGGTCTCAAGAAAACACTATGACCTGCATTAGAAACACATCTGGGACAAAAAAAAATTTTTGGATTCTTTTGACTCGGACACGTTTGTCCTGTCACATTCTCTGGTCATGTGCACTGTGCACCCACACCACAAAACCACTATCCCAAGTGTCCCGCTGTCCCTCTTTCCCCGACCCAGCGCTTGTCACAGAGGCCTGTTGACTTGGCTAGGAAGGAGGGAGGCCACTATCGTCCGGGTCAGTCTGTTCAGAAACCCTCAGCCACCAACACTGGCGCTAACTGGAGTCGCTAAGCAACAGCTAACTAAGTAAAGTTGTTGGCGGGGTGACAAGAGAGGCTCCAAATTTTGTTCAAGTCCAGTTCTAAAGTGGCTGATACTTTGCAGAGTTGCACTGAGGCAGCAATATGTACAAAGGAGTAGACAACACAAGCCAACTGCCACGTCAGAGAAGCTGGGAAAACCAACATGCTTTTTAGAGACATTTGCTTTAATCTAGTGACAAAATGTCCCTCTTTGAAGCAAAGGCAATGGTACCTCTCCATGCCTTGTAACCCCCCAATGGTCTGTTAATGCCCAAAGGCATGCGCATACTATAAACCTTCTATACCAGTCAGCACTATGGATAGAACTAATAATGTACCAGATGCAGTTGGCTTAAGGTGCTACTTGGGAGAGGCCACATTTAAACTGCAAACAGGTTTTTGAACAGGAACAGCTGCAGGCCTGAACCAACCTGCTGAGGCTAAAACACACAAACAAACTCACAACTCATCTGCATGCAAGAAGGCGACACCCCAGGACACTGTCTTGGGTCGCTAGAGGAGGACACATAAACACAGCACAGCTGCCCCATGTCATCTTTCTAACCTCGTTGGACAGAAACGCTCTAGAGTCTGGTTATGTAAGGAAAGCAGAGGTCTTTACTGACGAGGCAATTCATTGTTTATTCATGTGAAATTCTTTAAAAACCTTAAAATAAAGATGTAGATTATCACATTTTGATTTGTGTAGATTAATGTAGCCGTGTTTACAACAGTGATACATCTGCATACTGTGTTTGGTAATACAAATTGTATGCAATCTTGTCAGAACTTTTATCTGTTTTGAGTTCAAACTTAGTTGAACTCAGTGGCTGCAGCCTGTGCAGTTGTGGTGCAGAGGCTGAGCAAAGAAAGGGTAACTCTTATCTGCATAGAACCAGTTTGTTTTATTGATCAATTGCTCAGCTCTGTCTGCTTGTAGCTATTCCTGCAGCGGTCAATACACCATTGCAGTTTCCGCACTATTGAATTCCAGTTGACCTCAGCCGAGAACAGCACATATGTGCCCAGTCATCATATCCAACTGGAGCATATAATCAATCACATGGGATGGAGTGCATAATGACTTGTTTGCCTGGGTGTTGCCAGTGTAATAGAGATGTTAACAGATATATGTTGCCACACACTGTTTGTGTTAATATTCACAAGGACAGGGATTTAAAATAGACTTGTTTAGACATCACGCCTGTTATTAATGCAGACATGAGTAGTTTTGCTGTAGGGCGGCATTCTTTCCTCTCATTCTGTATGCCCCACCCTAGCTCACACATGCATTCATGCAAGCACCCATGCACGCACGCAAGCATATACTGTATAGATGCACACTTGCACCCCTTCCGTGCTTTGTTTTCATTAAGCATATAATTACTGAATTATATTTTAGGTAACACTCACCTGCATGTAACTGGGAGGATGCCTTCATAGTTTACCCTAGCCGCCCTCAAACTACAATTTGCAGTGGCGAGGCTGACTTTGACATTTAACTCTTTCTGCGTAAGCATCAGTTCAAAATGCTGTTGGCCTCTGACCACTGTGGTCTGCTGTGGCAGCGTGTACTAACCAGGATTATTTCAACACCAAAAGACAAATGTATTTACTGTTTTATGATATCAAGACTCAGGGTCTATATATCACTGTAGTGGATCTGTGAGGCTGTTCTTAGGCACAGCAGTGTTTTGAGCTGAATGCTAACATACCCAAGATGACAATGTTATAATTCATCATGAGGGTGACATGAATGTGTGTACCAGATGTCATGGTAGTCTATTCAATAGTCGTTAAGATATTTCACTAAAAACCAGACCTCATGGTCTGAGAGGAAAAGCTAGTTATTAGGACATATGTGGCTGGCCTGGATCTGTTTTCTGAATGTTAAATGTGAAGCTTCTTGATTATTGAAGACATTTTTATCTGAAGGTGAAGGAAGCAGCAATGCTCATGTTTTTTGGATTCCATCAAAACTCCATTTACCAAAGAGCAGCTTCCTGTTACCTTAATATTTTATTGAATGCATTCCCCAGTCTGCCTCTTTTCTGTTACTCCTTCCTTAAAGAAACAGTAAGGAACATCTTACTTTATTTTATTTAAGGAGTTCTGGTTACACACATTTTAAAATAAAGACAAATAAAGCCTAAGAAAAAAACTGAAAGTTTATTTTAATTTTTTAATTTTTTTACTGAAATTTCCTTTTCACACCTTATTTTTCACCCTTTGGTCTCATCTTTAAGACATTAATAAGCCTCGCCTATTCTTTTTCATTGCAGGTATCACAGAGACCATCGCCCAGCTGGCCTCGGGCTGGGTGACAGACAGGAACCTGTTCCATAAATATCACTACCACAAGGCCTACCTGATCCTCTGTGGCCTGGTCAACCTGCTCTCCCCGATGGCCACCTCCTACATCCTGCTGATGGTTTACGCTGTCTTCTTTGCCATCTTCTGTGGTGGTTACATGGCTCTGCTGCTGCCCGTTCTAGTAAGAAGACCAGCCAATCTGAACATATGCATGAGAACATATTACAATTGCTAAGCAATGTAATATGTTACCATGTTCAACATCTTAGTTTGGCATGTTAGCACGCTAACATTTGCTGTTTAGCATTAAACACAAAGTATAGCTGAGGCTGATGGGAATAGTTTTGGAGGTATTTGGTCATAAACCAAAGTAACTGGATGAATGGAAATGTTTATTTACCAAGGGGTTGTTGAGATATTTTATTGAATAAGTAGTCTTGCATTGCCAGACCTATCTCCACAACGCTGTGGCATAAGGTCAGGCTCCTCCACACATAGATTCCAGCTTAGGGGACAAAAATCCTCTGGGTTGTTTGCATTTCTTTAAACCATTCACAATTGTCTTGGGCGGCGCTAAGCTCTGGTCGCAGAGACAGTGTCTCTGCAAAATGTTCTCGAGAAAGAGCATGTTTTGGTGGAACATTTGCACCTGCAAAAGAAAACGTCACGTTAGGTTAAGTGTTCACACAATACAGTAAGGTGAGCATAAAAGCTATATTTTACTGTTTATAGTAATTACTGGGCATTGCAGGTCAGATATAAAGTCATTCCGAACAAATTTAAATTATGATTAGTGAAGGCAAATAAATGTAGCAGAATCCGGGCTATATGTATAGCAAATATCATTTGACTTTTTTACACCAGCGTCAGTGTCACTATACTATCAGTTTGTAGTCAATTTACCAAGCAAGACCTCTCCATTAATCAGACTCTCCAATCTGTTGAGTTCACAATAAGTGTATTTGTGTGTGGGGGCGTTTGTACCATGAGAACAAGCATTTATTACATCATTGTGACACGCACTGAAAGGTGAAAAGTATCCCTTTAGCAGACCGTTGGAGATGTTTCCTAACTGCCTTTATGGGTGGAACAACATATTTAGTATCCTGTATCGTCATGTCATGTCACACCTGAGAACAAATAGGTGGACAACTGGGAATTATTTAATTGGTCTAAAAGGGCAAGACATTCCTCGGGCCTAAGGTCAAACCAGTTATTTTTTCAATCAGATTAAAGCTTGTCTCTGTCTGCTGATGTAATTCACTGAATTTCCACAAAAGGTTTTGAAAAGTAGGTCGTTTTTACATCTCCTTAAACATGCTGATAACTCACCTAGTTGGACTTGAGGGCTGTTGTGATGACAGGCATGTCCATTAAAAATACAATCTGTCATTCAAATGTAAACAAAAATCTCAGCCCACCTTCAACATACAAAACATTGGCCTGGAACTTGTTGCCACTCCTAAACTGATTGACAGGTCTTTAAGCACAGGGGCCGGCGGTAGACAACAACTAAATCTGAGTAGCAAAAGGTTTCTGACATCAGTAGTGTTTGAAAAGCAATAAAATATACCTAAAGTTGTAGTTAATACACACTGTTGATTATGAATCAGTAAAAAAACAAATATTCAACTCTGAATCTAGCTCAAAGTTATATGATTAAGCAAATTAAAGATTGGGCCAATCAATATTTTTTAACTTGATAATACCCACACATACAGTGTTCAAGTGCATGTTGAGATTAATTGAACTTTGATTTGAGGTTTCATATGCTATGGGTTGTGTTTTACTCCAGGTTTTTTTATTGGCTACCATGGCATTTACGAGCAGAGAATTACAAGTACTGTCCTCTATCATGTTTAGGGTTAGCATTAGCTTCTCTAACTATTATACTGTGTTTTATTTTGTGTCTATGTTTTTCAGAGGTCAGTGTTTCGTCTGCCTGAGTTCCTTTTGTGGCAACTAATTTTTATGTTAAAGGTCCCATGGCATGAACATTTCACTTTATGAGGTTTTTTAACATTAATATTAGTTCCCCCCAGCCTGCCTATGGTCCCCCAATGGCTAGAAAAGGCAATAGGTAATAAACCGAGCACTGGGTATCATGCTCTGCCGTTGAGAAAATGAAAGCTCAGAGGGGCCGATCTTAACTTGCCCCTGATAAGGTCATAAGGGGCAAGGTTACCTCCCCTTTCTCTGAGAGAAATACATTATGACTTTCAAAGTGGCAGTTGGGCAAGGCCACACCCCCAGCCTCCACCTTGCCCCCCCTCTCTCCTCCTCAAAAGCTACAGACTCAGAAATGGCACATACTAAGGAAAGCTCATTGTGGGACTGGCACTAGTGGCTGTAATTCTGCACCAAGGCTGAATTTTGGGAAAGAGACTTCAGATACAGTATTAGGGGACCACTAAGGTCTATATAAAAGTATATAGACATGGTGCTCCATCCAAGTAGCACCATGTCATGGGACCTTTAAGTTACACTGCACACAAATCACTAACTTTGAAGAGTAAGGGAATGGGTTAGGTCGTTGCTTCATCGTCAAGCTGCTGCCAGGTCAGGTGCCAGGACGAGAAGTTACTAAATGCTGTGGCTTTGTGCATGTTTTATGCATGTTTTACAATTCATTACAAGTCAAGTGTATACGCCTACCATTTCTCAAAACATAAAATACTTTTTAGTTTTTTAAGGTGTTTGTCTGACTATGTAAGCAGGTATTTGTTTTCTTTCTATTTCACGCAGCATCAACTTGCAGATATTTTTAACTTTTTTGACAGGTAATCCATCATGTTGAACTTGCTGAACTGTTGCAGTTTTTTTTTACACTATACCAATAACCACCAGGAAGCTTTATTCAGCCATTTAAGATTGTTGTAAGCTTTGTAAAATGGTTCTTATAATATGGTAGTAATGTAAAGTATATGTGATTTGCACAGTGCTGAAATGCTTGCAAAACACTATTTTCAAAATGCAAATATGAAAGAGCTTCAGGTTGAATGTGATGTTCTGCTCTGCAGGTAGATCTCGTGGGGTCGGAGAAACTTAACAACTCCATGGGCTTCTCCATGTTCTTTGTTGGCCTGGGTTGCCTCACAGGACCTCCTCTGGCTGGTGAGTGGATCACGTCATATATGCATGCATATGCGCATGTTATGGGATTTTAGCCATTACGTTACTGTTCTAAAGTGATTTGTAACACAGCACAGAAGGCAAGATGTGTGTGTGTGTGTGTGTTTGTGTGTGTGTAATGGTGGTGGTGGTGGTTGTGGTGTGGGGGGGGCACATATTTTCATGGGGCCCTGAATTCTTTACAGTACCTCCAAGTGTGTGTGTGTGTGTGTGTGTGTGTGTGTGTGTGTGTGTGTGTGTGTGTGTGTGTGTGTGTGTGTGTGTGTGTGTGTTTGTGCCTGCCTGTGCCTGCAGTCAGTCACTATGGAGTGTGAAAACTGAAACACGCAGAAAACAGCCTATAGATAGGGCAGCCCTCAATGCAGACTGGTACTTTGGGGTGGCTTTGACAAAAATGCATACAGGGTTACTGGTTCAATTTTGTCTTGTCTAGAAGCAATTAAAGTAGAATAACAGTGCTGTGTCCTGGGCTGGGTTTGGGTCACTTTGTTTAAGTGATGGCAGATTGCCTTTGTTAGTCAAGTAGAGAGCTGTTTGTAATCTGGAATACTTTTTTTGTTACAGTATTTCTGTTACTTCAGGTTGTGGCAGAGCCCTTCTAATGAACCAAGCCAAAAACAACAACCAAACACATTAGTCATCTGCAAAATACATGAACTGGAGTGTGACTCAAACCTTCATCTTCAATATATAGAACAGTGAAACTTGCAAGAATTTATGTCTCATCATGAGTTGTTCTGTGAATACAGTATGTTTCTAGGAAAAATAATTCTTTGTGCCCCTTTTTGGCCCCAGTTAAACCGAGGTGGTTTCCTTTAACCTATTGAAATTGTCCCTGCCCACTGTATTGGGCAATCCCTTCTGGGCAGCGTATGGATTTCGGGTTGAAATGTGACTAATGGCCCCCAGGGTGGTACGGAAATAGCATGTGGCTCTGTTTACCAGGTCTTCTGGAAGGCAAAATGTCTGTTAACTGTTGCAGCAGCAGCTTCAATATGGCCTGCTCTGCTTTTCAGAAGGTACATGTGGCTTTTGTAAAGAAAACAAAATACAAACACAGAAAGGACTGAGTCACCTGCAGTATAGTTTACACTGAAGTCACGCATGCTAAAAATCTCTTCTTAAAAAAAAAAGCTCTTCTCTGTAATGTAAAGAATGTAAAAGTGTATGTAAAATAGAAAACAAAGATTTGTCCATTAAATGGCAAAAAATAATACGTGAAAATAATTGTGTAATATTTGACAAACATAAGTATCCTCAAAAATTATTTTATGAACCAATGGCTATAATTTTTGTTGTGCCATCTTCTAAAAACGCAACCTTTATAAAAGGTTTTGTTTTAAGTAATGGCTTTTTGATGGTTAATTTATGGTTACATAATGTTTATATATAAGTTATTAACAAGAACATTTGGGTTGCTAGGTTGTAAATCTTTCTTGATGGTGTTTATCCTTTCTTATTTGGCAATATTGCAGTTATGTTTGTAGTCCATAAATGCTCTACTTCTAAGAAACCAGCAAATCTGCAGTTATGAATGTCCATGGATTTTATAAAAATGAATGAATTGGTTCAGATGTTAAGCAGCTCTTTTTCATTTAACTAGAATTAAAAAGATAAAGCAAGTGTTTTGCTAGAAGACAATACAACCAGTGGTGTTTTTCACGTTGCAACCCAAAAGTTGTTCTTATTATGGCTTAATAATGATCTATTTTTAATCATTAGGTTAGGGGTCATTCAGAGTGAGGTGGTCATTGTTGTGGCTTATTGCACTGCTACATAGAAATCAATAATTTGACACAAAATAATGCTTTAAAAATTATCTTTTTGAATTAAAAATGATCATCCAGAGTCTATAATCAGACCAGTGTCCATAGCAGCAGCCTGCTATTCAGAAATAACAGACTGTAGAATGTCGTAATTGACAAATCAGAATTGAACATGCAACAAAAACAATAAGGAACAACTATAAAATCTTTATAAAGAGTGCCTCATTATGTACCTATGGTACCTCTTTTTTCTTGAATGGTTTTAAATGGATCCTCTGGATTGCAGGTTCCCTTTGGTTAATTTTTGCTGACTTTCTATGCATTCAGTTTTGTCTGGGAAAAAAACAATCCTTACAAAAACAATAGGGTTCCACAGCCCAGCTGTGTGAACCGTGTACCTCCTCCCCCCCTCGGGCTTGGATCCCTAAATAAGTCATAGGATAGTATGTTGAAAAAAAGTGATTAAAAAGTCATAGTAGAGTATGTTGAAAATAATTCTCTTATCACCCTAAGTTATCTGACTTGACAGAAAAGCTTGTTTTTGGCACGTTTGTCTCTTCGTAAATAAGTATATTGTACCTCAAAACTTACTGAAATTTATGAGATTTGAACACACTCAACCTTCTGTCTCCCAATCATTCTCTAATCACCCCACGCTATCTGAATTGAAACAAAGTTGTGGTTGTTGTAGAAAAGTCATAGTACAGCATGTCGAAAAATGTCATAATATAGTATAGTATATTGAAAAAAGTCACAGTATAGTATGTCGAAAAAGTGATAAAAAAAAGTCATAGTATATTTAAAAAAGTGATAAAAAGTCATAGTATGTTATGTCGAAAAATGTCATAGTATAGTATATTGAAAAAGTGGTAAAAAAGTCATAATATAGTATGTCAAAAAAAGTCATAGTATAGTTTATTGAAAAATTGGTTAAAAAAAAGTAAGTATAGCGTGTCGAAAAAAGTGATTAAAAAGTCATAGTATAGTAATGTTGAAAAAAGTCATAGTATAGTATATTGAAAAAGTAATTGTATAGTATATTGAAAAAGTGATAAAAAAGTCATAGTATTTCATATCGGGAAAAGTGAAAACAAGTCATAGTATAGCATATCAACAAAAGATTAAAAAAAATCAAAAAGTCCTAGCTCATATAGTGTGTTGACAAAAAAAATTTGTGATTAAAAAAGTCTGTATTTAAAGCTTTTCTATAGTATCCCAAAACCATTACATTCAAACATTCATACACTGGGCTCATCACCCATCTGCTCATCTGATAAACATGACAAAAAGGGTTGTGTGTTGGCATATTTGATTGAACCACCAACCTCAATTTTTCCTAGAGTAGTGGACCTCAAAACCTCTGAAAATGTATGGGATTTGAACACTCATTCTTCTGTCTTCAGATCATACGCTTTTCACCTTAAGCCTAAGAAAGTCATAGTATAGCATGTCAAAAGAAAGTGATAAAGTCATAGTAATGATAAAAAGTCATAGTATAGTTTGTCAAAAGAAAGTTATAAAAAGTCATAGTATAGTATATTGAAAACGTAATTGTATAGTATATTGAAAAAGTGATACAAAAGTCATGGTATAGTTTGTCAAAAGAAAGTTATAAAAAGTCATTATTGTATGTCAAAAAAAGTCAAAGTATATTGAAAAAAGTGGTAAAAAAGCTTCCAAACATAAGCATATCACCCTCAAAACTTATGATAAAGTACAAGATTTGAACAAATGTAGGATTTTAATATTCAACCTTCTTTCTTTCAATCATATGTCTAGCTCCATAAGCTATCTGATCCCAGACAAAAGTTCAGTTGTTGGTATGTTTGTCTCTTTCACTTAGTGTATTGGACCTCAAATCTCACTGAAACATATAAGATTTGAACAATAAAACTTCCATCTTCAAATCATACTCTTATTACCCTAAGCTTAAAAAAAGTCATAGTATAGTATATTGAAAAAAGTGGTAGAAAAGTCATACAGTTTGTCGGGAAAAGTGATAAAAAAAAGTCATAGTATAGTAATGTCGAAAAAAGTGATAATAAATAGTATAGCATAGAAAAAAAGTCTTGGTATTGTACATCAAATCTTACCATAACTATAGGATTTGGACATATGGCAGTTTTAAACACTCAACTCTGGTAGAAGGGCTCATGTGCTGGCATATAGTATGTCTCTTTTGCTTACCATAGTGGACTTCAAATCTTATTAAAAAGAGTAGGATTTGAACATGTGCAGAATTTCAACACTCAACCATCTGTCTTCCCAACATGCACATATCGCCCACAAAATAGTGTTTTTGTAAAAAAGTCATAATACAGCATGTTGAAAACAGTGAAAAAAGTTATAGGCCTGTCAAGAAAAGTCATAGTAAATGTCCAAAAATGTCATAGTATAGTATGTTGAAAAAAGTGAAAAAAGTCATAATATAGTAAAAAGCCATAATGTAGTCTGTCTAAAAATATTATGAAAACATCACAGTATAGTATCTCTTACTGAAACATATAGGACATGAACATACTGTATATAGAATTTGAACACTAGACCTTCTATTTTCTAATCATTCTCTCATCAACCTAAACTATCGGACTTCATGTTTTCTGCATATGTTTCTCTTACACTTAGTATATTGGTTCTCAAAACTTAATAAAACATGAGATTTGAAGAGTTAACTCTCTGCCTTCAATCATTCTCTTATTATTCTAAGCAATGTGACCTCACACAAGATAGGTTTTTGGCATCTTTGTCTCTTTCACATAGTATATTGCAGTGTTTCTCAACTTTTTTTCAATATTGCATCCCCTTTGAATTGTTTCTTTAAGCCAAATACCCCTTGACCAGCGCAAAACATTTTTTGGTAGAAAAAAAAGTCTATATAAAGAGGATTGAAAACAGCGCTAAACTCACTAAACAACAACCTTCTTTTAACAAAAACATTTAAATGCAACATTTCAAATGTTTAGAAATCCATCATTTAATTCATTTATTATTATAGTATAATTATTTTAGGAATTATGCATGACATATTTTTAAATTAGCATTTTTGCATAAAGTTTCACATACCCCTGCAGTACTCCAAAGTACCCCTAGGGGTAAACGTACCCCCATTTGAGAAACACTGGTATATTGGGCCTCAAAACTTACTAAAATACAGTTTATAGGATCTGAACACACATAGATTTTGAACACTGAACCTTCTACCTTCAAGTCATTCTCTTATCACCCTAAGCTATCAGACCTGAAAGTACAATTTTATGTTTTGGCATATTTGGCATATTTGTCTCTTTCACATAGTATATTGGACCTCAAAACTAAATAAAGCACATTAGATTTTAACATTCAACCTTCTGTCTCTGTAACATCACCATCAGGACTATGCTGCTCGGCCCCTAATGACACAGTTTTTATTTACAAATCTTTATTGATGATTGCTCAAAATATTATTATATAAAAATATGTAGTTTCATTATTTATACAGCACAAAAATGTAAGAAATCATGTTATGCAAACTTTTCCCAACTCCATGTAAGCCACTAACAATAATAATTCCCAGGTTGTTTTTTTTTATGTGTCAAAGTCCCACACCACCACTTACAATGGGCTTCCTTAGCTGATCACTACATGATATATAAACCATAAATGAAATGTGTTATTAACCAATGATTAGACAGACTCTGAAAGTGTTCCTGTGTTGTTTGCATTTTGTAGGCTTCCTGTACGACTACACTCAGACTTACGACTGTTCTTTCTACCTGGCTGGCCTCTGCTATCTGCTCTCATCTCTCTCCCTGTTCATGGAGCCGCTGGCTCAGCGTTGGAAGGCCATGAACAAACTGACCCGCATCAAGAGAGCGGAAAGCAGCTGTAAGACCAACGGCTGCTTTGCCCCCGACCGCCTGCAGAATGGCACTGTGTAGGAATGAAACCCAGGGAAGGCCTGCGATCTTAAACCAGCATGCTCATAAAGGGCCTGCATACCTTGGACCTTGGACTCCGTCTTAAATTTGGAACCCAAGTGACCCTTAATTTCAGCAGGAGGAGACCACAGTAACATGTCTATGAACATGCCATAGTCTGCATGTTGGTGAATAGATGGTTATGATGAACTTTTAAAGAGCCAAAATGTGGGTGTTTTGCAAAATATTTGACTCCCTATTCTTGTTCTTATCAGAGGTACATGCAACCAAACTGAAGTAATCCTCTACATACATCATCCAGCACATTTTAAAAGTAGCTGCTTTGTAACCTTAACTTATTAAAACACAATCTAAATCTGTTTTTCAATGTAACAACAAAACTGCATTAACTTTGCAGTGACTTTTAATTGCACATAATATGGCTGGAAATGAAGCTATGCAGTTAGCTTGATATCCTGTTATCTGAAATGCTCCTCCTATTGTTCCTGTGATTGCATTCATGAAAGAACATATTCACGAAGAAATCTCACTTGATTTCTTTGGAAGCATTTACCTGTATCTTTAAACCTGTACTCACTGGTATGCACTTTGGGCCAAATTGTAATTAAGCTGAATGACATCTGACCTTATAACTGCTAGGTAATTAAGAACTTGAGCAACCACTTAATTGCAGCCTGCCTGCTTATGACACAAATGTGTAACCTGCTCTTAAAGCCAAAAAGCAGCAACTGCTTAAGTAGTTTAATCTCTTGCCCCCAAACTATTATTATAGGCACAGGGGTAGATTGAATGGCATGTTTTAAGATTTAGAGGTATAATCATATTCTCATATTTAGAATCTGAATGCTTTTATTGTCTGTCAACTACTACAACTTTAGTATACTTATCCTTACACTGTGTCTCAATTCAGATACTTATGTACACTTACATGTATTGCACTGTGTACATTATGTACTCGCTTGTGTAGTGCGTAACTTTTGACAGGATAGTGTTGTCTGGAACCGTAAACAACTATTCTACTATAATTCTTCTTTTTAATGATAAATTGCATCCTGGTCGAGCATCACCGCAACCTTTTATCGACTGCAAAAATATATATTGGCTTGTTTTTTCACTATGTGACTACAGTATAGTTGTATTTATGAAAAACAAAAACATTTATAAATTCCATTTGTACAGTTCAGTTTTTGGCCATTTCAATCGCAATCTCTACATTGTCCTCGCCTGCCATTTTCACAAGTTTGAAAATACGTTAGTGGTCGAAAAGTACCTGCTCTGTAGCAGAGAGGGCGTCTGTTAAGAGCGAGAAGCGTCCTGTGTTCCACACTCATTGTTTTGACCATTTTGAGTGCAGCATCTGGTTAATAGTAGTGCATTGCATTTGACCATACTTCAGTCTGTGTGAACGCACTATTAACTCAAAGTAGCAAGTGTACAGAAGAGTACAGAAGAGCATGATTTGAGACACAGCATTACACTAAGACACACCATTCAAACTTCAGATGTTTTTTTTATATCTTTCTTTCATAGAAAGTTCAATGTTTGAATATTTTCTTTTCCTCTTTAACCCCTTGATACTCTTTCATTTTTTCATCTACTACCATTAGTACTTAATGACATTAATTCCATTTTTCATACCTCTCATAGTTTTTCTGGAATTGCAGTTTTTTTATTTATTGTTTTAAAAACATTTTTTCATTCATTATAATTGGTATGTATTGTGCTGGTGATGCTGACTTCTGGCAATCAAGTTAAGGGAAGTGGGTTGTTAAACTGAATTCTAAGCTGTTTTCAGTACTTGCACAGAAACTGACCCTTAAACTGCTTTCATTTCTTACCCTTGAACTGAGAGTTCAACTGCTTTGAGTGTAAGTGCTTACATAAAAGTGAACATTTCACCTGCTCCAGCTTTTCCACTTCAACTAAAATTTATACTTTAAGCAGTAAACAAATCTTTTGACATTCCATTGCTTTTATCTCTTACTCTTCAACTAAAACTTAACAGGGAGGGCCAACAGTGTTGAAGGGAGGGATTTACATGCCTGCATGGCCGGTCTGGCTACCAAAACAAAGAACAGAGAAGCTTGGATTTTAACAAACGCACACACACACACACACACACACACACACACACACACAGTGTGACTTCATTCTCTGCTCAGGACCTCATTACTCCACTATATCTTCTATCTAGTTGTTTTGCTGCTATATCAATGTTCTGAATGTTGTATATTGCCCCTTTAATTGACAATTCAACTCTTTTCAGTGCTTGCAAGTCTACTGACATTTCAGTTGCTTCAGCCATTTGCAATGCTTTCACACACAACACTTTAAATCATTTTAGCTGCTTCTCTTAATACTTATCTAACATCTCTGCTCCGTTCAGTGCTTACACTTCAAATTAAAACTATTTCAGTTCCTGTAACTTAAACTCCTTTAATCACATTTTAATCTGTTTTCAGTGTTTACACCTGCAGTTTTGGCAAGTTAGTTCACTTAATTTTCTTCTAAATAATTTTTACAAAGTTTTTTTAATCAACACCTCAATAGGGACTTTTTTTTAAAATTCTAGAAACTGTTTCTCTTCTTTTGTGGGTCTGAAATGATTCATTTTAATAACTTAATTTTTACGTTTTACCTGCAGATAACAAAACAGCTAGCTAGCCAGCTCAGCGTTCATGAGCTGTTCTAACACAAAGGAAGAAATTTCTTTCATTGACAGCTCACTTGCACATTATTTTAACTGTATCAAAGTATACCAACTCCTGAAGGAAGAAGCCTGTTTGGTTGTGATTTAAGTATCTTAAATATATTGATCCCAGTTAGACTGCTGATTTTATTGGTTTTCAGTGTCAATGTGTGTGATTAAGTGTAATTTTTTCATCCTTGAATGTCTGTAAATCCTGACCAACTGTGCTACAAAGATGATTTGCTGATGTTGCCCATACAAACTGCACTGTTGTCTAGCCTTTACCGTGCCTGCAGGCAGCCAATTAATGGCAATGCAACTTATAGTCAGGAAGCTGTGGCTC
This sequence comes from Etheostoma perlongum, assembly GCA_026937815.1. Taxonomy (NCBI): domain Eukaryota; kingdom Metazoa; phylum Chordata; class Actinopteri; order Perciformes; family Percidae; genus Etheostoma; species Etheostoma perlongum. The sequence goes on from CM049377.1 coordinate 17,708,769, forward strand.
CAGAGGTAGAGCGGGTAAGTCTTTTATTAAGGTTTGATCCCCGGGTCCTTCTGTCCACATCTTGAAGTGACCTTGAGCAAGACACTGAACCCCAAGTTGTTCACGATGGACAGGCCAGCGCCTCCATCGGTGTATGAATGTATGTGAATGGGTGAATGAGTGGCAAATTGTAAAGCCCATTGTCCTGTAATGTAGAAAGGTGCTTTATAAATGCAGTCCATTTACTGTTTATGTATGGAAGTCTGTTGGTTGTTGAATCTTTTTTTATGTAATGGAGGTTTCTGTGTTTTCAGCAAATTCCTTGTTTTTCACTGTTTGCCTTACAAGGTACTGTATTGTATCTTTTCTAACTTTCCTGTGATGTCCACCAAAGACACATTAGAAACCTACCTACAACTTGAAGCTTATTAAAAATTAGTTTCAACTATTATATAATCTAAACTAGAATGACCACCCAATATTCTGTAAATTCCAAGTCCTAACTGAGGGCCCACAATCCAGTGATGTTTTGTTACGCTGCCCTCTTTTGGCGGAGAAAAGTCTCTACTCAAAGAATGCTGTCTCAATTAGTACCAAATTATTCCCCCTCATCTCACTTTCACAATACTGAGCTAGGCTCTTTGTATTGTTTCAATAATGACAGTCATGCACAACAGCTCTTTTGGCTCACGAGTTGCATTCACCACCCATATGCTTTTGTGATTAAGGGCCACTGAATATTTTGTACCATAATAAATCTTTTATGACATATATTTGATGCTTTAAAATTCAATTTTGGTTGGGATTATTTTTACTTGTTAGTTATATGAATATTATAAGAACCTGTATGTTCGAGCAATATCTTGAAATAATGATGCCCCTTTGATAATGTCTTAAACACCACTGATAATGAACTGAGTTCTGTGTAATGGTGTTTGATCTTTTTTGTTGCAGTAAATGCATTTATGGGTAAAGCACTGTTCTGTCACTACTCTGGCTCCTGGATTTGTGAAATGATAGTTAAAAAAAAACACGCTAACCAATTGTAGATATCCTGTTCCAAGTCCTTAGAGTTTATTTCTAAGCTGTGTAAAACAGTGCGCAACCAGCTGTAATAAACTGACATTTGACTGATGTCTGTTCTTCTCTGATTCAGAGCAATAAATGCACTGATACCATGGCAACTTATATCTCTCTGTAAGGAAAACACTCACAAGTTGCAACATCTTTTACATGTTTTATTGAAACATTATTTAGACACATTGGCATGAATAAAAAATGATTCGTCTAAATTATTACATTTATTTTCATCTTGGGTTTAAACAGTAGACACAAGTTATTCTTGTAATTATTTCACTTTGTAAAAAAAGGGTTCCACATTTTAAGTCATTACAGATTATTAAAGTACTGTCAATCAAAGCAAACAGGTAACTTACAGTAGATGACACCTGATGGTGTTTATTGGCGGCCTGGTAACAAGCGGATACAACAACTGCTGTTTTTGTCCAGTGGAACTCTGTATTAGAAACATAAAAACATGTATTCTTGTCAGAAGATAACAGTGTAAATGATTTGAAAATACATGTTGCAAGTTAACTAAACATTTAATGGCTGATCAACAACATTTTCAAGTGAGGGCTTCATATGGCAATGAATTGCACTGCAGTCAATATGGATCACATAAATCAAGTGTGCAATTGAAGAGGACACATTTGCGGCTTTTGCAGATTACTGTTCTATAAGTAAATCGCATGGTCTTTCTAACAGTAATACATGAGTAAATATTATGACATTAGATGCGTGGAACTGTGGTGAGTGTACAATGCCATATTGTACACCAGTTTACAATTACAAAATGTTGAGATGTCTTACCAACAGTTGCACAAAATGATGGGCCTATTTTCCTAACAGTGTGTATCAAGACAAAAGCTAATATCTCAAAACACTCAAGAACACCTTCCCAAGCATCGTATTGCTGCTCAAAATATTGATATATTGATGAGTGAAAATCTCTCAGGTTTTGCATTTTCAACACTTACAAGCAGTATTACAACGTCACATGTAGCTGCTCATACAGCCTCAATATACTGGGAGCAGAGGAAAAAAGCATACTGGTATCAGTAAAGTGCCAGCTGCCAGATTACACAGTAAAGTCTTGGCCACAGATTGATTTTATTTTCATAAGCTACATTTTGATTGCTTACTGGTGTATGTGATAGATTCACACAGTCCAGGACTGGGCCTTCTTTATATCTCACATTGCTGTTCTCCATTTCATTAAGGTTATCGTTTGTGGCCTGTAGTCATTAACATGTCCTAATGCAAAGACAATTTTGTGACAGAGGCCATTTTCTTTCTGTCATTATAATTCCTTTAAATTACATTTCTCTAATTGATATTAATAATTTATGTTTGAGCAAGAAATAATCAAATAGGGGTTTCTTTTATAATATCATTAACATTATCTATGACCAGAAATTGCTTACTGACAATGTTCAACATGAACGAATGTAAGTCTCGAAAAGTTAATACAGTGGCTTAAAGTGTTTTTTGTCTGCTGTGAAAAAATTAGGCATTTATGACCGAACCTACATCAGTTTTCTCACAGACCATATTAGATCATATTAATACTGAGTGACATGATGAATCTTCACGTGAATGATAGTAATCCCAATTTGGTTTTACATCTCTAATAAGGCTACAAAAACAACTGAACGTGCAGCATTGATGTAGTAACTTAACTGTAAAATTCAACGTCAATTTTCCAATGATCGTTAACACACACCTCTGCACGAGTATATTACCATGTGTATGCATTTGGGTTTTTAAAATGTTCTCTATTTAAGACAATTTATCATTTTTGTTTTATTGATTCCCTAGGTGCTGAGAGGAACAGTATTAAGTGCAATGGGTTACTGTGGGAAGTAAACGGTCCGGTTATCTTACACAATTGGATTTATGCGAAATGCCATCTGTGGAAATAACCTCAGTAATGACTTTGGCTGAAAACTAGTGTGCTAGTTTGCATTTCATATTGTAAAACGTGGTGTTGACACTTTATACTTACCATTGCTGCCTAAGCCACCGATACAGACCTGGCAGACAGCACTTTTCCTCCTTTTACTCACCCTTATGTTGTTCTATACAGTGGTCGTACAGTGATACCAGCTTTGTCCTGGGTGTCTGGTGTGCATGAGTGTGATTTGTCAGGTAGACTGTGAGAGGAGAGCAGGAGCTCCATGGTCCTCAAGATGGCAATGTTTCTCTAGTGAAGTAAGGGTTCCTTCTCAGCACAGAACACAGCAGGATTTGTTCTCTCTCAACTATGACTAAAATCAATGTCAGGAGGAAATGGAAACTTTATTCCTGTGTAAAGTGGCCTTAAACTCATAAAAAGGGCATTGGCAAAATAAACAAGTCTCCTAGAAAGATTTGGGGTAGGATGTGGGGTCCACAGTGTGGATTCCTTCCAGCGGTGTCAAAAAAGGGTAAACAATTTAGCCTGTTCGAGTTTCATTTCCATGCTGCAGCAGAACTCGTTGACGATGGAATACAGCTTCAGCACAGCAAACACAAGTCTTCACTCTTCTCCCCGGAGAGGGTTCAATCGGAGGAGAACACAAAGATGGGGGCAAACAATATTCCTAGCTGAGGTTAGGGCCAATCCTCTTCCCTGAGCCAAACATTAAGTCAAATCAAATCATAACTGGGCAAGTATAATAAAGACAAATCAGCCCAGTGGTTCAGCTTGGCCTCTGCAGTGAGACAGCTTGAACTGTAGATGCTATAAAAATTTCAGAGCGGTGTCACCCACAATCTCCCGAGTGGAGTGTGTGACGGCCGGTGATGGGATTTCCTCAGCTCCTACTCAGAACCAGGAACAATGCACATGGAAACCTTTAGAGTAAGGGAAAACAACAGGATACTGGCACGTGCTTCTGTTTGCTCCCGCCCTCGACTCCCGATTTGCACCGCTGCATCTGCCAGTTTCAGTTTCACACTGCAACTGGCTGTAAAGAAGAGGCAGCGGAGGCTGCTTGATCCTGTCAGGTGTCACATGCCAACAGGAAACGTTGAGGGAATAATGGGGGATCAAGGGGGAGTAAATTAGGATGGCCAACTTAGGAGCTCAGAACAGGCCTGTAAGCAAACAGTGATCCTCACACGATACGGGGGTCTCTCTTCTCTGCTGCTAAACAAACTTCAAATTGTCTCCCTTTTCGTGTGCAGAAACAAAATTTCAAGTGACAACTCCTTCGAAACACATTAAGGTATGGCAGCGTGTTTCTTCAATTCACTTCCATCGAAGAAACATGTTTCCCTTAAAATGAACAATTTATTGATAATCGGTCACATTAAGTGCCCAAACGCACTTGCAGGTATGTGAACAGCTTCGCATGGGCTCTATGGATTTTCCTTTCCCATGACATCAAAGTGTACATTGCTCAATTTTCCATTTAAAACAGAGGTCATCACAGGTGCAGATGGGATACACAACTTAAAAGTTGCCTCATTAGTGAGGACTCACAAACATCTCTGCAGAGGCTTTCAGCTCTGCCCTCGTCTCCACATGAGTCCAAAGTTGAAGTGGGTTTGACGTTCACACATAACATCTTTTTTGACGTATTCATTTTTTCAATACATTTTAAACCAAACAAATAATTCAGGGTGGATCACTATTGCATGACAAACATACAATGGCAAAAAAAATATGGTAAGTAGGCCTTTGGAACTTGTTGGCAGACATGAGTAAAATATTATCAAATGTATACCTCTAAACTTTAAATTCAAACATGAATTGTTAAAAGTATTTCTAAAACTTTAAACTTACACAGACCTACTTGCTGAAAAAATAGCAGGTTTTGTTACTTTGTAACAACATTTTACTGATACTGAATATTATTAATCTTGGAGGACCTACTGGTTTCAGAGCAATAAATGAAACAACACAAAACTCTCTAAGCTTTTTTTATCCATTACTACTGTAATTTTTCATAGATCACATTACACAACCATTTCTAAGGTAGGGATGCATAAAATAAAATATGAAGTAAAATATGAAAAACATGTTAGCATTTACTTTACTATGCTATGCACATTGTGTTATGGACTGTTCCCTGGGCAAAAATCTCACATCTGTTAGCATTCCACATAGAGTTGACATTACAGTTTAGTTTTACCAGTGGACATGCACTGTCTATTGTGGTCTATCTTGCAATTTGGTGTACTAATATTGCGGAATACATTAACAAAAGATACTCTCAAATCCAAACCATGAACCTGAACATAATTTTCAAACAGAATTAACAACATGAACAAGCTTTATCTAGAGACGCTGTAACTAATTATCCTAAAAATGTTTTCCATCTTTAAGAGCACACACAGCCAGGCCAGTGTGAGTCCAGTCCATCAAAACTATAACACATTGTGTAACTTTTCTTCAGTACACCACACTCAGTCACCAAACTGAATAAGCTTTCATGTTGTGACCAGGATACCAGGAAGGCAAGATAACCGAAAACATCTGGTAAATGAAGGGTGGTGTACTGGAGAGAGTTGTGTGATGTGTATTGACCTTTCAAATGTTCCTACTCCTCATTAGCTTTGTAACTGGAGTACCAAATTATTCACTACAACCTTACTGAAAAACCTTCAATTCAAAAATGTCATGCTCATCTCCATCGATCAAAAAGTGTTTATAGTAATTATAGTTTCTGATTCTCCTCATGTCAATGCCAGCATAGGAGGTAGACACAATAACACCTGTACAATCTAAGGTAATACAGTATAATAGCCCAGACACAAACATGACCTTTGTTCAGCTGGTAATTTGTTAGCTTTTGTTAACACTACCAGGGAGATGTGGCTTGTGAGGCCATTGTTTGTGGTTTAATTGTAATGGAGGTGTTATTGTATCTATTCAATGCGTTTCTAAATACTAGAGCTAAAATTTTAAACCCGAATGACTAATCTCTTGTTAAATAAAACTTTAAATGATTCAACGAATGCTCTGCATATTTCACTGTTTTACTGTATTCTGACTGAATTACTGCAGGTTTATGATTGTGAGTAAATCATACACCCTTTAAAAAGTCATTCCAAAAACACACATCCTTTTAGTTATGTAGGAGGGTCTGTCCTTTTAGTGAATTACATGGCAACATACAAACACTCAAGAACCATACTAGTACCCCATGATGCAGAACACACAAGCATGCAATAGTTAGTGACATACAGCAGATTTTTTTTTTTTTTTTTTACACCACTTGAACTTAGTGTTCTGATTTTTTTTTTTTTTTTAAGATGCTCCACGAACCACAATCATGACCAGATAGTCCTCTTCACTTTTAGCCAGAGCTTTGGCAGAGGAATCCAGGAACTGCTGGGAGAAATCACAGGGAGGGAAAGCATGAAGAACCCCTGTGTTGTCTTTATCTCGGCTCCCTCCCACAGGCAGGCTGATGACTCCAGCTGCTTGTTTTTGGTTGAGGTAGGACACCAGGTTGCGAAGCGGCCGCTGAGTTGAGGCTGCAGGGTCAGATGAAGATGAATCCTCTGTGGTCCCAGGAACTGCCAGCAGGATGGCGTAGCCACAGGGACCCGCCACCTTGATGCGCCCGGGACACCTCGTCAAGCTTGGGCTGGTCCAGACGGAGGCGCTGGGTGATCTTTAGCTCGCTCACCTGCCTCCCTGTTGTGCCCTCAACAAGCAGGTCGCTGGCTACGCTGTGATCGCCCTCCAGCAGGTGCATGTTGGCAGGGAAGTTGCTGTTCTTAAGCAGCAACATACCATGCCAGGCCAAACTGAGTTTGGTGCCATCTGGTTTAGATGGCTGGCCTCCTTTGAAACTGCTCTCAGAACGTTCTCTCTTGGCTGGTCCCTTCCCACCATCGACTGCTTTGCGCTTACGCTCTCCAACTGCTGAAACGCCGCTGCTTGAAGGTCCCTTGTCAGAGAGACTCTGGCTTTTGAGTCTTCGTTCAGCCCCACCTTTTTCCAGGCTGCTGTGACGTTCTTGTGCAGGGGAGGGCCTCTCGCCTCGCAGAGGGCGCTCTGAGTCACTGAAGCGCCCGCCATCTCTGCTGCTACCTCCAGGACTGCCATCTGGAGAAGCACGTCTACGCCTTACTGTCCTCTCAGTGCTGTCAGGGGAGTGGTCTATATGTCGTCCGTCCTCCATTACACGCCGCTTGCGTGCAGGTTCTCGTCCCTGCAGCTCTCGTTCCAGAGACCATGGCTCTTGTGCCCGCCGCTCACGTTCCAAGTGCTCCAGAGGCTCAAAGGGTGAGGCACGTACCCGATCACGAATAGCTGGGTTGGGCCACTCAGTTCCAGGAAAGAGCTCTCGCTCCCTGAAATGAAGCGACGGTGGAGTCCGTTCCCTGACCCTCAGAGGTTCAGGTGTGGCACGGTGGACAAATGACTCAGCCACCATGTCAAACGGTGGTATTGGGAGAGGCTGCAGGAACTGCTGCTGGTAACGATGCTCATTATCAGCAAAGTCCACTCGAAGTCTTCTCTCTGGTCCACCCAGTGGGAAGCCCCTCATGTGTGTGCATGCTGCTTGTGCAGCGTCCAAACTTTCATACTGAATGTAAGCCCAAGTGTCCCCTTTTCTGTAGTCAATGCTCCTTATAGTGCCAAAGCGATCAAACTCTCTTGCCAGGGCAGCCACAGGAACCCAGGGTCCAAGTCCACCCACCCACAGGCGTGTGCTGGGAGTTGCTTTCCCATAGCCTATCTTTATGGCGTTGTGGCCTACTATTTTGCCAGACATACTAAGCTTTGCGCGGTGAGCCATGTCAAGATTCTCAAATTTCAGAAATCCATATGTGCTGGTCTGTCCCCGTGTGGGTCTTTTAATGTCCACTTCTGTTATGACCCCAAACCTGTCAAAAACTCTCCTCAGGTCTGCTTCTGTCACAGTTATGTCCAGATTGCCTAAAAACAATGTCCTATTGGCTCTTTGGTCATCTTCTGGAGATATAAAATCCTCCTCACGAAAAGCTGCTCGCTCAGCAATGAAAGCTGGGCGTGCCCTGGCTTCAAACAGGGCAAACTCCCTGTCCCGCTCCAGTTCTCTGGGCAAGGGGGGCGGCGGGGGAGGGGGAAGCCGGCCTAAGGCCAGCTGCTGCAGCCGGTAGTCTCTGTATCCAAGCCCAGTGGGCGAGAGGGGTCTCTGCAAATGTCTATGGCTTTGAGTTGCACCATACAAGTCTCTCTCCACAGGGGAGCGGCTTCTCCTCCTGTTAATGTACACTGCCTCAATTTTCAGCGGGCGGTCGTACAGCACTAACCGTCCCCTGGCGTGCTTAGCAGCTCTGGCGTCCTCTGGCTTCCTGAAATTCACAAACGCTATCCGCTCGTCGTTGCTACGGCTTATCTTAACGCTCACATCTCCAAATTTTTTAAATTCATGAAAGAGTCCATCCTCTATGTCTTCGTCACTCAGCTGGGTGCCGAGGTCGCTTATTTTGAGGGTTTTGTACTCACTCTCGGTGCTGGGGGCCTGCACCCGCTGCTCCCCCCGTGAAGTGGACCTCGGTGAGGCTAAATCCAGCGTCAGGCTCAGGTTGTGGTTTTTACCGAGTGTGCTAGCGGGAGCAGACTGACAACTGTGATTATTTCCAGTCCGACTATGACCGTCGAAATCTCTGTCTCTTTTTTCGCCGAGCAGACTCCTTCTCGTCGAGCCGCCGTCGCCTTTGGTCGAGCTATTTCCATTATTACTTCCACTGGAAACAGAGAGAGCCCCCATTTTCTTGCTGGTCGGATGGCATCCTCCCCTGTCTCGTATATCGTCCAAGGCCCGAGAGCGTTTTTTAATCGGCGACCGCTCTTTACCTTTCATCTCAGTCCACACGGAGCCGACCTTCGGGACGCCTGGGCTTTTTTTATTGTTGTTTCTGCAAATTAGTGCAGGAAATTATTGAAATGAAAAACGGATTTATTCACTGACCCTGCGGCAAAACAACAACAGTCGCCATTTTGTAAGGATTACTGTGAAGGTCCGCCTCTTCGAACTGATTGGTTGAAAAAGTGGGTGTAAAACTTTAAAGTACATGTCAATCATCCACAAATCCATTTAAATGTACATTTTTATTATTTATGCGCCTTTCACGTTTTGTAAAACGGTGAACATAAAAACTGGAGCAGCAGGCCTAGTGTGATTCAACACAAAACACCCACACATTCTGTGGCCTTTTATCAGTCAACACCATAGGACTCTAGTCTCACAATGGGCTACTTCATAAGTACAAAAGGTAGACTAGTATTTTTTTTCTATTTAGAGATTTTAAATTTATCGCAGGACTATGTGAACGTGTCCTCTTATCTTTTTGTCCACCCCGTAGATGTGGCCCACCTTTTCACGTCCACACCCAATCAAATTACATATGGACAGCTCAGAAGGCATCCACCACATAGCATAATGAAATGTTCAAATTGTGTGTCAATAAAATCAATAATTTAGAGAGATAAAACGAATATGGAACATTATTCGACCTAACAGGCCTACCACAAGGTGGCAGTATTTGAACTGAGACTCGAAAGGTACAGTAGCCCTTAACTAATCCTGAAAAATGATTCTTGGATAGGCTCATGGCCCTTCTCTGTGGGGTATGTGGAAAAGCAAGCTGCTGATCAACAAGTTGTATAATGTTGAAAGTATAATGTTGCTCCAGTCATAATTGTAGAACTTTTGTAACTATGAAAAAATGCTTTTTAAGTTAATAAGTAATTAATTAGCCCAGTATTGTTGGTTAATTGGATATATTTAAGGCCTTTTATTAGGTTACTTCTGAACACTTTGGATACTTTTAGATACAAGATAGAGTTTCCTTTTTGGAGGCATAAATTGAAAGCAAAATTGTTTGTTTGGCTTATCCTTGTCCTTGGAGTTATGTACCTTCCATTTTTGAGTTTGGCATTTGTTTGAATAATTCTAATACAAAATAAAACTTAGCTGAGTTCACTATTTCTATCAACCGTTTTTTGCACTTCTGGATTTGTGTAAATACATGCTGTACACACTTTTAATGCAGATAGTCAACTCAGTGTGGAAACTGTTTTTTTTTTCTCCTAATGAACTGCTAGATGAAGTTGTTATGATTAATGTCTGGAAGCAGACTGTGTTGAACTTGCCTCACTCAACTGTTTGACTGTGTCACTGAGATGGTCACTGAGTGATTGTCTTTGCTACCACATTGTTTAGCTTAAGTGGGACATGTTAATGCCGTTTATACTTATACAAGGATTTGTTGTGTCACAATAGCTGCACTTCAAGGCCAAAATAAATCTTGTTGAGATCAAAGCTCAGAACAGTGGCCAGCAGGTAGCTGTAGGGATTTTAATGAGCATTAAATCATATTTTTTGTCCATTAATGAGGCCAAGGGTATAGTAATTTCCTGACTCAGTGACAGTTTTCACCCATTGACCCTTACACTGATGCTTAGGTAATAACTGCCCCCAGCATTCTGCACTCTTAACTTAACATTTTTCATTTCATTTCTGACAAATAAGGCAGCCTGATATATTGAGCGATACAGATCAAAGCTTTTGCCACACCACTGTGACTTTATTGAAAACTGAATCAAAACGTGTGACCGCCTATTGTAAGCTGAGGCAATTAGTTGTGGTCCTGTTTTTTACCACACTGCATTTACATTATTTTTGGCCATTCTATTACAACTGTCCTGGGCAAGAGTTAACATACAATTCACTAAGACACTGAATTTCCTCTTTTGTTTATGAACAGAGAGATTTGAACTGCTCCCTATCTAAATATATAAATATCAAAATTGAGCACTGATCCACCATCTGTTATTTCTTTAGCTTGCCTAAAGATGGCCATCTCCTCAATCCATTATCCCAAATGACAGGTCTCCTTATCTTCTCCACTTAATCTGGGATTTAATCAGGGGGACAATGTAACTGCAGTAAGGGCTGTCGTCTCCCAGGGCCTGGCTGGAATTTGAAGCTGTGGGTGTGGAAAGTGTTTCTGATGGGTTTGTGCATTCTTCTATTGGAACCACATGTTAGTGGCTCACACAAAACCCCGGCACATACTGTAGGAATGGCAGCTGATCCGCCTCTATGGCTGTCATGGTGAAGCAAGCAAAGGGAGAAGGAGAGACAGTATATTCACCCGTAGGGCATGTACATTTCTGGGGAGTAAGATGAGCTTGGAATGGCTTTGTCCACCAGTGGAACCTTCTTTTTTCACAATAGAAGTTGCATTCTCAATCTTTCACAGATTGAAATGTTGGAACATCTGACATGAATATGTATGTACAGTATGTGTTTAGTAATTTACACCAGATGGGATGGTACCATGCAAGTCAGTGTTTCCTTGACAAGAAAGTACATTGTTTGGGGTAAAATACAACAAGGAAAAATGACTAGGAATGCATTCAGAATACATGTGAAACCAAGTATGCCCCAGAAAGTTATTCATGTAATCTTCTTTAAAAAGACAACACATGAATACATAAGTAATTCTAGATTAAAGCAGATTAATATGACCAAACAAAAAATGATCTGGGCCACGGTAACCCCAATTTCTTCTATTAAACTGTAAGTCATTACTCAGTTGGTCGGCTTTGCCACTGATGCCAGATGTGAATGTAAAATGCTTCAATGTGAAGCCATCTTTCTGTGGGAAGCTCTACTTTATCATCAATAGTAGAGTGTGGTCGCTCAGTTAACATTTTGTTAATGAACCTGCCACTCGCTCCTGATACATGAGGTGCCACCTGAAGGTCTCTTGAAGTGGGGCCAAATATGCTGCACACATACGGTCTCCCTGTGCATTTCCTGGATACAAAGAAGCTCACTTTCCGCACAGAAGAAATTTTTGTGTTTATGGAAACCAAGGCCTGTGAAGCATTTTTGCTTCACAACCACATTCCCAGTTAAATATGTGACACAGACTGGCTAGCTCTCTGGGCTATTGTTTTTAAAAAGAGTAACGTCAAGCCTAAAATAATTCCGTCTGAGATTGTTTTTTTCTTCTGTTTCCCCCAAAAAATAGTTCCCTGCTGAATAAGACAGAAGATTTAGGTGGAGGCCTTTATTACTGGTCACACTATAAAGCACAACAGACAAACAAAAAAACATGATTAATATGATAATTACAATTTTTACATGCTTAAATAATATTTCCTCTTTGGTCTCAGCATTGTGATATCAAACTAAAACATAAAACAATAAAGTTCCTATGAATACACTGGGTTTTCGTGCTAGAGGCCCAAGTTGCCATTGTTCATGAAATTTATATTCCAAGATCTTCTGAATTGTGAAAAGTCTCCAATTGGCGTATATAAATGTTAAGAGGAACTTTTTAGTCATATGCTGAGGTGGGTGCGTATATCAGGGACTGTGTATGAGTCAGGAATGTAATATGCTTTGGCTCAGTCAGTGCATAATGGGGAGCTGGCACTGTTGTGGTCATGTAGGCCAGGAGAGGATGCTGCCTGGCTCTTTGGCTTTCATCCGCAGCGCCACAAGGCCTGTAGGCTTGTAGTCGGTCTCGGGCCCCTCAATGGAAGGGGGCCCGAGGGCTCCTGGGAAGCTGTGGAGTGAATAGAGGCCGTTGATGCCCGGATGATGAGGCGGGTGGTGGTGATGGGGATGGCTGGGGGATGCGGGCATGCCCATGAAGCCCTGTAGATTGCTGTGGGGGTGAGAGTATGGACTCATGCAGGACGAGGGAATGGAGTCCGCTCCTAGGACACAGCCAGCTCCTGAACCACCGCCTCCTCCTGAAGCCCCCCCGGGCCACAGGTTTCCCTGCATCTTTACAGAGAGAGATTTAGAATAGGACACATTTAGAATTTGATGGAAGAAACACTTCATACTTTATTATAAAAACCAAATCAAGATACAAAATAGGTTAGATTGAGCTTGAAAAGAAAGCAAATTCTCACAGCAGGATCAATTATTTGTATTGTTTCCATAGAGCATGTATGCCATGTGAGATCTGCAGGGGTACCTGGTATGTATCATGGCGAGGGAGAAGAGAGATATCATATGTAGCAGCAAAGTGGTTGCGGACTTCGTGGATCTTCCCATAGCGTTCCCGTTTCCTCCACTTGGCTCTACGATTCTGGAACCAAACCTTTATAAAACAAAAATAATAGTACAACAGAAACATTTCAGAAGACAACAGGTCTCGTTCTGTTCATACACTTTCTTCTGTTTATAGTTATAAAACAAAAAGGTGTAAAAATATAAGGTGGTTGCCCTGTTTGGCCTAACACTTACCTGAACCCGAGCCTCGGTGAGCTCGGTCCTCAAGGCCAGCTGCTCCCGGGCATACACGTCAGGGTAGTGTGTCTTCTGAAATACTTTCTCAAGCTCCTCCAGCTGAAAAGTGCTGAAAGTGGTGCGATTGCGACGCTTCTTATTCTTGCCCGATAAGTCAATGGAGTCGGCAATAGAGTCCCCTTGTAAACCACTGCCTGGCTCTTTCAGCTTGCCACAACAGTCTGTGACGATGCCAGGATATCCCATGGTCTTTGGATCGCCTTTCTCTCTGACTGGAGGGCAAAAAGAAAAGGTAGACCATTTTATACATTTCAAAATAAATATAAATGAATATGCAAATTTTCAATTTGATGTATTCATACTGCTGTTTTTAAGGTACCATTTTTGGTTATTGTTATGGTGTGATTTTTAGGGGGTTTACTTAAGATGTTGCAATCATCAAGTTCTGATTAAGATATTAGTATTGTTTAAGTCTGTCAAACACTGTTTTACATTGTCTGGAACCAGTTGTTGCTGCTGCCCATCTTGGCCAGGGCACTCTTAAAAATTATATTTTAATGAAAAAGGTATTTCTATGTCAATGAAGCTGCCATGGTTAAATAAATGTTACATGCAATTTAAAAAAAAAATGTTTTTACGGTTTTGTAGGGTTGCAGAAAAATTATTAGTACCCCAAGAAACATCATCAACACATCAACAACCATTTACAATGTAAGACAGATAAACATTGATACCTATAGCTAAAGTTACCCCTTATAATATGAGAATGAGACATGCAGAACATTTGTACAGAAAAGGCCAGTGCTGGGATCAAATCAATCAAATCTCTTTGCATGTGAGGCACCAGTGCAAACAACTGGTCTCACTACCAGAGTAAAAAGCCAAATTTAAGACCAACACTTCTACACTATGTTGCAAAATCAAATTAAACACTGTCAAACATCAATTATTTTGTCTTAATCCATTAATCCGATAAACTCTTCCTTGTTTTTTATGCTCCTCAATTTTAATTCCAAACTCAATCCACCACAAGAGGCCGAACTGTGACACAGAGAAAAACACACAACACTAAATCAGTCAAACTGTGATTTAATTTGATTAGCTCAGACAACCCATAGTGAACTCTTTAAGTTGGTTTGAATCAAACCCACAAGGCAACAAGCAAAAAACAAGATTTGATTTGTCACATTTGGAAATAGAGAAAATAAATGTTTAGGTTCACATTCCGAACGGACATATCAATTTATTCTATTGGAAACTTATTGCAATGTCCATGTCAAAATATTCCCATTTAGGGTAAGAAATCTAGGATACAGCACTGGATTACCTGACAAATTTATCTGATAAAGCACATGATTGTCTGAAAACATTCTGCCCTTTACATTCAGCAATGAGGGGAAATCTGAAAGCATTATTTCCCTTCCTGTTAACTCCTGCAGTGTTTGGATTTTGTTGTCCATGTTCATTAAGTTTAACCCTGAGCTCCAAAACAAAATCCCTCTCCGTCTATCTGCAGGCACTCACTCACTGGGGGCAGCGGAGACATTACTTTGCAATTTTCCAATTCAATATATGCAACCCAACAGAGAGCACTTTTCAATGCAACATTAATTTACCCAAGTCCATTAGATCCCACCTCACACCGCAGGTCATGCTGAAAATGTTCCCCGTTAAGATTTTAAACTGGGGCCGCGGGACATTGTATAGCTTTTAGTATGTCAAACACCCACATCCGCTCTGTCTCCAGTGTAACAGGAGATCTGATACAGGAAAAGGCAAATAGAGGATAAATTAAAAATGTATAGGTAGGAATATCATGCTGTGAGTATTGGGATTAATTCTAATACACTAAAATAGTCAATATAGAAATTTAAACAGCTTCTTTTCCAGGCATCTTGTTTTGTACATTCAGCTTTTCAATATGTGCAAAATGGTACTTCAGTCTTTAAAACATTCTGTTTCTTTAACTGATATAGTCGCTGTATAATAGTCACTGTTTTTAAATTCTTCTGTTATTATAGCAGATATATAGTGTGCCTGTGGATACATTTATATATGCAGATATCCCATTCAGATAGAGAGAGAAAACAGATTTCCAACTGGAAAAACTTTGTACATGTACCAGAATTTAACAATATAGCAAATATAGTATGAGACACCTTAATAAAAAGATAATAATTCAAGCGTTAAATTTCCCAAATGAGTAATTTTGGACTCATTCTGATTTTCTTTTGTTTGTAAAAAAAAAAAAAAAAAAACTAAATAGTGAGAATCCTTTTGGCCCTTTTGTTGGAAATTGTAAGTTTTCATTATAAAAATCAACAAATTTATGGCGAAACAATTTAGGAAAAAATAAACCTGTTAAAACAGTTTTACTGATTCTGTATTACAATTGCAAGACAACAATATTGCAAAATAAATTAAAACTGCAAAGTGTGAATATGGTTGAAAAGTTTTGAATGAGTTGGCCTGACCCACCATCAATAAACTTTCCTCCCACTGTAGACAAAACAGGAAGACATGTCTGCCTGTGAGGTGAACAGACCCAAACTCAAAAACACACAAATGAAGAGTAGTATGGGTAAACACACACACACACACACACACACACACACACACACACACACACACAGTATTTATTCTACATGCATACAGTTATATACCCAGCATTTTATAAAATAAATTACTGATCATCAATTGTCAGTGCATAAGCATGTGTGTGTGTGTGTGTGTGTGTGTGTGTGTGTGTGTGTGTGTGTTTGTGTGTGTGTGTGTGTGTGTGTGTGTGTGTGTGTGTGTGCGTGTGTGTGACAGAAGAATGAGGAAACACTACATGCCTTCTCTTATTTAAACCTAATTTATAAGAGAAGTAATAAAAGTCCTCTCTCAAACAGGACAGCTGATATCGTTATAACTAATTGTGAAAAAAGCCTTTTGGCTGTTTTTGGCTGTAACATGAATCAAGCAGTTGTATATTATTCTGGACACACATATCACAAAGACCTTATCTGCGCTCATATCCTCTGTTGCTTTGCAGAATCATCAACACCAATAAATAAGTGAAAGACCACATCGTTTCTTCAGGCTCCGGTTCACATGTTGTTAGTTTTCTTCCCAAGATGGACATTTACAGGCTAATAAGTCTGACAGCCTGTTAGCACATGCCTGCATGCAAAATTATATGTCAAATATGATGTTTTACATTACAAAAATGTGCACATGACTATAAGAAGCAGTTTGAAAAAAAGAATCCAAGGACTAAAATACAGAAATATTAAAATGAATGTTGGTTTGAAAAAGCTGATGACTGACTAGTAGATTGACACACCCAACTTGCTGCCAGCCAAGCTGACCTTTAACCTCTCTCATTTTACATCAAGGACTGTCAAGAGAAAGAAAACGTGTTGACATTTTTATCACAACCATGCATTTGTTTGCATAGCCAGTAAAAAATAAATCAACACTTCCGTATAATTTTCAGTTGAAAAAAAGCCTGCAAGCTGCAAAAAAACTGATCCACTGTTTCATTTAATGTCTTACTAAATGTAACACGGCATTGCATAGAAGGAAGATTATTCTTCTATTGTATTAGTCCATTCATCCATTTATTTATTTTTTTACGTCCGCCTACCTTGTACATTATATCATTTTTTAAATGCTAATACACATGCTAAGAAATGTTAGCAAGAAATACTCAAAATAATGTTATGGCTCTGAAATATATCACGTATCAAAATTCAGTGTAGGTAAACCAATTGTGCTTTTTTTTAATACAAAGATAGTTCAGACAAACAGGCGAAGATGATCGTCATTGATATTGTTGTTGCTTCTACTTTTACTTGTCGGACAATTAGTTGCTCTTTTTAAATGTAAGCTATTCATTTAAAAAAATGGAATCATTTTCTTTAACTCACCTTCCGAGTTGTTTTCATAAAACGCCGGCTTGCCGCTTATCGCTGTCCCCTTTTGATCCTGGTTTATACTCTCCAAGAACTTGCTGTGTTTGGACGGGGAGCCGGACGGGTTCACCGAGGCAGGGCCGTGCGTAAAGTCCACCGCAGCATCACCAAACCTCCCCATGGCCGCAGCGTACAGATCACCGCGTAGGCTGAGGCGGTGAGGAGGAGGAGGAGGAGGAGGAGGAGGAAGATGCGAGGGTTTCTGTAGTTCATCGCAGGAGAGAAAGGAGCCGGAGCCGCTGTGCTCCAGTCTCGGTGAGTTTTCTGGCGTCCTCCTGCTGGTCTGTGAAGGAAAAGGCAAACAACTCTCCGTCTCCATCTTACTGGTCCAGCAGGCAGTATAGACAACAGCGACTGGGCGCTGATAGTGTGGGCGCCTGAGTGAGACAGTTTTTTTTTCCCTCTTCTGTGTTCATGTCAAGTGGGTGGGATTTAACAGATCAGAAACAAAGACCTGTGAAACCCGGATTGGTGTGTGTGTGTGTGTGTGTGTGTGTGTGTGTGTGTGTTACAGCATCCAGCAGTCTGATATAATCCGCCAAAAATTCAATCACGTGTGGTTTCTGTCCCTCCAATTAACCATTTAATTCCTATTTCATATATTGTTATGGGCCTAATCACCAAATCAAGCAGGACAGGACAAGCAGACGGCAGACACACACTAGCCTACAGTTAATGAACGCAACATTAGACCAAATAAAATCGGAAGGCCATTATATGTGTTAATTGTTTATTTTTACAATGTATGTAGGCTAGACACTTCACTACATTTATTTTTATGTCCGTTCTTTTTACTTTTCACAGTCGGGCGTAACGAGTGGGTCTAAATGTTTTCCTGTCATATATTTATAGGCCTAGGCCTACTCTCTTCCTTTTCGTTTTCTAAATAATTCTGCACGCACAATTAAGTGCTCAACCCACATCTTTATTTTCTATAAGATTTTGATGCATTATTCTACTGCCAATTAAACATGTTTATTTCCGCTAAGCCAGAGAAGGAAGACACCGTTAGCCTAAATGTTACCAAATTCACTGTTCTGACACAAATTTCTAACCATTAAAAAAAAATCATGTAAATTATGAAAAGAAAAAGACCAATGCTGGATGTGGAAATCAGTTCCAAAGACTGCAAGATCAAACTAATTTGGATAATAAATTACACAAATCCATACGCAAAACTCATCAATAAATATGGTAGGCCTAATTATTATTATAAACACAATATGGAAATATATTGAACATTCATTTAACTGTCCACTCATTTAATTGTCCACTCTTTATATATATATATATATATATTATATATATATTATTTTATAAATTTATATATATATATATATATATATATATATATATATATATATATATGGACAGTATAAATGAATGATATATCGCAGTGAGTGGACAGTTAAATGAATGATCTAGAGAGAGAGAGAGAGAGAGAGAGAGAGAGAGATAAGAACCGTCAAAATGCGTCGGCACTGATCAAACGAAGTAACGTATTACCGTATTTATCCTTATATAGACATAAAGCAATAAAGACATTTTGGAGGCCGTTATCTGAATTGTATTAATTTAAAACTAGAACTCTAACAATTATTAATTTAAACAAAATGACTATTATCTTGATAATGCGACATCCAAAAAAAAGCAATGGTAGGCCTAAACAAAGGTTACCATTATTACAGTGATTAAACACAAAATACTCATTTTGTCAATGTACATGTAGATATGTGTCTGCTGATATTTACAATGATTTACTTCACTGTTTCCTTGTCATTTAGCTTTAAAGTATGGTGCTAACATCCTGTAGTTTAACTGAATAAGATATACTGAATGTCTTTCAAAAATCATGGAAACAGCAAAACAATAGTAATGAAGGTCATAACATTCCCCTGCTAGCAGTGAAATGCATTTTTAATTAATGCAATCCCAGTTTTAAATGTTTGTGGGATTTTTACTTGAACTCACTTGACAACTGTTTTGATAAGAGTTGATATAAAAACAATATCTTAGGTAAAATTAGAAAAAAAATGCTTTGTCCAACAGAGCACACAATGTGGAATTCATTTTAACCACACAGCGCAAAATTGCCTGAAAATCCTCAGAAAGAGTTGAACTCAGCAGTAAGATAAAAGGTTTTTGATACTGACATGTTATCTCCGATCTAGACAAACCTCGTCTAAACACGGTGCACTTACCAGATTCAGACACGGTATTGTTGGTTTGGGGACATCTCACCATCTCTCTGAATACCTGAGGCCGCATGCTGCTCAGCTGACAGACAAGTGTGTAAACATGAAGTCCATTTGGGCCGAGAGGCCTCATAAAACCCATTTGAATCCATTTTGAGCTCTGAAATATGTAAGTGTCCACAGTACATGTTACAGATCAAAGTGTAGGAAAAAAGGCTGTGCAACAAGAAATATGGAGTTAAGATGACATGTGAATGATGGCTCCAAGTGAGCTCAAATTCTTGCTTCAATCGCTATTGTACATAACTTCAGAATTTCAATGACAAATAGGGAAAAGTTGATTCAAAATAAAAATACATTAATAAACCAACATTCTAATGACTTATTCATAATTCAATGTGCAGATAATACTCTCAAACAACATGCTTCTCTTTACCAAGACATTCAACAAAACAAAAGGAAAATTCCAATCTTCATCTGGACACAAATTGCAAAGACATGGCTGCTTCCCTGAAAAGGACGAACTCCTTCAAGTTTAAAATGATTAGTGACCTTAGATATAAGGCCTAATGACGTTTATGTGTAACATGACTTAGATTAACATGTTTAAGTCAGTAGAGCGTAGAGGCTAAAAAAAGAGCAGCACTCCCACACTCTGAGGGTATTCATCCCCATTAACGTCTGCATGCGTGTAGCTGCCAGCATTTATCAAACTGTCTGGCTGACCACCATTAAAAACCTCATAATTCTGTGAGAGGGGAATATACGTTTATAAGATGTATACACGGGGGACACGGATATGTTTCTCAAATCTCGTGACAAGCATGTCCTCTGTAGCCTGAGGCAGCAGAACACAAACCCAGCTGAGTAAATGCATTCCAGAGATGTGGGCAAGAGGAATAACGTCTGCGCTATGATCTCAGAGCCGCCGCAGGTAACAGTGTTTATATGAATACTGCATCAAGAGAGCATAAGATGTAGAGAATTATGGGTATGTTATTTGCTGAGGAATCAAAGCCTACTATGAGTCTGTGTGGATGTCTGTGTGCTGTGGTTTGTTTAATATACTTGGGGGGGGGGGTCCATTCATTCATGCACTGAAAAGTCCAACTTTCACAGAGCATTGTCCTTTAATGCTTTAATAAGCACATGATGTGACCATAGGCAGAGATTGGGCATTTTAACTCTGCCCACTCACAAGCAAAGCGATGCTTAGAAGGGAAATGGCAGAAAATAGAATCAACTCGCTGTCCATACCATGACCAGCTCCACTCACTCTCCTAAACCCTTGTCCTCCAAGCCTGTCCTGGGCATGACCTTGCACAGGAAATCACTTCAGCCTGTTGGGAGTCCCAGGTCTCCCCCAGCTGCCTCCCGGCACTGGGCACAGGCAGCGTGGATAAAGGTGACCCTGCACTCTCACTGAGCACCCTGAGACCCTGGGGCAAGTGAGCCACTTCCACCCCTCCCTCCACTACATCCTCTCGACCTGGCTGTCAGTCTGCAGGCCTTTGTCACCCTTCTACACCTTACATCCTCTTTCATACACACAACATATGGCACATACTTGCAGACACAACTTTAATCAAAGTAAGTGATCGGGCACTTCTCTTTTTACATAAAATCCTTGTTTATATAAGTATTAGGTGATGTTATAATTGTGAATAATGTATGTATGTATGCATGTGTGTAGAGAGTAAACAAATATCTGACCTTTTCCAGTGACAATCTGTGCGATCCACCAACAGCATGTAGATGGAGAAGTTATTAAGATCGACCTGCCAGAGGAACACCAACATAGATAGCCAGCGAGAATGAAGTACAACTCTTCACTTCATATAAAAGTTGGCTGTCTTTGTCTGGCTATCACTGCCTGGGGCCTTTCCTCTCACGTACAGGGTGGCGATTCAACCTGAGGTTTGCATTAGAATAGGAGAAGGATAGCTAATTTAATTAGCCGCCATGAATGCACAGAGATGATCCCATATGCGGCAGGGCTCCTCTCAGAGGCCTCCCTCACATCCTCCAGTCTATGTCCAGAAGCTGCTGGGCCAGCTGAGGACGTGATTGACAGCTGCCGACCCCAGGGTCGGCCGGCTGGAGAGGTGCATTCTGGGAAGCTTAAGCTTGTCTGCTGTCGCGATGGGGGTTGAGGTTTCGAAAAGGGAAATGGGAAGTGGGGTTGCTGTCCTCTGTCTGACCTCGTATGAGGCGTTATGGAGCACACTGGAGCCCAGCGACTGTTAGCGGCAAGTCGGGATCCACAGCCACACACACACGAGATGAGCCAGGTACGTATCTGTCAGAAAGAAACACCAACCTTTCACACAATAGGTGGTATTGCTTTGCTTAGAATTTTACTGTATGAAAATATTTAATAATATAATGCTCTGACAAAGCATACGACATTAAAAAGGATAACTGTTTCTATTAATTCCACTGCTAGATTGTGACATATTAAACAACTCAAATAAGCTGCTGGTTGTGATCATCAAACCAAAGGACCTTGATGTTTTACAGTGCAGACAGACTACAATTGACAAGTGCTGCAGTCTTTGTTCTGCTGCAATATGGAAATTGGGAGCACTTAGTTCAAATCCAACAGAACTACCATAAGGGCTCACAACAGATGACTGCAGTGCCAGTTTACTCAGATATCTTACGTTGCACATTTACTGTTTCCATAGAAGCAGCTAAATGCAATGAAATAATGTATCTAGCAACTGGTCCACACCATTGCTTTGACTGGGGTTTCAGCCCAGTGATTCTCAAAGTGGGTCCTGTGGCACTCTGCCAGGGGGTCTATGAAAGGTTTTCAGATTCACATTTAAATCCTCATGGCATTTTTGTTGCTTCATAGTTCAATTGATATTTTATTAGTTTATAGATAACGTTATAATCTCACAAATCTTTGAAACTCTTAGAATCTGCAAATGTGTTTGATGCATAATATCTTTCTAACTATCTTGTGTTGTAGCCTAAGACTTTAGGACATGAGGTAGGCCTACCCTTTGCATGTTGTCTCTGTATGTTATCTTGTGTTCCTAAAAAAGATTGAGAACCTCTGCCCTACCTTCATATTATCCATTCAACATAGCCTATCCTACAGGTGAGCTAACTAGCTTACGCTCTGACGTTGTAGAAGTTTACAGTAACATGAGCACTGAACCTCTTTTAAATGGGTTAGGCTACAGAGAGTTGAATAAGGAGGCTTGCTCGGCACAGTAGCTAAGAGGGATATAAATGCTGTGTGTGTGTGTGTGTGTGTGTGTGTGTGTGTGTGTGTGTGTGTGTGTGTGTGTGTGTGTGTGTGTGTGTGTGTGTGTGTGTGTGTGTGTGCGCGCGCGGGAACACCGGGTTATGAAAGATCAGGCTGTCGTGATAAATGTCGCTCTGCTAGGACTGGCTCTTAATGAAGGACAGACCGGTAGGCTACAGCCTCGCTCCTTACTCACAATCTCCAGGAATCCGTAAACATGCACCTTAGCAAAACCATCTGGAAGAATCAGCTAAAGCCCCAATACAGTGGACACACGCCAGAGCTAAAAATAAATAGGCTAATCCCTAGGTCTAAATGTGTTTTATAGCGCAGTGAGAACCGGTGCTGAAGAGGCCCTGTTGGGCCGTAGGTTTAGGCATGCGTAATGGAATAGACCAAAGAATATATCCGTTATTTAAAACTAAATTTATAGGCTATAGCCTAAGGTCGTTGCGTTTTCTAGCTGTTAGCATAAATGGCATGTATGCATACATGTGTGGGCATATACTATTTAATGTAGGCTATTTTGTTATTTCTCAAATTAATAGATAAAGATCTATCACTATCTATCTATCCACTTTATCTCATCCGGTCTGTTTATATTCAGGCTAAATAGTCTATAAAACAGCGACTCAACGTCGTTATTGACGTAGGTTTAAATAAGATAACATTATTAGAAATGGTAAATAAAGACTATTTCTTTGAGGTGGAAGCCCTGCCTATTTCTTTTTAGCCTCGTTACTTTGCCTTGACCATTAGGCTATTGGCCAATTGAGGTAACCATGGTTTTATAAAATGCAACTAGGCTGAGTTAAACGCAGGGCAAATTGTTGTATTACCTTAGCGCTAAGTAACGTTAGGCCTATAGCTAATCGTATTGATGCTGTTTTTGTTGTATTTATTACACCCTCCAACACTGCCCGTGACCCGGGGTCTCGTAATGAATTAGAGATGGTTGAGCAGCGATAAACAGCACCGACGGCGGCATGAAGATCATGGGATTTCAATTATCCAGAGCCGAAGGACAGGGGCCTTCTCAGGTCCTCCTGCGGGTTTCCGGTCAGTGAAGTGTCCATGCGAAGACACGAAGCACCTGTGTTCATCCTGGAAGAAAATCTGATGTCCAGCTGTCAGTCAAAAACAGTGGACACGTGGGCTACTGGAATAATAGGCCGAGATTTAAATACAAATCAATTATAATTAGAACAGGAAAATAGACGAATCAATCATTGTATAATGATTGGACATTTAAATTAGCTGTAACATTATATTTATGAGAGGCAGGCTATATCTAAATATAATTTAACTAGCTTTAAGATTAAGCCGTAGTCAACTGGTTTCCCACATTTAAGTTATAACATAACATCCTGCTGTTACATGTGATATAACATTGGAAATGCTGGCGAATATGGAGAGTGTATTGGTATATTAAGCTGGAATACATCAATGAACGGATGTTTAAACTGTATAGGCTAGCAGAAACTCAGCAGAAACGTTGTCTTTGTTATCAATTTGGCCACTAATATTTTAACAAACATTATTTAGCTTTTTTTTCATCCTTTAGTGAACAAAACCAGAATATTGAGTTCATATATTATGATATATATATATATATATATATATATATATATATATATATATATATATATATATATATATATATATTATATATATTGATATATTGATATATTGATATGGGCATTCATTATAAAATGCATCTCCACACCTTACGATCGTTTTTCACTGATTGAAAGAAACGAGTTTCTCACCGGTATCTATTTTTCTATTGTGAAATAATGTAGTAGAGCAAGAAAACGCACGAATGATAATTGCTCAAATTTTGTATAGGCTAATCTTTAGAAATTCATAATCTAAACTTTGATTTTCACAGAGGTATGCCTTTCAGAAAGACTATTGTTGGCTTATTATTTTGGGACACATAATTGAGAGAAAATGTTCACTTTGAAATCTTCAGTTTTCTTATGCTCCGTGTTCACAAAAAGCTCGAAGCCGTTACGCAACGCAAAAAAATACGGAATATAGACTAGACATAGGCATTTTTTTTATAGTAACAACTATTAACTTAAATATAATTTTACAATGGACCGTTTAAAACTACAATGATCTTCGATGGGGAAATCAGCTTTTTTCAAATTGACTTTTGCTGGGATCTTGATGATCAATTGTCTTTTAAAAATCACAGCTTTTATATTAGTGTTTGGGACAGTGTGTATGACAGCTCTGTAATTGTGACACACCGACATCAGGGGGGTGGCTTGTGGCCCGGAGGTAAAATAGTTGCCCCACAGCTACAAGGTGTATCAATCCCAGGTCATCCGGCCACATGTCAAAGTGTCCCTGAGCAAGACACTGAACCCCAGGTTGCTTCCTGGACGCTGTATGTATAGCTGTCCACTGCTCCTAGGCAAATACAGAAATTCACTACGTTGTACTGACGATTAAGAATAAAGTATGATCAACTGACACACACACACACACACACTCTCTCTCTCTCACACACACACACACACACGAAGTCTGTAATCCTAAGGCTCCAGACAGGACCTGCGGCTTTGGCAGCGGCCTCCGTTTCCAGCGCATCAAATGAGAAACCTCTTGACGCACAGGAGGTCTCCGGTAGCTTACCAGATTTCTCACATTTTTTTGGAACAAACCTGTCAGTTATATTCTGGACAATTACTTATGAAAGTCCGCGGAAGAACAACACGATTTTCTTTGGAGCGCTTCACAATAAATCTGTCTGTTCTTGCGAGTTCAGCTGAGGGAAAGGATGGCAGTTGCAAAATTATAACCAATTTATTGTGTTCATATTTTTTTCTGTTGCTACCAGTGGTGTCAGAAGGATTTCTTGCTATGCTATTTAATAGGTTTTGCAAGGTGTGAAAGATGTAGCATACTCCTGGACTACAAGCCCAATAAAACGTGTTAACCCCAAAATAACACACAGACTCGATAGATAGATAGATAGATAGATAGATAGATAGATAGATAGATAGATAGATAGATAGATAGATAGATAGATAGATAGATAGATAGAACAAAATAACATTGTTTGCATATTTAAACGCATGTTCTTTAAAACATGTTTCCCATCATTCTCAGAAATACAGATTACTATATAATGAACTGTGAGTGAGAATATGATTCTAGTCTAAGAGGATCAGTTCCTATATCTGCTGAATGCCAAACCCCCTGGTGCAGCGCAGCTCTTTGTTCCTGTCCAATCAGATACAGCTGTACAAGCCAAACTCCACAGGGATAGCTGGGGTCATCCTCTCAGCGGATGCTCGGGACCATCCTGCTACTGGTGCCCTGAGGGCCTGGGCACAGAGCACGACCCCCCAAACAGCCACCCAGACACTAGCCATAATGCACCACTTCTCCCACAGCTAACTGAAGCTAGCATGGTGGCTATGTTTTGTCTCTGCTGTGACTCATCCTTTGCTTTCAAATGTCTTTTTATTGTGCAGGACATAGCTGCAATGACAGTAGGCCTATTTATATTCACAGACATTTGAGCCCATACAACCAGTGGAGTAGTCTACATGATATACAGGTATATGCAATATACCCACTAAGTATGCGCCAGGATTTCCATATAGCCACTTAAAAATGTGCAATGTAACAACATACTTTCCAATATAATTCTGATATATTTTGAATGGTTATCTGTGTTTTTTTTGTCATCGCATAGGCTAAATAAAGGTATTTCCTACGTAAAGCGGTACATAAAAGTGTGTCAGAATTTCCTGAAGGAGGACATCCAGACCCCCCCCCCCCATATAAATAGTCCATACACATATACAGTACAGTATACCCACTTTAATACATTAGACTCCACTCTGTTATCTGTGTAGCAGGCCCCATGTAGCTGAAACTGGCCCTTTTGTCTTGTTATCAGTAGATCTCAGGCAAAAGATGAGGTCTGTAAATTAAAGGAACTCTGACACATGTGAATGAGGCTGCCACGAGTCTGCTGGGGAAGAACAGACCAGCATAGCGAATCAGACTGAGTAGAGTTCCACCAAGAAAGGACATGTGAGAATTCTGCCTGTTTAGAAAAAGAAAAACCAAATGACCTTGGGGGCTGAAGTGGTTGGATAGAAAATAAACTGTTGGGAATTACTCTGCACATTGAGGAATAGAAAGCAGCTGCAAAAATCTGAACTTACTTGATTTTTGTGTGATTTGGAAAAGCTTTCAGCAGGCACATCACACTAACCTCTAGGCTCAGAGAGCAAAAGCATGAGTTGTAATGTTTTCAACATGTCTCTGCTTTTTAGAAGAGATAAATTGCACTGCTGGAGGTTCAAGTTAAACTGAAACTACCTTGTAGCAACTGGAAGGGAAGAAGCCCTGCAGCAGGATAAAGAGCTGATGCACAACAGAGATAATTTGAGGTATGTGACAATCAATCAGCAAAGTTTAAGGGATATAGGTAATAATAATGATAGCTGCAGTTGGCGAGCGAGGTTTGAGCGCTCTACTAAATGACACACTGGAGACTACGTCTGCACCAAGTTTCAGAAAATCTAATTTATGGCCACTTCGCAGCAGCTGGATTTGCACTTCCGACCAGGGGATACCATTACCAAACACCATGGAGAGGGCTGATGGATATGCAGGAGTTGGGACACTCTCGTTCTTGCTCTCTTGCCTCTTTCTGACACACAAATATATTGTGTATTTATAGAGACATGCACACAAACATGCACATGCTTACACAGCAGAAACACTGCATACAAAACTAAATATATATCACACAAAACCTCATCTTGTGCAACTTTACACAATATGTGTAAATAACAAATAAATAATAATGTAAATAATGTGATCATTTGTATTTCTCCACTATTTTGATAGTATGTTATGTATGTGTAATGTGTAACAAAACTCAGGTCAGTGGACTGTACATGAGTGGCACTGAAAGGGAAATACCACTCATTTTAAGTATTTATATATGTCATGAGCTCAATTGGTAGTTTGGAACTAAATAACCAAGTTACTCACAAGGCCAGACAGCTAAACATTAATTTGTAATACCACTTAGATCCACAGTCTGGAGCTGCTCCACTGACCATAAATTGGAGACTGACTTTGAGGATGGTAATGAACCAGAACATACATCTATTTGATGAAGAGTCCACCGACCTTTCCATCTTTTTCTGTTCATTCTTCAGGGAGCTAAGAAGTGACATAAAAGATTATGGGTAAGAAGAATACAGCTCTTTTTGTTTCTGTCCATGGGATCGACAGTAAATGACCCTGCCGATACAGAGTAAATTTGTCCTCAGGATGGAGGAAAATCCTTTTTGACATCTGAAATTCAGTGGTGTATCCCAGTATGGATCTTAAGCCATGCCATGGAAAGTCTAGTCAGCTGCGACCACGGTTTGCTCCCCAAGAGCCACAATTTATTGACTTGGCTAAGGAGCGTAATCTTACAACAACCTTAATGGGAAAAAAAGCCAAAGCCAAACACTAGATTTTTCTCTGCCTGATAGTAGACACTATGTATCTTCCTCAATCATAAGCTTCAGCACTCTCACTTTCTTCTTATCCAGTGTGCCTAGGATTATAAAAACGTTTGGTAATCAGATAGCCCAGGCAAAGACAAGGCAGTTGACATTCCCAGCCACGGAATTTCAAATGTTTTTGCAACAACTTTGTTTGAATCCTCATCAACACCAAACCAACAAAGCAAACGGTTGTTGTTGAGATAAGTCATCAATTTCATGGATGCTCATTTCTTCAGAAGCACTATTTGTCAGATGATATGTTGGTGTTGTGTAGAAAACAAACCAACTACACCACATGTTTGTAAAAGCTCATTAGGATGAATGCTGGGATAGTGGAAGTGACCACTGTCCCCTTGGTTTGGAGACCTGACAGTGAACTCTGAAAGGCCAGCCACCCCCCAGACAGCTTCCCCTCCAACCTCTAGTCTCCATTATCCAGCCATAGCCTGGGGACCAATCACCCCGGCTGCCCTCTCTGTCTCTCTTTTCCCCTTTTTCGTTCTCTTTCACTATCTGTCTCCTTTACTCTCTCTCTCCCTTCCTCTTTCTCTCGCTTTCTCTCTCTCCAGGCTCTCTTTACCCAGTGCTTTCAAGAGCTCCCTGTGTCACCACATTGATTAAAACAAACACTGACCCTATTTTGGTATCTAATCCAATTGTGCTCTTTTTCTTCTCACCGGCCCTGAAGCACGCAGAATATTAGGTGTCCTGGGAGCCACAGGGCCCCCCCTCTGTGACTGATCTTAGATTTCAAACACTCGGGGACATCACATATGGTGGACAAAGAGTAAATAAAGTCTTTTTATTAAACTCCCTTTTAGCACTCATGTGTAAACAGGATTTAGCATACATCATTATTATGACTCTATATCCCTGTGGTTGGAATGATGTTCCAAATGATGCATTTGTATGGGCACAAACACACATACACATTGCATGCCTGTATGCAAGTTGTAGTTTGAGTTAAGAGTAAGGGGATGAAAGTTTGGGTTTCAGCAGTCAGAGGGTGCTGACTGGGGGGTTATTGAGAGAAGACTGCTGTTTATTGTTTTATTAACAAGAGCATGTTGGCCTCATCAGGTCAGGGCATTACCTTTGACCCCAAGGAAAAAGACTAGAGAGCAGCAGCCTTTGAGTATCAAACAGGCAACTGTGCTTATTGAAGTCTGTGTGTGTCCATGTGTTTTGACAAAGCAAGTGTGATTTTTTTTAAAGCCACTATCAATTTTTATTGCCTTAATTTTAAGACTTGCAAAAAACGTTTCTTTGCTTTCTGCTGATTCTTGCTGTTTTATTAGTAGGCTAGAATATATTTCTTTCACACACAAGTAGTATGACTTTGATTGCTTAAATTAATTTCATGCTATCTATAGTTGCAGCCAGAAACCAGTGTTTGTTTTGTCTGGCCCGCTAACTTCAGTGCTGGAATACCAGTTGATATCAGATATCAACGTGTATGGCCAATCAGAACGGCGTTTGTATTTCAGTCTTCTTTCTGTGGAATGAAACACTGTTAGACAGAGCATAAATTTAAGATTCATAATGAACTCCAGAGGAACTTGACTTACATATTATGTGTATGGAGATGATGACATCCTTGGATCAAGACAAGCTGTCCTACAGTGCAACATGCAGCTTGTGTTTGTCCTTAGTGAGCAGCAACAGACTGTCATTGGGATGGACTTTCAAGCCTCCAGCAGGCTAGTCCTCATCATTATGTCACTTCCTGAAGCACAGTGACATTAATGATACCATCTAGTGGTGATTAATGGTTATATCAACCAGAATTTAATTTCCATTTTTGTAATGTTCTTGTTAATCAGCCTGGCATATAAGCATTAAGCCAGCCAGCATTTAGCCTGCTCAGGTAGATTTTCTTTCCTTTGCACCTCCATTCTGTGAAGAAGGCAACAAGTACTAACCAATCACAAGTATGTCTAGGGCGGGTCTTTGCGAAATGTGGATGGGGGAAAAGTCAGTCAAACAATCCTTAAATAACAGGCTGTGCTGAGGATTACAGGACACTTCAACATTTTGAAATAACTTTCTTGCACACTTGTTGATAGTGTGCCATTGGTTATCCCCGTGCCAATGGTGGCACATGTGCCTAAGATTGCTGAGCCCTGGTGTAAAGCAAGTTCTCTTTAATTATAGATTGTTCTATAGCTTAAAAATTGTGATGACTGGTGAAATGACGTCATTAAATTGTGCAATTCAAAATCATTTTCCTCTTAAAGTTCATGCAGCCAGACAAACAGCCTGCCAAACAGGCACCTTCACTGTAAGGAAACCAGCTTTGATTACGGCCAGAGACTCCTTTGTGGGCCTTCTGAATTATGACCAATTATCTTTACCCTCTTATGATAATCATTTGTTTTCCCTACTGTCACAAGCAAGACCTTGGAGTTGCTATTACCTAAAACTTCAGTATGCGACTACAGGGTGAAATATATGGCGATAATCATTCCCACTAATGGCCATGGAGCTCAGAGCAAAGGCAGTTTTTATAGAACCCAGAACTGTACATCAAACCCAGTGACTAGCCAGATTTTATGACCAGGTCATTTCACCCTTTACTCTGTTGTTTATGGTTTTAATGGCAGACTCTTGCCAGCTTTCATGGCTGATTTTAACTCAGGCAACATGCTGCTGACCCCAAAGTTAAGCATCTTTACAGCAACAATAACACCCTTGCTTAATCCTTTGAACCATCCTGTCAAACCAACAGCTTGAAAAAAGCATGTAAATATGTGGCTCCTGCAGTTATTATCTTTGCTTTTAGCCTGCAGGTTTTACTATTGCTGTATAAAATGAAAAGAGACATCAATCTCTTGTCACCCTGCATTCAAATCGATAATGAAATGGGGTGTGAAGAAAACAAGAAATAATATGAGAGTGAGGTAGAAGGGGAGAGTGAAGAGAGTAGAGAATGAGACAGCGAGCAGTGATAATATATGGCGGCCACACAGCGATGGCAGGGAAGAGGTCGTTTGTTTCCAGGAGACGGAGAGAGAGACAGAAGAGGAGTTCTACAGACAGAGCTGTCTGCTGATGGAGCTGGCAGCTGGCCAGACTCTGTATGAGCCTTTGAACAACAGCAGAATTTTTCACAATGACTGCTGGCCTTGTTACTGATGAAGACATGAATCTGAACATGGAAAGGGAATCAGGATGAAGACCAGGGCAGGTATATCATCCATTCAGTGACGAACCACATTTCAAAATCCACATTTATTGAGTCTCACTGTACTCTACTTTATTTCTTTGTGTGGTGCATGTGTTATTTCACACAATCCACTATATTCTCTTTTATTTGAGAAGAGCGTAATTGTCTTTTGTTTATTGAGTTTTTTTTAATATACTGCCACCTCACTTAAACATAAGGCTGCAATGTGCTGTCATCCCAGAATAATTCATAATAGACCATGAAGCTAGGTACTCTGCAAAGCTGGGAAGTTAAACAACGTTTTAAGCATCTATTTAGTAACTGTGAATTTCTTTAGTGACGGCGCCATTTATATTAAGACCACATATACCTCTACATTATTTTTGATGGATTTATCTAGTTTTTCTCTGTTGTCTATTGCTATACACGTATTCCTCCATGTGTCTTGCTGATAGTACATAAAGGTTGAATGTGTATCTTGGTTGCCACGCCATGCTGCAGCCCAGATGGCAACAAAGCGCTCCCTCCGCAGCAGAGGTCTCAGCAGCCTGCCTCGACAGCAGGAGTGGAGATGGAGGGAGGAGAATAGATTACCATGCTAATTGTTGTGAGACATGAGACTGATTGTGCAAACCTGAGGAAAATCAATAACTATTTGTCATATGTTGATCTTGTAGAACAACAGACTAAACAAACAACTGCAAACAAAACAACCTTACATTAAGTAATCACCTTTCTATTATATAACATCAATGTGTGCAGGTTTTCTCTAACCACTTCCCTCATTCTTATTTTACACTGCGTTGAAAATATGTGTTGAAATAATCTCTTTGGTGCTGCTACAATTCTAACCAAGTAGAGGGTGCAACAATATCACAGTGGCTCTTTCAGAATCAGAACTTTCATCATAGGATTACACTCAGGTGCCACACTAACATTATTGTATAACCTTAAAATCAATTGTTGGGGGAGCCCTTTTCAATATAATGCAGTGTGGTTCAACACCACCACTAACTACGGCCCTACTATTTGAATGGACACCTTTCATAAAGGAGGAGTGCACATAATTGATGCACATAGTAAAAACTGTAAGTGACAATTTACATTTTTGTCACTGTAGCATTAATACTGCATCTCTTTTGAATTAGGGACAAGTGGACTTCTGCAAAGACCACTCAAACACACTTATTATCCATGGCTGCACTCTAATAGGCTATAGATATGGCATGTTGTGTTATATAATTTCAGTAAACAACCATTGTAGTGTCAGCACAGCAGGGGTGATTATAGACATTGGATTAACATGAGGGGAATGACTTTGGTTGTAACATTGATTTTAGCGAAGAAATACATTATTACATCCTCTGTTCTTAATTGCACTGCATCATCTGCTGTGGTCCAGGCTGGTTAACCAAGAGAATCACAAGGCGTAATATGGCTGTACAATGTATTTAGAGTAGTAGAATTAAAGCAGAGACACACATGTATAAATCCTGATCATCCCCAGGGAGTGTAGATTTTTGACAAGAACGCAGCTGACAGCATCACAACACCCATTGTGCAAACATTTTGTTCACAGTCTTTTATGTTGTTACATAAAAGACATTGTATGCTCTGCTTTTTTAAGCACTTTAGTCAGAAGTCATTACCTCTTGGCACCAGTCGATGCGCATTAGTCATTGAGAGGTGGCAGAGAAGTGTCTACAGCCTAAGGTGGACTTTTCACAGGTCACTGACTGGGTCTGTAAGGTTTGGTATATCATATAACTGTGCTTAGAAATGCTCCTCTAGTCATATTAGTATATGTTACTGCACTACTGAGTATTTTAAAGGCTTTACATATAGCAACATTCCACAATAAAGCAACCACTCATAACTATAAGTAGCGTGAGTTACTCATACTGTTCAATTTACAAGATTTGCATAAACCATAGGAACAGCTCCCAGTTAATTGTTTTGTTGTTTAAATCAGGGACAACAGGCCAATGCCCATTAATACCAATAAGGCTGAATGAGTTTTCATTATGTATAATAAGGATGAATGCACATTGATCTACGGAGTGGGGTGTCGTTACTGTTTACATATTTCTTTTACTGTACAGCCTCAAACAGCAGGATCAGAACTGCGCACAAGGCGCTAATGGAGGAATTTGGGATTAGTAGTTTGCAGTGCAGTGTTACAAAATCCTCATGATTACAGAACTCAACAAATATGACTGTAATGACAAAAATGTCTCTACGTTTTGGATTGATAAGGATGGAGGTCAATATAAGATAAAATAAGATAAGAATCTTTATTGTCATTGTACATCATGCTTCTTCGGCCAGTGCATTATAAATATAAACAATCTAAAGAGGGGCTGAACACGTTAGCCGTGTGATGGACAAATGATAGATTTCTTTGTAGAGCTGAAGTTTCTGCTGACTTTTGAGATGTTTGAATTATGTATTACCAGTGGAAATATTTTATATTTGTGTTTTTAGCCTAACAGGGACATTGACACTTCTATGAACTCATAAAAGCTACCTGTAGTAAATACCCTCTTCCTACGGAAATGTTTTTCATCTAATAGTTTTATTATCTATCCTTCAGAGAGAAAGCCAGACTCATCCAGCACAGCCTCAAATTCAGATGCTATTGTTGTCTACATGATGGTTACCTGCGCCATCCACCTAATTTGGTGTTTTTTTCCACGGTCTCAGGGCCAAATCTCTGCCATTGATTTTACTGCTTGGTGTCAATGCTCCTGCTTGTCCATGACTTTTGTGTATATTTCTTTATCTAGGGAAGAGGAATGAAGCTTTAGCTGAGTGCAGACGTGCCTCTTGTCACTTGATGGGCGATTAAAGGGAAACAGGCAAAGGGCAGGTGAGGGGTGCATAATGAGATAGATAAATAGATATTTATTGATCCCAAAAAAAATGGGAAATTACAGTGTTACAGCAGCACACGTACATTAGTCACACAACACAGAATATAAATATAAATGAGATGCTAGGAAAAAAATATACACACATACAATATACATGAAATAATTATAATAATAATAATAATAGGAATAAAATATAAGAACAAATATTTAAATATATACAGGATGGGAAAACAAAATGTGCAACTGCTTAAATAATATGATAAATGTTGGCTAAAATGTAAATGAACCAATTGTGCAGGTTGTGCAGATATCTGTCCTAAAACATTGTAGTACCACTACCACTAGTGATCAGGTAACAGATGTGGAAAACACCACCTTTTCAATACTGTTGCAGCAGCAGCATTATTGTAAAGAGGACAGGTAGAGTGATAGGTGTGCTTCATTGGTGTTGCACCAGCCAGCGTGGTTACAGTTGCCTTCTTTTCTGAAGCCAGAAAGGGAGCAGGTAGTCAGTTAAAAGGACAAGTTGATGTGTTCCTCTTTCCTCATTTGTCCATATCTTTCCAGTGGCAGCACTCTCACACCCAGAGGGGAGTAGACAAAGGTGTCAGTACATTCCCGGAGTTGGGACTGCACCATTAATACCAAGCCAAAGGGGAAAGCTGAGAGAAGAAGTTGAATCATGAGTGCCAATGAGGCGCAGCTGCACAGAGACACCCCCCAAGACACAGATCCGCTGGTGTTAGTCAGCATGTTTTATTTTCAACCTGGCAACCTGGCTCTCCTGAGGTTGAAATAAGGGCTGGTGCTCCACTGACGGTAAATGAGATTCTCACAATATTATCAGATATGTGGTGAAGGAACATGTTATCTCCCACGTGTTCCAAAGCCAGATTTCACATCCAGAGTAAAATCAATATTTGATGGTTCACCCTTGGATTGTACTCTTCCAGTTCTTTCTGTCTCTCCTGGGTCTTAAGCAGTTAGACTCTACAGAACTAGTATAGATGAAGGCTCAGTGAATCACAGCCTAGTCTGCTGGCTCATTACCCCTCCATTCTGTACTCCAATTTAACAACATGTGAAATATTAAAGCTTGATCCAAAGGCCTTACTGCAGCTTTTCCTCTCTGCTGTGTAAGATGAAAAGAAATAAAAGCACCAAGGTCAAGATGTTTCAAGACTGAGCTGTATTGATAGAGTGCTGTGTTGATGTTGCACTCTGAGTGAAATTTCTCCTGTGGCACCATTTATCAGATATGATTTTTTTTCCACATCCACATGTCTGCTTCAGGGATTTACTAACAACACTCTGAGAGTTATAACATGTGGTCATTCATGGAGCTTTAAGGTGAGTAAAACTGCAGCAGAATTCTGGCTATGACAGGAGGCAAGGCACATTGTGTTTTCAGAAACAATAAACCACAAGCAGGAAAACTGACCTTGTGTTAAGAAGTGTTTTGTAAGGGGTGAGGGATGTTTTACAGTGCTTTACTTCAGTGGCTCATTCACAGCTATACTGCAGAAGGTGCTAGAGAGGAAGAGGGAAAAAATAGAAAATGCTCACAGGGTGAGTAACCCTCATATGATCAGTGGTTGTCATGGCAACCAATCCCAGCAGTCTGCCCTTGGAAAGTGAGTCACATGACTGAAATGAAAGAGACAGGAAGCATAGTGTTGTCAGTTGATGCAGTACGTGCGTGCCTGTGAGCACATACAGCATTGTTATAATGTCCTTTAGGTTTATTCTCTTATGTCAGGGAGTGAAACATGATCAGAGGAGCAGTTTCTAGCAATCACTGAACACCTTCACTGTGACAATCTGACACATAATTTTCTTACGCTACGGTGACAGTCAAGAAGTTATCAGTAGATAAACAAACTGTTACTCCTGCAGGATATCCATCAGGGTCTGACACACTAGTAGCACATTGCTTCTCTAAATACTCTAATCCCTCAACCAGTATCCATGTGTCCTTGTTTGACACACCTCTGACAGCCTCATTTTCACACTCTAACCTTGTTCTGGTAACAGAGGGAGGATGTTGTTGCTATGAGATGAAACACCTTTGTCCAGACTGCACCTGCAGCATTCATCCACAGTGTACAAAAGTATCTCGGATTAGACTTCTTGACACCTTAAATTAAAGGGTACTCAGAGTTCACAAAACCAATTAAGTTGTCTGAATAATGAGCAATTACATGCAAAATAGCAACAAAACTAAAAACTAACAACAAAACAATAAAAGGTCATGCAAACTTCTCTGTTTGTGAAAATAAAAAAGCCACCCAGTGAGCCGAAGAAGAAACATGGAATGTGGATCAGTAGTGGTTGCTGGTGTCAGAGAGAAAACTGACTGTGCCACAAATTATCCACGTCCATTCACATCTATTTTAGTCTACATCACTTTATTCACACTGCAAATGATGACATCTCCATTAGGTATTAAAATCAAACACTGCCTAATGAGGGTAGTAAATATGAATTGTCTGCATATTTCTTATACTACTTCTGCAGATAAGAAGTATAATAGTAATAATAATAAATAAAAATATTAAACAAAACATGTATTAATAATTATATGAATACTAATCAGTAATAATACTATGAATGATAATATTAATAATAAATAAATAATATTTATGAAAAATAATAATAAGAATTGTCATTCAATTATAAGGGCTGCTGAGCATCTTGACTAATCTAAATACCATTTCCAAAAGCATATTTAATCTATTTGTTTGATACCTGATTGTACTTGTGTGATGCTCTTATTATCGTCCTGAGAACACTGCAGATGTTTTTATCAACTGCTGACGTGCGCACGAGCTGATGAGTCAAACCTGCGTCAGACTTCGTCGTGACTTGCCATAGTAATTTCTCCATACTATGGGGGGCTCATTTATCCCACAACACACAGCCATAAGCACGTGGAAACCAGAGGTGTAGGCACTGGTATTTTTTGCAGAGCTGCAGAACAACAACAAGTGATAAACAGTTGCAATAAGTCATTACCTGCACACCTTAATGTAATTAGTAAACAAACTTGTGGCAGGCGTCGAGCTTCTGCGTCAGACTTTACGCACATATGCGCCCTTTGTGACTGGAAGCTGATTTCGCATCTTTACGCGCAGAGATGTTGTATACTGGAGACACTGCCTGAATGAAGATACCGTGCACCCACTTTGGAGTCATAGCGTCACGCTGACACGGACGCTACAACCAGTTCTGTACATTACACAAGGTAAGAATAACATTATTTTAACCATTTTCACAATTTGATCAATTTCGATAATGTGTTCGTTTCTCTGACAAATGAATAGGATTGTCGTGAATCGCTCTAATAGCCAGCGATAGTCGCCTCACCCCCAACATATTTACTTGATATAGATAAATGTCAGCGTTCACCCTATCACCTGACAGATGTGGATTTTACCCCAACATTGACGGTGAACGTCGCTCATGTAACCCTCCGTGTTTGACGACGCCTCTCCATGTATGTTCAAATCTGTCCCAAATATGACAAATTATGCGGGCTGCTGATCACTTGCTGACTATGCCTTTGTATTGGGGTTGTTTGCATCTTCGCATTGCTAGAATTATGTGATTCATTTGACCTTGACAAGGCATCAGAGGTTATATCAGAGTCAGTCCTGAAGCTAAATAGGCCTGTGTGTAACGTGTCTGAAGAATGCCTGAACATGGGCATGCAGATGCTGTTTTGTACCTGTCATAATTATTGTGTTGTAGTACAATTCTTACATGTTATAATGCCACAATTTTCTTTTTTATGATCACTGCCTGATTGACACAGCAATAGATCTTACAACAGACCATCACATCCAGGCTTGCCACAATCTATACCCCCCCCATCAGTCCCGTTATGTTATTTGCAGCCAAGAGGAGAGATAGGCGACCACTGATGCTGCAGGGATGGGATTTCAGTTTTGCAGGAAAGGGCCATTGCTTAGCAACCAGACAAGATGAAAGTGGAACAGATCTTTGAGAAACTGTGCTGTTACATCATCAACACCAAACTGTCAGCAGGGAATAAGGAAGCATATAAATACAGGAACACGCAGCAGAATCACACATCTACCTCCCTGGGGTCTAGGACCACCTCTCCCATTTTAAAAAGTAAATACATAGCCTACGTTATACTCTGCAACACCTTTCCCTTTGTACTGATGTTCTCTTGGTTCCTCAACTCTTGTTTAAAAAAAAACATATCTTCTCAGCCCACCCACAACCCCTAACACTAATTGAATGCATTTTATTCTCCTCAGTATCATGATTATCCACCATGTTTACTCTCCCCTCACCATTTTTCCTTCAGATGGAGATTGATAACCAAGTCATAGTCTGTAACACTGTCTTGCACTGTACGTGAAGTCTTGCTGTCTAAAGTGTCATTTGTGAAGGGCACTGACTGTGAAACTCTGATTTCTGCATCAAGATCAAAAAATTTCACTGCACATGATAAGACAATCAGAGAGAGAATCCTACCAGCCATTCGCGTGTGATCCGCTACAATCATCCTGACCCAATAGGTAGTAAGTTGGATTGTTTGTTACTAAGCAACATTTTCATTCATAAGAAAAGCAGGACAAAACAACTCAACACACCATAAAACCCCCCAAAACTTTACAGTGTGGCCAAAAAATGTTGTTTGCAAATATGCATATCATTGCTTCACACCTCATTTGGAGCATGTTCAATGGTGACTCAGTATTATAGCTATAGACTGCTGTGGTCACTATTGTTCTGCAATCTGTGTCGAGCTCTTAGCCTCTGAGCTGCTGTGTGTCGTGACTGTAGGGGCTCAGCGCCACTGTGGAATGTGTACCAGGAATGTGCATGCTGCTGGCTGTGAATTCAGTGGGCTGCTTTTGTTTTCAGATTAGAAGTCTTGTCTCCAGATCAAACAACTCTGGTCTCTATTCTCTGTCCTTGAGCTGCCAGAGTGGAAAGTCAGATCTGGTTCGCCCAAACCTGAAATATGTCTTCAAAGTCTGGTTTCTGTCATTTTCTGCTCCTGTACAGTAGCTGCTTTTTTGCATTTAACCAAGATTTCATTCACTGTTCACTGTTCACTGACCTTTAGTCAATTAGGTAATATGCAATAAATGCCAACTGTCTCACAATGTCTTTGAGGATTAATTGTCTCGTCATTTTGAGTACTTAATGCTTGCAGCTACAAATTCCCATTTTAATTTAAAGGGATTAGTGTTTACAGGGTTCCCCACAGTGTTTTATAGTGAAGGTGGGCCACCTCGCCTGAAATTAAGACCACCTCCTCTAACATCATAAAAGAGCATGCATGCTATTTCATTCAGGAGATACTATTTGAATGGAAATTTCATCAATTTTGCACATCAAAGTCTGTTAACACATTTTAGGGAGTACTACTGTTTATGTAAAAACAGTTTTATAAAGTCTTCTCAAATCCCAGGTTGCCTCAGATGATGTTACTTGAGTCAGTGTCAGTTGTAGCTGAAGACTACAAGTTTGAAAATGTAAAAATGTGGGAGAAGGAAGTTAGGAAGAAGTGAGCTCTGCTTGAGGCTACATTAGCCACTACTAGCATAAGACCTGAATCTCCATCCGAACTGTCAGTGGTTGAGTTGCATTGTGGGTAATGTTGATGCCAGGTTTTGACAAAGAAGAAGAAAGTATGTAATAAAAAATGCACTAACTCTTGTTTTGTAGCATCGATTTTGACACTTATCAAAAAAATAAATCGATAACAGAGACTGTTATCTACTAACTAAAGTGTTCACAAAACACGATGTGTCAGAGTCTGTGTGGCTTACCG
The DNA here is from genome assembly GCA_026937815.1 of Etheostoma perlongum. Classification (NCBI taxonomy): domain Eukaryota; kingdom Metazoa; phylum Chordata; class Actinopteri; order Perciformes; family Percidae; genus Etheostoma; species Etheostoma perlongum. The sequence continues at coordinate 17,748,823 of CM049377.1, forward strand.
ACTCTGCTAAAACAATGACTGTAAAACTCATTTAAGCAAGATAATCTGACCTTCAGACCACACTAGCTCTTATGTTATCTACACCACTTTCCCTCTGGGGAGGCACTGCACACAGGATTGTTGGATTATTTTTCAGGAGCACTGGACTCCTGGACTCTTTCATCACAGCTTCTGAAAACTTAAAACAACTTGCAGACAAGATGTTGAAGATGATGATAAAAAATATAATACATTAATACCCGATAAAATCTGTGCTTAGAGGCTTTAGTGTTCTCCTGAGAGCAGCAGTCCCATAGACAGACTGTTGCAGATTTCATGCTATTCACATGACTCAACTTTAGTATAAAGGGCTCTGCTGTGAAATGGATTGTAATTCAATCTTTGTGTCTTATTCACCATAATGAGGTAGATTACTGAAAGACTTCACTTATGGCTCTAAAATGCTGAAGTTTTACTGCCATTGTAAGAAACTTGTAGGCTGCCAGTTAGCAAACTGAAAAAGCAGAGAACATGATTCTGAATCAAAATGTTTAAAGTGATGTTATTGTAGATGGCTGCAGTTAGTGACTGTTTTTTTAATGTGATTATTTTCATGAATGTGATTATTTTCTCTAATAATCGCTTGGTCAATAAAAAATAAAAATTAGTGAGGAAATAACGCACATCACTCTTTCTTATATTTTGTCCAACCAGCACGTTTTTTTTAAAGATCCCATGACATGGTGCTTTTTGGATGCTTTTATATAGGCCTTAGTGGTCTCCTAATACTGTATCTGAAGTCTCTTTCCCAAAATTCAGTCTTGGTGCAGAATTACAGCCACTAGAGCCAGTCCCACAATGAGCATTCCTTCTAGCCACTGGGGGACCATAGGCAGGCTGGGGCAAATCATATTAATATTTAAAGCCTCATGAAGTGAAATTTTCATGGGACCTTTAAGATCTAGCGAGAAAATCAACACATATTCAAATTTGAGAAGCTGAAACCACAGAATTGTTGTATCCCATACACTCAGTTAAAAGCGTCCTTATTTTTCAATGTTACATTTGATGGTTTAGGAAGAAAAAATACTTTACATTTTGTGTTTGTCTCCAACTGTTCTCATTGCAGATTGAAGATAAAAACACAACTTTCTTTCCCTGCTTCCTCCTGATCTCCCTCCAGTCAGTCACTTCCACCACATTGATCCTGAAGGAGCTCTGGTGTTGCAGCCATGCCAAAGAACACCAAGGTGACACAGCGGGAGCACAGCAATGAGCCGGTCACTGAGTCTGTGGCTGACCTGCTGTCCCTAGAGCACCCCATGGACTACAAGAGCAGTCAGATGAGTATGGGTTTGAGTCCTGGCTCTACCGCTCCAGTGAAGGCCCTGATACCCTCCCCTGACCCTGACGCAGAGGACGGCAGACCGGCCTGGAACAACAAGCTAGAGTACATCCTGGCCCAGGTTGGCTTCTCTGTGGGCCTGGGTAACGTCTGGAGGTTCCCCTACCTGTGCCAGAAGAACGGTGGAGGTAAGTGGATTGTTGCACTTCAGTGTGTGAATCAGAGAAACTCAAACGTTTTGTGTATGCAGTGTAGAGACACTTCCTGGGTTTTAAAGTTGATTCCTAATGGGGACACCCATAGTGTACATGCGTCCGCTTCAGGGTGATGAGTGATTGTTAACAAAGAAACATTGTGCTGAGTCAATGCTGTTGATGATGTTATTTTTTTAGTGGCCAGGTGTAGTAGTTAACTTAATAGCATGTAACAATTTTGATTGTATGCTTTTGTTTGAGCATGAGATTTGCATTTTCCCGTCCACAGTCTTAACCAAGATATATAATTTGATTGAGAATGCCCACTGGCCTCTGTCACTGGCATGAAATTTAATGCTGAATCTCATAAAAGCTTAATTTGTATCGCATTAAAATAAGAAATGCCTGTGCGATTTCAACTACTCCAATTTATTTTCTCCATCAGTTAGTCAATAAATACTGTTGTGTATTTTCTGTGTTCTGTATTTAATATATTCTGGATTGACATCTTTATGATTGTGCCATGAATACTTTAACCAAGTTTAATGTTTTCAACCTTAGAAATCCAGAGAGCCGGAAGAGAGGTCAATGTGTAGTTAAAATGAACAGGAATCATCTTCTATGTGACCACGTACTGAGCTAGTCCTGATTCCCTCACCAACATGTTTTGATTTCCTCTCTGTTACGTGTGTCTGCTGCTCAAAATAGACATCAAAGATGAGTGAAAGTAGGCAGCAACACAGAAGTCACTTCTAATGGTCCAGATAATAATACCACTGTGTAACACAACACTGTGTGCCTGTCTTTGTTCCCTTTGTTTGCTGCTAGCTGTAATAGCCACTCACGACGTGATCCGTGGTTTTGATCAAGTTAAACTTCACCTGTTTTTAGTTGGGAAGCAGGCTGCTCCTCCCAGCTGTCCGTCAGTATGAGCCTGTACTCTCTGGCTGTGGATGGGTTTGTCACCATCATGTCCCTTTATGTCCTGACGTAAGCAAGACGGACCAGACTTGTTGTCTTTGAGTGCTTGCTGCTCTTTCTCTATTGTCCCTTCTACAAAAAAAGATGAAGTGGTGAATGGCAGTTGACAATGGAGACAAGGAGGTAGGGAGAACGATATAGTATGAGAGGGAAAAGAGGAAGAGAAGGGAGTGGAATTAGAGGTGTGGAGGATAATAAGGAGAATAGACTCCAAACTCCAATGTCCCTCCTGCTGTTGTACAAGGAGCTTTTTACCTTCACTATACATACATTTCAAACATTCAGATAATCAATGTAGCCGCACTCTCTGCAATAATGGCTCTTCTTTCTAACCCTCCTCTGTCTCAGGTGCATACCTGGTGCCCTACTTTATTCTCCTCCTCCTCATTGGCATCCCCCTGTTCTTCCTGGAGCTGGCAGTGGGACAGAGGATCAGGCGTGGCAGCATCGGGGTGTGGAACTACGTCTGCCCACAGCTGGGAGGCATCGGGGTTTCCAGTCTGATGGTAAGCACCATGAGCCGGTTACCCAATTAACTCATCATACTAGTTTTTATATATACATATTATACATTACAACATGCACTTATGATTCAAGAGGATTCAAGATTAATCATATCATATTATATATATATATATATATATATATAATATGATATGATTAATTAATCATATCATATTATATATATATATATATATATATATATATATATATATACTGTATATATAGAATACTCATATTCACATGTATATATATTTACTGTATATGTATATATATAATATATGATTAATATATATACAGTATATATGTATGTACTAATCATATTCACATGAATATATATATATATATAGTTTATTATATATTTTATTTTATATAACAGTATCACTGCTTCTGTTTTTCTTCATTATTTATTCCCATTTAAATGTTTTCTTTCAACAATATCCATGTTGCAGAATAGAATGCTAACATTTCTTTCCGCATTTCAAAAAAGTTCAGCTTAATATGATAGCAAGGTCATTCAATTTGTATATAATTGGTAAAAAATGTTGGATACATTTCAATTTTGACCTAATCATGTTGCTAGATGAAAGCTAAGGGATAACCAAAATCATTGTATTTCATCCTTTGACAGACATGTTTGTCTATTCCAAATTTCATGGAAGTCCATCCTGTAGATATTTCAGTGAGGGCCAAAGTGGTGCACCGACTAACATTGCCATCTACAGAAAGGGATTTATTAATGACTTACCAATATCTTAAGTCTTATTATTAGTCAAAAAACCAATGACATCTGTTTTCCAGTCAGCCATTGGGACAACAAATGTGCTGTTGAACTCACTCTACTGGTTTCTGCCTGCTCATGTTACTTGTTTTACAGCAAGCGGCATGCAAAGACCAGCTGTCATAATCTGTCCCCATCATGTGCAGGAGTAGTGAACCACCATGCACCCAGCGTTTCTGTTTGTCAGTCTTTCGATAGTGATTTCATCAAAAGAGGAGAGGAAGAGGCCTGGCCTGGGTCAGTAAGGCGTGTGGCAGCCCGGATGTGGCAGAGGGGGATTCAGCAGCTATAAATACCTTATTATAGAGGACCCCAGCCTCCGCTGCTGCTGAGAGCAAACAGCTCAATAATTTATCCACACTCCGACTTAAGCTGTGTGCTCAGCGTCCGTGCCCTCTCTCAAGAAGATGCGTTCACCTCAACAAACTGCAGGCTGTTTGTCCCCTGTGCTGTTTGTGCATGTGTGTTGTAAGATAGTGGTTATTTTTTTAGGAGTGATAACTATTGCAGTTTTCTCTCATTTCTCCTCAGGTTTGTGGTTTTGTGGGCCTCTACTATAATGTGATTATCGGCTGGAGCATCTTCTATTTCTTCCAGTCTTTCCAGTATCCACTGCCTTGGGCTGAATGCCCCATCCAGAGAAATGGATCCCAAGCCAGTAAGCGCAAAACACAATGCACCGTACACAGCTTCAACTATAAAGAGATGTGCGGAAAATGTGCCCATACAAAAGAACATTTTTTTGTAAAGCCCTCAACACCATGTAGAGGAAAAGGCTGCAGAGCCCTGCAAGACAATTCCAAATTCAGCCAAGTAGCTCAGCAGATGTACGCAGGCTACCTAGTGCAACGCAGAGCGTTGCATAAAGCTGCAGAATGTGTCTTTGCATTGAAACAGCTTGCCTCACTGTGGCTCTGCAGTCAAGCAGCAGTGCCTCTGCAGGCTAACAGAAAAGTGTTTGTGCTGTCTCTCTACCCAGGATGGCCCTGCTGCAAGTCATTCTACAGAGCAGCTCTGTTGGCGAGGCCTGTCAGATAGTATGATCCGGCCAACAGTGTGAGTACCTCGAATGGCTGGCAGCAGGAAGCCTGTGGTGGAGGCACATGCAGGTTCTGGCAGAGTAAAGGGCATCAGCTTACATTAACATTAGAGGGCAGGATGTCGACTTTGCTTATGATTATTAATGCAGAGGGGATGCTGTGAAGCATCCAACAGGATTCTGTTGAAATATGTGCAAAGGTGGAATGTACAGTAACTAGGTACATTTACTCAAATTACAAAGTACTTGTACTTTATCTTAATTTTTTCTCCTTTTTACTTTGCAGATTAAAGATACCCTGTAGAGTTTTGTAGCACTAGTAGTGCTACAAAATGTTTTAATAAGTTGCATTCATCACACAATACATATTCCTGTCAATGTTTTTACACTCCACTGACCAATTGTTGGCAGTAATTCGCCAAGAAACAGTAATTCCTCAGCAAAGGCAGGGAAGAAGAAGACTGTAGTAGTTAGTAAGCTAGTAAACATGTAAACAAGTGTTCAAACAATTGTTAAAAAATGTTTCATTGGAAAAGAAATGCACAGGACACCTTTAAGATTTTACATTCACAACATACACTGAACAATCTCCTTGAATATTTGTAAAAAAGTGGAAATCCGATGATTTCAACTCTTCTTCAGTATGAATTTACTTATTTTAAGAGTCTTCAAGAAATCAGTGTCATTATCTTGAAATACGAGAGAATAATGCAGCATTGAATCAACAAAAATGACACTTGGTTTTAGAAAAATTTGTTTTATAAAAAAAAAAGGCTTTTCGTCTCAAATAATAGATTAAAAAACTTCTGAGGATGGAGATGTTTGCAGTTTAAGGTTTAACAATGTGAGTCATTAATATCAGTCAAACATTAGTAGTATAGTTTATTAGCTAAACCTTGTCAGTCAACATTAAGATAATACTTACACATGAATACACTAAACAAATGAATACAACATTTCAAAAGGAACCTTTCTGCATAATGCGTATCTTGCTTTTAATACTTTCAAGTACATTTGCTGCTTATATTTTTGTATTTTTAGTCATATTTTAAAAGCAAGACATTGTGGTTTTGCTACTTTTACTTAAGAAAATCCACCACTGGCTATTTACAAATTATTTATCTGACAGATAAATAAAGAAATATATCCTGCAAAACTTACAAGCAAATTGAATGTCCATAATTTATGATGTGCATCTCCACTGTTGCAGCACTGTTTATGCCATGTCCCTCCCTTTCCTAATTGCTGTTGTAGTTGTGGAGCCGGAGTGTGAGAAGAGCTCGGCCACAACTTACTTCTGGTACCGCCAGACTCTCAACATCACCAGCTCGATCGATGACACCGGCGGCCTGAACTGGAAGATGACCCTGTCCCTTCTGGTAGCTTGGATCTTGGTCTGCCTGGCTGTCATCAAGGGCATCCAGTCCTCTGGGAAGGTACGGGGTCTCCATGGCTTCACAGCAAGGGCAGAGTCTGCAAACTAGAGAGATTACCACACCATATGAAGATGTACACAATAAATAATTTGAACAAAAGCTTTAAAGGGGCGATAGAATGCAAAACCGATTTTACCTTGTCATAGTTGACCCTAACCCTAACAACAGTTTGGTGGGTAAATAAGACATATTTACAACCTCAAAATCCCATTGACACATCTTTCCTCTGCAAATTTAACAATTTGAAACTGCCTCTGAAAACGGGCAACAAAGCTCATAGTTGACGTCAACTATGTGGCTCCTCCATTTTTGGCTCTAACCTCTATCTTTGTCACGTCCCGAAATTTACATAGGCTACACCACTGATCAGGTAATTTTCTGAATAGGTTGCGCAGATCTCAGAAATTGTATAATTTTTTCTTCTGCTATTTCATCGCTAAATTCACTTATGAGACTTTTTTAATGCGAGAAATCAACTATGCAGGGGTCAAATATGTGCCGTTTTACAAAAATGTATGTTTTTTTTGATGGACGGAGTTCAGCAGACGGCAGCGCGCGGCACTCCATACCCGCGCAAAGTCACAGTTTCTGGTTTACTGGACTACCAAATGGTGCTGCCATGACAGAGCTCCAGGGCCTGCAGCTCGCTACCCTCCCTCCCCTCTTCCTGCTAGATGGCCGGTGTGTGTGAATGAGAGCGTGGTCAGTAAGCTTGTTACGCCCGCAATCTCTTACCACAGATTCCAGTTAATCTTATAATGGATATGTGTGTTGAGTTTTTTAAACAAACGACCGGGGAAATAAACACGACTTGTCCACAAGTCTTATTGATATAGTCCAAGGTGAGCTGGATTGAGCAATGAGAGTTAGCTAGCATCCTCCTAACGAGACCCCTCAAATTCACAAAAATGTCTTGACAAAAGTGTTTGTAGGACCTTAGGGTAACTGTGATATACATGCTGTGACAAAATTCAAACTGTAAATATACTATACTTATGCCGAAAGCGTACCTGAGGTCTGTGAAAGGACAGGCCGGGCGGTGATGCAGCAGCGGCCGCCGTATCTTACCTTATCGTGGTCATTGCATTTCTGTGAGTAATATTCTTATGTATGTGCAATATCCGTATGTGTGTATACGTGTTTGTTGTGTTATGTTGTCTTGCTACTGGATGCCTGAAATTTCCTTCGTGATAAATAAAGTATCTATCTATCTATCTATCTATCTATCTATCTATCTATCTATCTATCTATCTACATTGGCTTACCAAATTTGCAATTAGCCATCAATTTCGTACATATTTGACCTTTATTTAGTTGATTTCTCGCATTAAAAAGTCTCAGAAGTGAATTCAGTAATGAAATATCAGACGAACAATGTATAACATTGCAATGTCTGAAATATGACACCCACTGTCTTGTCTCCACTGTGTGTGTATGTGCTTCGCTCAACCAATCACCGTGCAACTCATCTAAATATTCATGAGCAGACAATATAAGGCAGAAAACCTCTCATTTTAATCTAGGCCCAAATAACAGGGTAGCATCAGGACCAATATAACAGCACCAGGGCAATTTTCAGCCCAAACAAATGTTACATACCCTATTAGGAGACCTTAAGGAACAGCGTGAAATACTCTATATAACCATTCTAGCACCCCTTTAAAATCTATTTTTAATCGATGATTCCGCCATGTCGATGAATGTTTTATTCACTTTGCTAATGCTTTTCAATCAAAGGTAGGGTTTCCGGGCGCCTGTGTCGCTCACATGCCCATACTGTATATGGTGGCTCAGTCCTCAATGCAGAGGGCCGGGGTTCGACTCCAACCTGCAGCCCTTTGCTGCATGTCATTCCCTCTCTCTCTCTCCTCTTTCATGTATAAATTGTCCTATCAAATAAAGGCCTAAATATAATCTTTACAAAAGGTAGAGTTTCTAAAGCCTCTCATCAGCACTAATCTATTTTCAGATCTCATCTATATTATGGAAGAGAGACACATGCATCAATAATCTTAATCTGAACCAAGCAAAGGACGCAGATGGAAAATGCTTCATTTGGCAGCAACTGCAACAACGTCCTATTATCTCAGTCCAGAAACTGAGTCATACACCACAACGCAACATCTAGCCCATATTTCAATAGGAAAATACATGGATCACCAAAGTTGGACACGGTTTTTTAAACACTGAACGTAGTAATACAATTATCATTGTGAGTACTGCAATGATTCCCCGAAATAGTATTGCAATAATTCTCATGACTCAATGACTCATCTCTACAAACCTCAAGGAGTCCTCTCCACATTTTGTAAGATTTCTCAGACTCAGTGCCAAGCAAACACAAAGCCATTTTGGAAGTGATTCATTGTGTGTGTGTATGTGGTCATGCGTGAATGCGTGCATGCATGTATGGTTGCATTTTGGTCCTTGTTCAATGTGTGAAACCTCACAAACGTGTGTCCATGGCAACAATGGACTTGACTTTCTCTCTCTTTTTCTTAGGTGATGTACTTTAGCTCTCTCTTCCCATATGTGGTGCTTTTCTGTTTCCTGGTGCGAGGTTTGATGCTGAAGGGAGCGGTGGATGGCATCGCTCACATGTTCACCCCTAAGGTGAGAGAAAAAGTGTCTAAAATAGGGTTGCCTCAGCAGAAATACTTTCACAATAAAATTAACAAAATATAATAGTTGAAAAAATATATATATATAAAATATAATTATGTAGTATTTTACTGTGGTTGTCCACAGTGTAATTATGGTGTGCTGGAGTGGAAAGCTCGCTGCTGTCTTGGTCGTAATCATTGGTCGTTAGTCTGTTAGCCAAAGAGATATGTAACATAAGTGACACTTTGTCTTTGCAAGCTGCTAAGCTGTGGTTTATGGTTTTAGCTGGTTTACTACCAAGGCAATTTATATCCACTCATGCATAAATGTCATTAATAGCTTTGTTTTTTTAGCTTATATTTTTTTTTGGGGGGGGGGTCGTTGTCCCCCTCTAGTGGTGGATATATATAATTACATAGAAAAAGGGAAAAATTTAACCTGTATAGCATCATATGATTATGCAATGTAAATTATTGTGTAGTTGGGCTATCTACTGACATCAAATGTAGGTGCAGTATATTACAACAGGGGTTAACACATGGATATATCTGTTACTATTACACTATGAATTATTTAAACTTAGATAGATATCCTAAATTAAAGATAAGACCATGAGATATTGTTTGTAGAAGTTGCACTTTCAGTTCCCACAGACGCCACAGTGTGTCTTGTTGCATGACCAGCAATTGCTCAACATATCAATATATTTTATACATAACTTTAGACATAACTATATTTTTTTTATCCTGTTCCCAATTACAAATAGGGGACTGACATGTAAAATAATGTACAAAACATGTTTTTCAGTTTGTTATATCACGCCAGCTGTGATCAGTCATCAGTATCAGTAGCTTCAATTAAGCGTTGAACGGGGCAGAATACATAGAATATACAAAATCTTGTCATTGAGGGCAAAAGATCAATGTTCAAAGTGTTTTTAAGAGGAAAAAGGCAATACTGTTTTTTTACTGTGAAGCACTTTGTGATTTTTTCATCTGTGAAAGGTGCTATACAAATAAACCTTACTTACTTACTTACTTACTTACAATACACACAACCTAAACTTTAACATTTTCCTCTTCCTTTTCTCTAGCTAGAAAAGATGTTGGAGCCGCAGGTGTGGAGAGAAGCAGCCACACAGGTCTTTTTTGCTCTCGGTCTTGGCTTCGGAGGTGTCATCGCTTTCTCCAGCTACAATAAACGAGACAACAACTGTCATTTTGATGCTACGTTGGTCTCCGTCATTAACTTTGTTACCTCCATCCTGGCAACTTTAGTTGTGTTTGCGGTCCTGGGGTTCAAGGCGAATATCATGAACGAGAAGTGTGTTGTTGAGTGAGTGTTTCATACTTTAACAAATGTTACCTGACCAATCTCTCGTTGGCAGACGTTTTTACTGTGACCTTTAGTCCCTAACACGACCATCTTCTCCACATCTCCTATTGTCCATGTGCAGAAATGCCGAGAAGATTTTGGGCTTCCTAAACACAGGTGTGCTGAGCAAAGAGCTCATCCCTCCTCACATCAACTTCTCCCACCTGTCCACCCAGGACTATGCAGAGATGTACGGTGTCATTAAAACGGTGAAGGAGGACAGCTTCGACCAGCTGGGCCTGGACGCCTGTGTGCTAGAGGACGAACTCAACAAGGTCAGAGGGGGGAGAATTCACAATTCACACACTGAAATGACAATGTGATTGTTAAGTATTTCTAAATAATCAGAAGTGTGTTACGCTATCAAGACGTAGTTTGTGTTTTAGTGAAGATGCAAGTTATTATATATATATATAACAGAGACAGGGGAGGTTAAATATAGCATGATGCTAAGCAAAGTAATGTTTCCTCTAGAGCGGCAACGATTAGCCGTTTAATCAATCAATCAATTTGACAATCAGTTCATTGCTTCAGTCCGATGCTTTCTTTTTAGTCAGATAAAACAAGCAACAATCACTTTGGACTCTGGGAAATTATAATGACCATGTTTCACTTTTTTAGTTTTTATTCAATTTGAATAATAATTTATGTAATATAAGAAAATAATTGTCAGACAAATCGATAATAAAAATAATTGTTAGTTGCAACCCCAGTTCCCTCTACAGAATCTGTTATTTTTCATAGCAGGAGTGTTATTTCCCCTGTACATTGACCACAGGAAAAATACACAATATTTCCAGAAAACCTGCAAAGTAAAATAAGCAAAATAAGCTTCATCTACAGTAGTAATCCATTCACTAATCATTCTAAAGTGATTTTTCACAAAGGATCACTCAATTTTATTCAGCACATCAGCTTTAGCCATTGTTGGCCACCTTTGACCTCCAGCTCCTTCTCTCATCCTCCAGGCGGTTCAGGGCACTGGTCTGGCATTCATCGCCTTCACAGAGGCCATGACACATTTCCCTGGCAGTCCCTTCTGGTCTGTCATGTTCTTCTTCATGCTGATCAACTTGGGTCTGGGAAGCATGATTGGCACCATGACTGGCATCACCACACCCATACTTGATGCTTTCAAGATCCGCAAAGAGATCCTGTGTGGTGAGCTGACAATTCTTAATTCTGGTTATGAAACTCTGTAACTCATATCTATTGTGCTTTATGAAATTGAAGTGTTTGTGATTCTCATTCTTCTTCTCTTTCTTAGTGGCTTGCTGTATCATAGCCTTTCTGTTAGGCCTGCTGTTTGTGCAGCGCTCGGGGAACTACTTTGTCACAATGTTTGATGACTACTCGGCTGGTTTGCCTCTCACTGTGGTGGTGATCCTGGAAAACATCTCTGTAGCCTGGATCTACGGCACTAAGAGGTTACTCAACTGAATATGTAGATTGAAGCCATATTTGGATATAATTAATTTTAAAGCAGCTTGTAGACATTTGCAGTGTCTGGTCAAAAAAAAAGGGCGCCGTTATCTGTTTCCAAACTAGCCATAACTACATACTGTCTCTCAAAGGGACGGTTCACCAAAATCCAAATACTTTTATCCATGCTAGCAGCTCTAGGGGTTGGGACCTTCAAAACTAATGTCATTCCCATCTGCATCCGCTGTCCTTTGTGTTTAGTGCTGTTAGCATGCATAACAATTATATTCACTCCTCTCTGGGAGAATGAGACATAGCTGGCCTGGATGAGTGTGTGTCTTTCCTACTTCTAGAGGTGGTTGTTCTGTATTAACTGACGTAAACAGCCTCTGTTGCAATTCACGTTTTGGAGCCAGGCCTGCTGGCTTTCGGTGTTTCCCTTGTCAAGATGCCCAGCGCACTTTGATGTGCTGTTCCAGCCTCTCTGTCATTGCGTCTGCACCAGCCCGCTCTTTGTCGTCATTTAGGTTTTAAAAAGCGTATTAACAAAAAGTCATGCTGTGGGAAAATCAAGAAAAGCAGACTTTTCAAGAACCAGTCTTCAAAAAATGTTTGTCTCCAGCTTGCATGACCTGTGGCATCCGTCCGCTTGAGGCTCTCTGCCTCTGCTTCCTGAATCAATCCTCCATTACTCTCCCACCTGCCGCTTGGGCCGGGTTAAATCAGCGTCACACAAACCGGCCCCCTCGTGTGTCACAAGTCAGTACTGACCTTGTTGGAGCATAGCATCGTAACAACACACTAAACTCATATGGTGACGAGTGAACATTTACTGCTAAATATCAACATTGTCATTGGAGCATGTTAGCATTCTGACATTAGCATTTAGCTTAAAGCAACACTGTGTCTACAGGTAAATACAGCCTCACGGAGCATCTAGCATGACTGTAGATACTCAGAAGTGTCTGATATCAATCCCACAATGCAATGCTTCACACTGTGACATTCACCTGTGAGTGATGATATAAAATGCAAATGACCACGATTCACAAGAGTCCAAAATCTGAATTTGCTGCTCACTACTATATGAAGAGTGAACGGACAAGGACACAGCCAGGACAGATAACAACAAACAATAGAGCTTTTTCACAGCAGACATTTTGACTTCATCATCAATAAAAATCAAAGATGTAATTGATCATTTTGATGATGGGTGCTGTAATCCATTTAAGGACTGGTATTGTGCATGTTTGCTTATTGGCATGGCCAACTGGGATCCTCAGATGGAACTCCTTCCCACTATATATTTTTCTCACTTCCTCACAGGTTTATGCAGGACCTGGAGGACATGCTTGGTTTCAGGCCGTACAGCTTCTATTACTACATGTGGAGATTTGTGTCGCCAGCTGTCCTGGTGGTGCTCATCTTCTCCACTGTCATTGAGATGGCCACCAGTCCTGCAGGATACAACGCCTGGGTGGAGGCTGAGGTCTGTGTTCAGTGGTTCTTGGATAAACAAAGAATGAAAGCACAACCAGACTTGATTATTCCATAAATGTCTTCTTCTTTCTCCTGTTTTTAAACCTCTATGCCATTTTATTCATCCTCTTCCCTCTACACTCTTTGTTTGCTAGGGAGCAGAGCGTTTCCACAGCTACCCTCCCTGGGCTTTAGCCATGGCCTACTCCCTCATCGTGCTGGCCATGCTGCCTTTACCCCTTGTCTTTATTGTTCGCCACTTCAACCTAATCTCAGACGGTTCCAACAAGCTGTCCGTCTCCTACCGTAAAGGCATGATGAAGGACATCTCCAACCTCGAAGAGCAGGACGAGCAGCGCTTCATCCTCAGCAAGAAGCTTAGCGAGGCTCCTTCCCCCGATGCCTGCCCACCGTGCTTACCTGGGCCCCGGTGGAACCCAGGAGATGACCAACACCAACTACGGCACCAGCACCAAGACAGGCTACCAGAACATCGGCTCGCCAGAGTCTGAGCTATGATCCACTGAGCTCATAGATCATCCCATCCTTTAAACCCCAGCCTTGCTTAGAGAGAGGAAGACAGAGGAAGAAAGGGAGGAACAGAGGAAGTCGAGAGGCAATGAAAATCCACTGTCAGTTCTTGCAACGTTCATCACACCTTAAAGGTGCTGTAGGTAGGATTGCGAAGATCCAGGACTTAGCCAAAAATTTGAACATCGACAACTTCTCATTCCCTCCACCCTTTCTGCTAAAGCCCAAAATGGTCTCCTAAGCTCCTTACCCCACAAGGGAGAATGAATGTGTGTGCATGAGCAGTGATTGCCACACAGTTAGACACCCCCCTGGCCCTGATTGGTGCATCTGAACAAGGAGCTGTGGATTTTTGCAAATCGCACAACAGGCTGTAAGTGGGGCCATAAGAGAAGTTTTTTTTTAAATTACCTGCTTCATGTAGTTCTACTCGAACATTGGGTCAGTTTCAGCAAATATGATGATGAAAGTTAGTTTTATAAGTCTTACCTACTGCACCTTTAACCCCCAGAGCTGAGTCTCTCTCTCTCTGAGTCCCCCCCTTTTCTGCCCCTATGCTCCTCGCCTTTGGTTCTTCCCCGTCATAGCATACATGCTGCCAGTTGCCTGTCAATCCCAGCTGTAATGAAGGGATTATGGGAATGTGAGTCCCACCAGATATGATGATTTTCCATTTGTCAAAGTAAAACAGGGGCAGAGAGAGAGGGAAAGAGACAGGGACAGAGGGGGTAGTGAAGGATGGGTTAGGATGGATGGAAGGAGACTCAAAAAGAAAACTTATTTTCATGATCAGTATCACCATATGAGAACATTTCTCATCCAGAAAGCAAATTTATTACAAATGCATTCATATTAGTAGGTAATAAGTAAGTCTTATAGCGTAAACAGTGTTACAAGCATATTGCATCTTTATTGTGCCTATCATGCATCAGCAATAATAACCAGTCAAAGTAGGGTCCTCATAAAACTGTGGATCTCCTTCTATCCCTACTTTCCCCACTGATGTAGAATACTGTACATATGTATTGTGCAATAGTCTGAGATGTCACCGTAAATCATGTATATACATCACAGAAGTGCAAAACGAGGGGAAACTATTTGCTTCTTCATTTCTTCTCCATTAATTCCAAAGCACAGACACCCACTATCATTTGAGAGCATCTCTGAGCCTTAACACAGAGCAGCACTTTTCTTTTAAACAACCTTTATTCTTGACAAATAAGGCTCTGGAGCTGTTGCCAACAGCACTGCACACGTCGTCTCGCTGCTGTTCCAGTCGCAGCTGGTCTAGACAAAGCTTTTCCATTTGAATCAATCAATGTAATCAAGCGATTTCATTTTAATTGATGCCTTAGAAGGGCAGAGGTGGCAGTGCACGAGTAGAGCTAAGCAGAGCGGCATCACGCTCGTCTGTGTGTTACAGTAATGAGGCTAGAAGGAATTGGAAAATGTGAGTTTGTGTACGTGCCTGTGCAAGTCTGCCGCTGAATGAGAGCTCCCGGTGACCATGCCTCTTTAAAAATAGAACAGCATTACCCAGCGTAAGCTGTGACAACACACCATAGACACAGATCCTCTTCTGATGTGAAGGAGGAAGAAAAGAGTGGACATCTTGCTTTGTCTGCTCCACCTGCACAGCTGGGTACTCAGCAATACACACAAGATATTTTACTGTTGAGTTACTACAAGAATATATCTCAAATGTTTTACAGTGCATTAAGTAAGAGGTTCACTGCCGTGCCGCGTTGTGGCTTTATCATGCGTCACACCTAATTGAAGATGTTTGAGTTTAATTGTTGTACATTCCTCAAATTGTAACCACTATGGATTTCACAAGCACTAAAATGTACACTTTGATGTATTTTTGTGAACTGAGATGTGAAAAGTTTAATGCTTTTTTGTATAAAAAATGTCTTTAATCTTGTATGACAATGTATGTTTAGGGGTATAATGTTGAAATTGTGCAGTGATATAAATATTTGAACTAAGTGGTAATACACAGATTTCATCACTGGATGTCTCTGTTGGCCAGCAGAGGAGCCAATGACTCTCTGGTGGCCCCTCCCTGAGACAACACCAATACTTGAGACTGAACAGATGTAGTGTGAAGCACAGTCAGTCACATTGTTTGGTGCCTGAACAGCATCTCTGTTGTCTGTTTGCCTTATGCTTTTGTCAGTTTGGTTCATCTCATTCACTTGAGCACTTTAATTAGATAGAAACCCTGGAGTTGTTTGTCAAGTGCAGGTTGGACAAAAGCTTTGTCATTAATCACAAGAATGCTGTCACGGAATATGTATTGGTTAGCAATATTTATATAGAGAGACAGATTGAGGGCTGAAGGTCTACAAAAGGCACAATACACAATTGATCACAAGCCGCTTTGTCAAACACAATGGTTTAGGTGCTGTACTATAGGTAGGATTTTGAAGATCCAGGACAAAACATTTGAACATCAACAACTTCTCAGTCCCTCCTTCCTTTCTGCTGAAACCCAAAATGGTCTCCTGAGCCCCTCCCCCCCCACAAGGGAGAACAAACGTGTGTGCATGAGAAGTAGACACCCCCGGCCCTGATTGGTGCATCATAATAAGTATAAGAAACCAGATGTTTTTGATCAATTGGCTTGCGACACAAATGACACATAACCTCAGGTGAATACACTCTCCTGAACTCCCCTGCAGCTTAAAAGCTCTGACACACCAGGGCACATTAAAGCACATTGAAGCACATTCATGGAAGCACAGGAAAGTGAGCACAAAGGAGTTGCATGTCTTGGTGAGTTAAGTTCCCATCAATGAGTTAAAAATAGAGTCAATTTGGGTGATCTGAATGATGAAACCTGTAGATTATGTTAGATATGGACTAATTCCTGCATAATCCAATGGGTCATTGGAGGATAAATTGCACACTGAAATGTCATCTACAGCTAAACTGCAGCATTATAGTTTGTTCTAACTATAGACTGATCTGCACAATAAATACATGAGTGATTTAGTAGGTTATTGACATTGGATATTTATCGTTGAAAAATCAACTCCAGGGTCTCTTTGTCTTGTCCATGTGTCGGCTGTGTTGCATCATGTACTACAAAGCAACTTCTAGATTAATATAACTCAGTTGAATTACTGTGAATAACGCAACAAAAATAGAGTATAGTGTATTTATTTAACTGTGCAAATAGTCTTTATGTGACCAAATCCATTATATTTATAGTATTTACAGTAAGACATGATATGTATTTAACCTGTACATATTGATGTACATTCTGATAAATCCACACTGAGTATAGTATATAGTAAGAGTGACCGGGTGTATACTTGAGCTGTAAATAATAATTGTATATTTTGATATATTTTTTGATTTGTGTACTGCAGGTAATGTTTGCTGTCTGTTGGTTTCTGTGTGTGTGGTTGTGGTTGTTCTCAAACAAAATTGCTGAGTGAGTGTGTGTGTGTGTGTGTGTGTGTGTGTGTGTGTGTGTGTGTGTGTGTGTGTGTGTGTGTGTGTGCGTGTGTGTGTAAAGTAAGCTTATATGTAGGTTTTTGGTGTTTAAATGTGTGTGTATTTTCTCCTCTCTCGGTGTTATGTGCTACTGATCTAATCCAGTTTGACTATATATAGTGTTTGAGTATATATAGTCAAACATTTTTTTCTGATTGTTCTGTCTGAATCTGCGTGTGAAGATTCAGGTTGTTATAACATTGAGACTGTACAAAAATGATGAAGTGAATAGGAAATTAAAATAAACACTTTTATTAAACAGACTATGTTGTTTGTCTCATTATTCTGATGAAAGTTCAAATGCAAATTCAAATGTAGACAGGAAAGGGGGAGAGAGAGAAGGGAAAGACAAGCAGCAAACGGCCATAGGTCAGAATCAAACCCTGAACTGCTGCGTCGAGGACTGAGTCTCTGCATATGGGCGCCTGTTCTACCAGGTGAGATAACCAGGTGTCCAAAGATGTGTTTTTCAGGACAAAAGTTTAGTTTATTTATACTAACATTACTTAAAGCTAGGGAAGGCAGAAGGCAAAAAAACAGAATTTGAAGAAGAGTAAGACCTCCTCCTGCAGCTCTGCTTCTTTCCTCTCTGTCCAGACCCTCCCATCAGGCGAGCACGGGCATGCACCGGCTTCAGACACTAAGCTTTAAGATTACTAGGCATTAATTTCATCCCTATGAGGGTTAAATAGCAGCAATTCTATGAGAATTACCATCATGTTTTCTTTATAAAGCCCTTTGAGATGATATACTGTGAATCAAGGCTCTAGTTAGTTTCAAAAAATATGAACTTGAATTAGCCGCAGCCGTAAGCTAGGGTTAGCAGAAGGCTAATGTACGGGCTTGTCTGCCCGGCCACGACTTTGGCCTCTGGTCCTCGTAGCAGGCTAATGCTGCTACCTGAATTTTTTACACAATTTAATTCCTATATGTACTGATAAAGATAAATGGCAATAAAGTATCTTATCTAAAAGTTTAGCCTTGAATTATCTGCAGTCCTGAGCCTTGTGGCTACGTAAAACAGAACGGTAAACAAAACTTTCCCTGAAGGGATGTGCAGGGCACAAAAAAGACAGAAGGTAGTAAAATATCATATCTGACCATAATAACCAATATAAGATCTATAGATAGGGTATTGCTTTTTACCTGATCCAAATCTTCATGTGGCTTAATTGGGAATAAAACAAATGGTATTTGGCATAATCACAAAATTTCTCAATTCGACTGAATGTGTTTCAGGCAGTGGACAGTTACTCTAAGTATGTGACAAAATGATTATGTGTAAAAGAGACAAAAACACATACAAAATTACCCCTGTAACACATTTTAAAAGCATTTGTTTGTACAATAGATGATTCCTGCTCTAAACAGGGAAGGAAGACGTTTTTTACTTACATGAAATTTAAAATTTGTCGTTTTGAAGAAACGTTTCTGTCTGAATGTTAGTTTTATCTGTTTATTTGCCCACTTGTAATGATAAAGTGATAATTAATTGCTGTTTTATTTGTTCATTTGCACTTTCAGCCCCCACCTCTGGAGTACTTCCCTCTTGCGGCTATTTTTTAACATCTTCCCACAACTAAATTGCCTAAATTGCTTGTCTCATGCCCCGTGTGGCAGACAGTTGGTTGGAAATGGATGCAGCAATTTGGTTTGGTAGCCCACAGTGGTTTCACCATGTCCAGTTCAGCCTACTAAACTGCTGCATGTGCAGAGCTGTGTAGCACAGTTCCAGGCGTTAATAGCACTGATAAATATTGGGCCATCTGCCAGAGTAAAGCTTGCACACGCTCGTAAAGCCATTGCAACGTAGACTTTATTATGAACTGTTGACAGGGACACATCATCATCCTTTTGAGCTGCGTGGTCCATCACCTTCTGGCTCTTTACAGCTGCTCATGGTGGCTTATAGTGTATGTGCAGTCAGGTGGTACAGATCTACACAGGGTCATGCAAGAGACACATTTACTGAACATCAGTGTTCACAATGGAGTGAAAACATCCTGTTTCTACACACATGGCTCTTGTCTCAGAATTTCATTCTAATTGCAGCTTTACTTCAGCTGACTAGTGGATTTAATAAAATGCTGCTCCACTCCCACAGGCCGTCTTGAAGTCTACAGAGTGATATTATTTTTAATTATTGGTATTGGACAGCATGCACTCAGAGTTACAATAAAGCAGTAACCACTGTGTTGGTTTGGGCCTCACCGGTTGTTGTGTGTAAGTGTCAAGCTATTTGTCTCACAGGCTGCGTCACATTTCCTTTCTTGACTTGGCTGTCCGGTTCATTTTGAAGAACATCTCACTATTCTGTATCCTGTAAACAAATCATTTCCCAACACATTGTAACATATGAGGTACACAAAAAGGCAGAGGTGACTTGATTATACATGCATAGAGTGTATATGCACACGCATTACTGTAATGGGAATCCCACCTGCAGGATCCCTTACAGATGTTTATCTAAGAGCAGCACAGGCAGCCAAGAGGCCGCTTCCCATTTTCCCACTGTCCCGCCACCTAATCCAGGAAAAGACTGTGTTGATGGACATTTTTCACACTTTGAGCGGCATTTTCCTGGCAAATTGAGATTGTGTGGGCAGAAATCCATCAGGGATATTCTCAGATGGCTTTTGGAGCTGCTGTCAGCCTCTACAGCAGAGGCCAGATGGTCCTCTGTGAGGCCTGCTCAGAAGACTGCCTTGACAGCTATGACAGCTCATTGCTCATTATTCCAGACTTGAATGTAAAATCCTTCTCCTGACCTACAAAGCTCTAAATGGTCAAGCACCATCATATCTTAAAGAGCTCATAGTACCTTATTGTCCCACTAGAGCACTGCGCAGAATCCAGAGTTAGTTGTGGTCCCTAAAAGTAGAATGGGAACCTGAGCCTTCAGCTATCAGCTGCAGCTATTTAAGAGTAAACTTAAAACTCTCCTCTTTGATAAAGCTTATAGTTATGGAGTGAGGAGTCGAAGCGTTCTGTCTAGACCGGCGGGGCGAGGGTGTATAGCTACAGACCGGCACCCCTTCTCTTCTCTGCTTCTCTTCATAGTCGTCAGATTAATTTACCATATAATCAATAATATAAAAAACTAGAGAGACAGGGCAGTACAGCCTGATCAGGCAAGGGAGAGTTCTAGCCTGACCAATCTCCTCTCTGTACCTTGTTACTCTTAGTTATGCTGTAATTGTTTTAGACTGCCGGGGGACTTCCTTTGACACACTGAGCTCCTCTCTCCTTTATCTTTCCATGTCCCAGAAATGCCTGTTACTAACCTATCTCTGGGGAGTCATTCCCCAGAGTCCTTATGTTCTTTTTCCCCCATCATGTTTCCTTGGATCAGGGAGGCTCCAAAATCATGGTTGCAGCTGTCGCCATGGTCCTGCTACACGTCCTGCGATGCCCTGTTACATCCTGTTGTGCCCTGCAGTGCTCTGCTGCGTCCTGCTGTGCCATTCAATGCAGCACAGTACACCATGAACTACTACAAACTACTATTTTTTTTAGTCACTGTTCCATTATCTTTTATTGTGAGTGTATTGCCACTCTTCATTTCAACCCCAACCAGCAGCTTTCCTTGGATTACAGTGGCCCCAAAATCATGGTTGCAGCTGTTGCCGTGGTCCTGCTCCGCGCCCTGCTATGCCCTGCTCGACCCTGCTCAATCTTGCTCGACCTTGCTCAACCCTTCTATGCTCTGTTGTGCCCCGCTACGTCCTGCTATGCCCTGCAGTGCCCTGCTATGGCCTGCAGTGTCCTGCTACAACATGAACTACTACAAGTATTATTTCTAGTCATAGTTCCATTATCTTTATTGTGACTATTATTGCCACTGTTCATCACACCCCCAACTGTCAGACACCACCTACCAAGAGCCTAGGACTGTCCTAGGTTTCTCCCTAAAAGGAAGTTTTCCTCACCACCTGAGGTTTCTCCCTAAAAGGGAGTTTTTAAATTGAATTGAATTACTGTTTGACCACCTAGTCTTGATGCTGAGCGCTGAGCTTTCACAGCATTCCCAGAGAAGGAGGCCACATGTTGCTCTGTAGAAAGACCAACAGTGGTTTCATGCCTTTGAGACTTTTTCTTTCTCACATGAAAAAAACATACTATTACATGGTGTGACAATGATGGCTCGCCAATTTCAAAGGCAGACATTTCAAAAATGTCAGAAATTGTATTTTACTCCAAGAGATAGGTTTATAGTTGTGCTGTAAAACAGTGATATACAAACAGATAATTGCTGCAGCTGAAAGACTGTTGTCCCACAGTGTGAGTGGGGGATCGGGTATTGTGGTTTCCCTTTTGTGAGTCTTTGGATGGTTAAGGAGGCTGATTTGTTGCATTGATCACTGCTGCTCCTATAGAAATCCTCACTGGTTGCTATGGTTTCAGGTTGTGCTGAATCCATCTGTTGGCACTGCCTTGCAGGCACTTCTGCTTACACCAGGCAAGTTGGTGTGAATGAAGGAAGGGAAATCACCACCAATGAATAAATAACCCAGGTGGAGATGACTAATGTACAGACATGATGTTGTAGTATCTTCTTGGTTTTAAGGTGAAACTAGCATCAATACCTAGAGAAGTGATCATGTTATTTTTTTTACAGAGCTAATAGTTATGCAGTATGTTCAAGTTGTGTGGGAACATTTAAACAGTTTATTACAAAAAAAACAAGCAGAAAACATATTGTTCCTTTCCAAAAGATATGTTTGGTGTGGTCTGCTTGTGATCCCGTAGCACTCGCTCATTGCTCTCAGTCAGATTTTCTAACAATGTTTGAAGAGTGAAATGTCAGCAAACAACTAGTGGATGTTTTGCCATAAAAGTTGTAGAAAATATTGGTCATCTCCAGAATATCACTTAATAACCTTTGTGACTAGATTTCATCTATTCACATCATTAGAAAACAATTGCTGTTCCCATCACCTTCAGCTGTACTTTGTGTTTAATCCTAATTAGCTTTTAGCAAGCCAACATGCTAAACTTTGGTAAACCCAATAAACATTACACATATGAGGCTTCTTATATATACCAGCTAAGCATAATCATGTTACCATTGTCATTAGCACAGTTATTGTGAACATTAGCATGCTGATGTTAGCATTTAGCGCTAAGCACTGCTGTGCCTGAGTAGGCTACAGCCTAGAGCCCCTAGCATGGCTGTTTGTTTGTAATTTGCAAGAATTTACCATTTTTTATGTAACTCTCATTAAAGTCCAAGTCTCCAGCATACACCTCCTAGAGCAGTGAACCCCAGCTTAAAGTAAGATAATCCGACCAAGTGCAATCAAAGGCTGCAATTAGTAAATAGACAGCAATATCAAATATTGAACAACTTTAGATTGTTCACAGATGAGTTGAGGGTAGCACAATAATTCATGATGGTGCCTTATGATTTTCCAGACACCTGGGGGAGGCCTCATCACTAATGCATTAGTCATTTAGTGTGCACTGGCTGGGTCAAAAGGGATGATTGCACCCATTGCTCCATTCTATTGGAGTGCAGCTCTTAAATGACAGCTAAGGAGCAGTGGGCACTGATTAGGCCACTGCTGAGAAGGAACGCATGTTCTTATTCTCTAACTCCTCATTGATTTCAGAATGTTGTAAAGACATCCTGTACTCCTGTTGAAGGTTTGTATTGTGTTACTGTAAAGAGAACAGAGTCTGTTATGTTTTAACAGAGGCCTTTAAAGCATTTCACAAAGCTATAGGAGTGATTTATATTCACAAGCACCTACTTTTCATACCTCTATTATTCATTTTTTAATTATTCCCTTTCAAAGTGTCAGGAAGTGACTTCATGGGTATCTAAATGGACCCAGTATATCAGAGGCTTGAGTGAGCATAGTAAAGAAGCAAATGCATATACTAATGGCTGTATTATTTCCCCTGTCTTTAAACATAATGGCCAAGCTCTTACACTAGACATCCCTTCTCATCCATCAGTAGCATCATTTTTACTAAATGGTAGTAAAGAGCTTTAAGAGAGGGTGTCCAGAAAACACTCACAGTTTTTTTCTAAACTTTCCTGCTGTTTTGCTGACTCCAAATTAAAACAAAAAGATAAGCACCCACAGTTGAAATGTCACCCAAACATCATCAGTCAATTAGTAATTTGTCACTCTGATTGGTGATGTTTTTAGTAAGTTTGTTCAAGATACATACATGTTTCTTAGAAACACCCCATGATTGTTAAACTGTTTACATACGCAATCCACATGGGAGATATCTGCATACAAGGAGTTGGCTTCTCAGAAGCTGGCTTTCACCAGTTGGCACAAATCCAAATAGCCGGGTCACTTGGTGAAGGTTGATTGTTGAGACTTCCAGAGCAGTGTCACGACCAACATGTTCCACAATCAGGAAACTTGAGAGGTAAAAGGTTGCATAAACATGGTTCAGATTATATAGCTCTTACTATTATATTATGGGAAATATGTGTATGTTATTGTGTATGTTATTCCTATTTTATATGTAGATCATCATTTTACAAGTACACAAAACGAAATGTGTAAAACACATTGTCCATCTGATATTGTATGTGAAAATCTATAGTATATTCTAGCATAAGATGTGTAAATATCTCCTCTGGTTGCTTGGCAACCTCATGGTGATGACAAGACTCCAGCCTGGCCAACTGTCAGACATGAGAGTGGTGTCAATCTTCTCATCTAACTTTCCCAAAATGTTGACTAAATATAGATATTCTCTTGAATGAGTATCAGCATCATGAAGAAAGGACCCATACAAAAGTGCTTTGGAAACAACAGCTGTATGAACCAGAGTTTTCTGGACAGTAGCCTAAACAGAAAACAGTCCTAAAACAATTTTGTTATTTCCATGTCCATGTGGAAGAATTCAGCAGCAATAAAAGGGCATTGATATAAAAAATTTTGTCTTGTTTTAGTCACAAGCTGTTTGTGAGTGACCTCAGCTGTTTCCTATACAGCCTTGATAACTGCTCTTGGCCTACTTTCAATAAAGTATTTTTCTTCTCTTGGAGCTACTTGCAGTAAACTTCATCAGTATTTTTCAGTGTCAGTAATGGCCCATCATCACACATTAGTGGTAACAAGACTCGAAAATCTAGCAGATTAAAGATGGTTTGTGATTACAGTGTTTCTGTGTCATGTTGCTGCTGTGATTATTAGGTGAAGGTGGTTGAGGAATAGAGCAGTGGCCGTGGGGGAACTGGTGTCAT
The DNA here is from genome assembly GCA_026937815.1 of Etheostoma perlongum. Lineage (NCBI taxonomy): Eukaryota > Metazoa > Chordata > Actinopteri > Perciformes > Percidae > Etheostoma > Etheostoma perlongum. The sequence continues at coordinate 17,773,209 of CM049377.1, forward strand.
ATATCACCAGGGTCCACTTTTTACCCCTCTCTCTCATTTTGTCTCTTCCTCTCTCATACACACAAACACACACACAAACACACACACACACACACACACACACACACACAGAGCAGGGGCAGGGAGTGCTGTCCATTAGTGACCCACAAGAGACTGGCCTTGTGCTGAACACATAATGCTTCTGTGGCAAGGGGAATTTCCCTTCAGGACAGTTGACTGAGAAATAATTGTTCTGCTCTTCACAGATCATACGTCTCCATTCACACTCACAGGGTTGGATTGTTTTCACATATTACTGTATTTGTGGTTACTTATAATCAGGGTCGTCAAACAAAGATTTATTTTTTATTTATTTACCCCATTTGTGAAAAACGTGTGAATAAAACATCCCTAATAAAGAAGCTCAGCCCAGAAACAACATGACAGAATTGTCTGCTCCTCGTAAGGATGGCAGTGAAGAGCTCCTGTGGCTCCACATCTACTCATGTTCTGAAGGGTAATCGGGTTAGCTATCTAAATGGGGACAACGCTCTATGTCAGAAATTATAGAGAAAGAGGAAAATGAAAGAACATTAAACATAGTAACAACATTGTGTCATCTATCCCTAAGAAGCTAGTGAGCTGGACTGGAAAATGTCCCTGTCAGTACTGTAAAACAGGGTCAAAATTGCTATGACGTTGAAATGTTTGACGTGGCATCATTGTGGCTTTGTTTTTACTGATGAATTCTGCTTCAAAAGATGATTTTGTACTTTTTGTTGAAGAGAGAAGTAAAAGCCAAACTCGTATCCTTTCTGATTCATAACAGAAAAACAATTTGTTGAAAACAGATTAATGGACAGTCTTTTTTAATTACATAATAATACATTCAATACATTGATTCAAACTTTGCACATATTGGGCATTTTCAGGCCTGAACAATCCAATAATGATACATATTTTATACATTATATGGAAGCTATTCATCTCTTATATAGGCCTAGTAGAAAGTTGACATTGTCTGTTATTGGCCACCCTCTAAATTACATCCTCATGAAGTCTTAAATAAGTGAAAGTTTGTTAATCCACCAGACAAGATAAGATGTCAAGATGGTCCCTTTTCCACATTGTCGCACCAATGAATGAAATGGTGAAATGGATATGGCTCAGCCTTTCTCCATGGAAACTGTGTTCAATATTGCCATGACAACCTTCAACAGAGGAGGAAAAAAGGAATGAGGGGAAATAATGAAAGGGGGAAATCACTGATGAGAGGACAAGCTCTCTCGACTTCCAGCTTCGACTCTTCCTCTTATGCCTGAGCTCATCTAGATTCATGAATCACAGCCTCGCACATCTGTCAATCATCTCTCCTCCAGGCCTCCTGAGCGGGAGGTGCTGCTTCACTAATGGAGTTATCAGGGTGTGGAAAACTATCAGATACTAGCATGATGGCTGCTTTGTGTTGATTGAGTCATCAAAATACGGCATTCAACCAAATGAAAAGAACCAGCTGGGCAATTATCCCCTCTGGGCACGGAGACGTACAGTATACAAGTTTAAAGAGGATTGTTACGGTGGTATTTCCCTCTGGAGATCAATTGTATTCTGTTATCTACAGAATGGCTGTTACAGTAGTAGAGTGGCCTTATTTGTTAAAACCAGATAATAATTATACCTGTGATGTATGACCATGACATTCAAATATCAATAAAGCCAAAATGAAAACATTTAAGGGCAGTTTGTCAACAGCTGTAAAACACTTTCATTCATTCATCAATCGTCACCCAACATCCTCCATTGTATACTTAAGTGCAACATCTTTCACAGATGTGTCTAATGGCGCGTTCCCACCACCCTTGTTTGTCGCAAATTTGGCGGCACGATTACATTCAAAGTCATTGCAAAGACCAACAAAAATGGCCCAATGTAAATGAGGCAAAATATTTCAACTTAAGCAAGAAATTCATGTGCTGTTGTGTCTCAAAAGCCTATCAATGTTTAGATTCTCCTGATTTACGGACACTGAATCAGAAATGGAAGAACAAATTAAGCCACCCTACCACTGTAACAGCCACACTGTTGGGTACTCATAAATTATTATAGAGTACTTGAACACTCAAACTGAAGAATAAAGTCCAAAATTAGTTTTAGATTAAAATCTATCTGACGTGACTTAGGCAGAAATGTTGTATTATTATTTTATGAAGTTAATGTAAATAAAGCTGTATTCATGTTACATTTATCCATGTTTATTCACATTATGTAATTTCATTCTAATCAAATAGCTGCAAGTAATGTAACCTAATGCAACTTTAACTTGCTGATTTATTATTAGAAGTATCGACTAACCGTACAGCTAACATACTGTAGTTAACGTTAAATGGCGAATTTAATCGTGAGGCAGGCCAGCCATTTTATCCATGGTTAAAACAATCAATTTAGAATAACTTTCAGAGGGTGGTGAGCGTTGTTGTAACAAGATAACGTCATAGCTTGGTGGTTGGCATGAGCGAACAGTCATAGTAGCACATTGTAGTAGGATTTTGACAGTTAAAAAAGAAAGAAAGAGAGAAGGGAATACTTGATAGAGAGGCAAAGTCCGGTGGACCACCATGGGACCGTATCGTACGTTCCATTTAACTCGGAACTTGGAAGCAGAAGCTGGGAATGACGTCACACCCGAGTTGAATGCGTACCCTTTACAAGTCAGATTTCCATTGTTTTCAATAGCTTTATCCAGGTTAACCATTGTTAGCAATGCCAGTTTATAACAGCACATTACCCTGTCTTTGTGCATACAAACAGCGTAACAACATTGTCCATATATATATATATATATATATATTGATAAAATATGGACAGCGCTAAGTGGACAACTGATGTAGTGAGACACAAATAAAAGTTATATATAAGTGCTATAACTGAATGTTACTACAGCTTTCACAACTGTTGCATGGAGCAGCCATGTTAAATTTTTAGTTTGGGGTACTCAACGGTTGTCCAAGTTCCGAGCTCGGAAATCCGAGGCCATGGGGCGTGTTTACGACTTTAGTACAAAAGGAATGCACGATTATTTGCAGAAAAAAAAGTCTCAGTTTAACGTAATACTGTTGAAGTATAAGACTATGAAAATACGTAATTAGAAAGACTGCTCACCCCAAAGTTGCATTGGTGATGTTTTAATGAAGCTATGATGCTCATGTGTTTTGTACCAGGATGTAAGTTTCACTTCTCGGCTGATAAAAATACACTGGATAAAACACATCAGGTAAGATAACGTTACATTTGTTGTGGAACATAGCTAAGCTAGCTAGCTAACAAGCAGCTCAGCAAGCAAGGTGACGTATAGTGTGAGAGACAAGATATAGTTCACTGAGGGGTTTCACACAAGTGGTGCTACAAACAAACTGTGACTTTCATCACTTGCAAAATTATATTTTATATTGACAGACATCGTATGTGTAATTATTAGCTCAGATGAAACGGGATCAAAATATGATTGGTCTCTCCCCATTCACTACCACACATATTTATTCTGGAAAAAAAGTCCACTGGAGGGACACCTCTCTATACAGATACTGACTCATGCCCATTCCTAATGCAAAGGACAAATTGCTCTGCACGCACTTTGCCTATGCAACCAAATACGGTTTGAGAGACAATAAGATCATCTACTTGTCACAGCCCTGCTTTTATCTGAGCAATCAGTATATAAGTCCATATTTAGCTTTGATGAAAGACTGTCGGCTTTTGAATGAACACATTTTTTATTTTATTTTTTCCCCGTCATCTGCAATCCACAATAGTAAATGTACAGATAACAAGCAAAAAACAAAACATAACCTTGTTGCTTTTACTTCCACAAACAAAACCAAAACATGAGACAAAAAACAACAATACTAATAAGATATATATACATACATACAAGAAACAAACAGGACCGAAAAGGTGTAGGCTGAAGCCACCTAACCGTTTTAAATGAATTATTTTCTTTCATAGGAAAATTAAAGTTACAGAAAATAAGTATACACTACAACACAAAAAATCCAATATGTTTTGTGTACCTTCTGGTATTCACACTTCTGTTTTATATTTGTCAATCAGCTTATAGCTTATGTTTAAATATTTTTTTAATTGGTCAATTGTGTTACACATATTCATATCAATTTCTAATTTATTCCACAGTTTAACTCCATACACCAAAACACATCTTTGTTTTACATTTGTTCTGCTATTTGGTTAGTGAAATAACAGCTTCCCCTCAGTTAATATCGACATTCTCTTATTTGAAACAGCTTCTGGATACAATCTGGCAACATGCTATTATATATTTTGTACATTAGTGATGCTATTGTAAGGTCTACAAGTTCACTAAATTTAAGTAGATTTAAGAAAATTGGATTTGTGATTGTTTTATACATTTTCCCCTAAACTTCCACACCACAAGTTACATATGGCAGTATGAAAGATTGTTTTAATAAAAGTAATCATTTGTATTTTTATAGTCTTTGGTTTTGTTCAGAATTGCTATGGACTTTGATATTTTGGTTTGGATTAACATGTGGTTTCCAGCATATTTTGTCTTCCAAAAATCAGTTCTCATATACTCTATACTTCAACATTATCTAACATATGCTATGTCTGAAATTTCTGATGTCCACATATTATGTATTTAGTTTTATTCATGTGCAGTGACGTGTTGAGATTAAAACATGGTTTTAAAGAGTTTCTAGTTCAGTTTTCACTGTATCCAAAAGCTGCTTGGTTTGTGTCATCAGCAAACAAAACCAGATTTAATATTTTAGACACATTGCAAATGCCATTTATGTACAGTACAAACAATTTTGGATCCAACATTGATCCTTGTGGGACCACACATGTAACCCTCAATAAATCAGACTTCTTGTTTAATTGGACATAATATCTATTTTCCATATTTTTTCTGCTTTCATATTCATTCATGCATGATGGCTTAGACTCACCAATGACATATTGCCCCCTCCCTTCATCGCAACACTGCACAATACATCCCTGAACATCAAAACGTTCCTCATGGGCAACAACAGTAATGAAAATGCTGTACTGAGGTGAGTACAGTATGTTTGTGTGTGTGAGAGAGAGTGGTGTTTCTTTGCATGTGAAAGAGGGGAGATGGAGGCAGCAGAGCAGTAATAAGTGTTGCCCGTCATCCTAAATCTCCATGGTGATGTGATCTGTATGCCATCTACATCTTCAGTACATAATCATGTCAACCACCATACTCCACTTCTGTCACCACTATAAATAGCCGTACAGTAAATGACACAGCAGCAGCAGAGATATACAGCCGCAAACTGTGCAGTTAATGTAAAAAAAAAAAATTCCACAATGTAAGCTGTGAATGAAAATAAATAAATAAGAGTTTATTTTCAACACCAGGAGGGAAAATGGATTTTATTTCTATTTGTGCATAGAAACACATGCCTTTGCGCACGCACGCACACACACACACGTGACAATTGACATCTAAATTCCATAACAATTCATAATGGCTAGATATGAAACTGATCCTGTGTTGTGTGCTTTTTATCACATTCAAATATATACAACAGTTAAAACAGTAAATTAGGCTAAAAAAGTGATCAAAATAATCTTTTATTAGTCAACAGCTATTTCATGGTGCATATAGCATGTCATACATGTACATGAAGATAAAATAGTTCATAAAAGAAAAGATCCAGAATATTCTATTGTAATACATGTACATACAACTGTGCTTCTACATAATTACAGAGCTCTGGCTCGGCATAGAAACGGAGCTGGAGTGTAATGAAGATTAAATGAACTTTCCCTTTGTTTATTAAACATAAGGCCACTATGGTGGACCATGAGGAATATACTATAAGTCACAAGTGAAAGAAACCACACTCCTCCTCTTTCTCTCTTCTGTGGAAACATCTAACAGGGTTTCTACAGATCCGACACAACCAGAAGTGTTAAGGAACAGATCTAATTACATTACTGCACACACTTAAACTCCATGAGGCACTCAACATGAGGCACAAGTGAAACTGATGGCATTGCAATGTATCTATTCTTTTTATACTATTGATGGCGCTAAAAATCTACCATGTAAGCCTAATCTAATCAACAGTCAACATTTGGTCCTGACTCAACCAGCACTGATGCATCAATTGTATACGCCTAATGTAAAAGACAGTCAATACTGCCAGAATATTTTTTTTCTTTTGTTAAACTCTCTTATTGTTCAAGGATTTAAAAACAATGTGTTGCCTGAGCAGCATTCATACCAAGCTGTGTCTCAACAAAATATCTGCATGTTGTCCCTGTGGTCAGTGTTAAAAAGCAGTGGCACGACAGAAGGCAAAGACCGGATGACTATCAAAGAATTCTATGGAGTTAGAACAGCGATAGTAACCGGTGGTATTGAAAATAAAATGTTGCATTCAAACAAGAAATATTGGCACGGAATAATGTTGAGCTGATATATAAAACACAAACATCAAAAAATAATAATCTCATAACCCTATTATATTATATATTATATCCTAAAACTGGGAAAACACGGTTAAGGCAGTTTGTCACTGAACGCATTCTGCCTGTTAGTGAGTGTGTGATTTGCCTAGAAACCTGTCAGTCAACTGCTGTACTTGTAATTGGAGGAGAGTTATGGGGAGGGACGTTAAGGTTCTGTGCCAGTGTTAGCGGCAAGTAGAGAGAGCGGAGTTTGTTCTCTTACATCCATGACAGAGCTAATGAGTGAGTCTAGCCTTGTGCACCAGCAATAACACTGGCCTTAGGAGTCCTAAATGACAGGAATTACTGCTATTATAAATACTAGATTATAGAAGATAGATTGACATCCCCAGCGGGAGACTTGGCTACAATTAGCCACAACGTGTGCTTAATTAAGAGAACAGTGCTAACCTCTGCCAAACAGAACAGCTTAGGCCTACATTAAAAGTTAACACCAAACAATGGCAGAGATAAACAGACTTACTTGAGATTTGGAGGTTCCAGGTAAACTTGAGGAAGACATTGCAGATATGCGGTTTTAACACATCTGTGAGGATGTGTGTGTGGGGAAACTGAAAACCAGTGACATTGTAAAAATCTTGACAGCGTAAAAAAAATTGAAATACCTATCATAATGCAAACAAATGTCAAAGTGAAATAATATAATAGGATTGTGAGATTATTACGTTTTTATGTTTGTGTTTTATATATCAGCTCAACATTTTTCAGTGCCAATATTTCTTGTTTCAATGCCAAATTTTATTTTCAATACCACAGGTTATGGTCACTGTTCTAGCGCCATAGAATTCTGGGTATGTTTTCTAATCCTAGTTCACAGTAACAGTTTTGCTGTACAAATCCATATTGACAAATGTTTGGGTGTTCTTACTTGACAGTAAACAACATTTATGGATTTGAGAAATTAATCCAATTGACCAATTGATCCAATTGTTAGTTTTTTTTGTCCCAAAAACTCACTATTTCTGCACATAATGTAACATTTCATTAGCAAAAAATGTTGCCATATGGTTAAAACATACTCACTTCAGAACGTCAGATAAAATCAATCAAAAGTCTTTCTCCATAACATTAAATATTCATGTCTAAATAAGTAACAGTCAAAATTGACCAATAACCAATTTAATAATATTATTAAGGCTTTACGACCCAAAAACCCAGCTAATCTGATACGTCAGGATTGTGTGGGTGTGATTTGATCAGTGTGTCTGACAGTGACCAAACAACCCACCAACTGTCATCAGATTCAAATGTTGCTAAATCCTGTTTGGTGCATGGAAGTAAATTATATCACTTTTTTCCAACTGAGCCCCACCCACTTCTGGCAAACCTGCCAGAAAAGCACAAAGGAAAAAAAGAAACAGAAATCTGTGATGTGAAATAACCAAAACTGTTCCAATAATCGCAGGAAATTGTGTTCATGTTGGACCCCTTTGGCCAACAAGAAGCCTTTTCAGGGCCTTTAAGACAGGCTATGACATGTTCACTAAACATATTAAAAGGTGCACTATGAGTTCCTGCATGATTCCAAGAAAATACTAAACAAAACAGAACAATGTTTCTGTAACTGTTATGACTAACTAACTGACTAACTAACCCCCACCCCCTTCCCCAACCATCTTGTCGGGGATTGGCTGGAATGTGGTTTGTTGTATTTTGGTGCATAGCCTGAGCCCCTAGTTGTTTACGACCTCTGTGTTGTTTCCCAAGACCGGGCTTTTTTACAGTGTATTCAGGGGACAGGCAGCTAGCGTATCAAGGAGAGATGCCCACGATTTGACACAAAAATGAAATTGTGCTGAAACCATGCAGGAACTCATTTAGCTACTTTAATGGTAGCTAATCTTTAAAGTATACATTATACAATGGTACAATGATCATGCATCACATGTAAAATGCTTGTAACATGTAAATGAGTGTACATATGGTAAATCTGCTACACAACTACAGGCATTTGGATGTATTACATTAAAAAAAATCTTGCACTGCAGTTAATTCAGGGAGGAAAAGAAGCTCTGCACAGCATGTACTCCACCGAAAGTTCATAATCTTTCTCCTTTTCGTTGCCAATCAGCATCAGGTCAGCGTGGTGACCTCCGGTTGAGCGTAGTTTCCAGTGTCAGCAAGGATGTCTTTACAGCTCTCTGTTAGGAAACACAAAGGACAGAAATACAATGAAACAGTGAATTATGATATGAGCATAAAAAATACCTAGAAAATGCACCTGGAGTATAATAGTTTTTGACATAGTGTATTGACATATCAGCTGAATAAAAGCTGACCCCGTTCAGGCTGTGAACCTGTCACTGTAAACTAATAACTATTCCCATTATTAATGCTTGTTTTGTCTGACCAACAGTTCAAAACCAAAATAAATCTGACATAGATTTATGTAAAAGGACAATTGAGGATCATAGACCAATGAATGTTTGACATTTTTGTTTGATAAATGACTTAATGACATTAATCAATTATGAAAATTGTTGATTAGAATTTCCTGTTTGCAGGTATAATATGCAGGATTTTACCATTGTAAAAACAATGTATATACTAATAAACAAGTAATCCTAATCCTTATTTATGACCTACTAAAAGTGTGTAGCAGTGTCTGTATCTACAGAGTCCCTGCCTTCTGCTTTCTCTTTTGTTCTTATTTTTTCTGGCTGGACGTTTATGGGCGTCAGCAAAGAGTCTTTAGGAGCCATGGGTGTGTAACCCCCAGCCGACAACAGCATGCAGGGTGTGCAGCCCGTTCTTTTGCCAGTGTGTCTGTTTTACACACACACACACCACACACACACACACACACACACACACACACACACAGCAACAGACAAAATGAAGCTCTGCATTTACTCATAATCCAACAATGCGGCAACTACAGGTGGAGGTGTATGTGGTTATGTGTGCTTTATAACATAACCACCGTCAGCAAGCAATCAGAAAAAACTTTGTGCTCACTGACAGCGCTCCCTCACTCTCTAGCTTGCCTTAACCACCACTGCTCCAGCAGGAGGCTTTTTGCTATGGCCATCCATGTTTTTAATGGAAACCTATTAGTAGCAATCATCCAGAAAAGCCACTAGGGAATATAAAGTCTCATTCGAGCTCAGAACCTATTTCTCTGCTTGTCTGCATACCCCATGGATGTATATAACGCTTACTGCTCTTTTTAGCAGCACTTGAACAGTTTACCACACCATTCTGCACTTAGGAAACTAGCTGGCGGTTGTCACATAGCTGAAGAAAAGTGCTTTCCACCAGGGCAGTGTTTGTATGTATACATTTGTATTACTCCTTGTGACAACTGTAATCACGTCAAATCCACCAATATTTTGTTCCCACTGCTGGGCGGGCGAACATTTCCTGTCACAGATAACCATCAAAGCATCTTCACACCTGGCGCATCCATCTGTTCGTCCCTCTGCTTCCTGCCATAGTGCTCTGGTGAAATATGATCTATACCTTATATCCTGTAACCCTGGAATTAACTTAACACCATCCCCGATGGGCATAGCTCTGAAGAGCAGAGCCACTGTGTCATAATCTCTTTCTAAAAATGTCTGGAAGCACAATAGCAGCCTTGTGAATGTTGGACAGAAAGACGTTTTTGATTTAGAACTCTGCTGCAACAGTTTTCAACACTGTTAGGAAACCGTGAAAGTCCACTTGAGCCCTTTTTGCAGCTTATGTGTATTAAGTTGTTTTGTGTATGTGTGACATTCTCTTGTTGTAACTGGGATGGCATTATCCACATACTCACCAGACACAGGGCTCAGAATTGAATTAGCCCCCTCCCCCCCCTCTCTCTCTCACAAAGATTAATTTTGAGGTGTTCTGGCTTTGCTCAGCTTCCCATTGTTTTTGTATCTGTGATCAGAAGAAGCTCGCTTGGCAATTTCATGAGCTGACCAGATAATTTAGCGTATTATTAGAGAAGTCAGTGTGAAAGCAGGCTAGTGGCGATTTGTGTTTCTCTGTGTTTGTGTCCTTTCCACTGTGAATGTAAGGCTGTAAATGTAATATTGACAGATGATTTCCTCCACTTAGCATCACAACATGTCCACAAACATCCCTTCTTATCATTTATCCAACAGATTTAACTGAGGCTGTGTTTTTTGTGTGACAACATGCCATTAACCAACACCAATTTATAACACTCAACACATTCAGGTATTGACAAGGCTTCAACAAACATTCAAATACAATTTCTTTGTAATGGGCTGGCAAGAAAAGGGGTGAGTGTATAGTGTCATAGGAGTCAAGCTACAGTGCCACATTTATGTATTGTTTTATCTTCGACAATGATGTGCTAATGAGCTTTGGTAGAAAAATGCATTTCTGTAAAGTGCAGTTTTGCAGGAAAACATCGCTGTTGTTGGGCTGTTTGCAGATGAGAGTCAGGATGTTGACTGGATGGCATGTGTGCCCAGGGTGTCGGGAATGAATCCATGACTGCCAAATATAGAGCTTCTTCTTAGAAGGGGCTTTTAGGTACTTTGGGAAGCTCAGATGTGAAATCCAGCGGCCATTTAAGCTGAGAGATATGGCAGGCTGACAGCAGATGTCAATTGAGGTACTTAAAAGGAGCTCGTTACCTGTTACAGACGGCTCTTTCAATCGTCAAAATTACAGAATATTAGTATTACATTTGAACAATGTCTAATTTAAGTAATCGCCATAGACTGTATAAGTTCACCTCTGAGAAGCAATCTGGATGTCTGCAAGATGACTGATTGAATCCAACTTGCATTACAAACACTTGTACTTGAAAGAATGTACTTAAAGCTATAGTGGGTAGTTTCTGTCGCCCCCATTAGGAATTCTAAGTAATGACAACTCCACTGTTGTTGCATCTACAACACAAGCCTTCCGTAATGGCACACGCACCAACACCCCTCCTCCACGCAGTTGCTAGTAGCCAAGGTGAACATTGAGCATTAAAAAAACATGATAATCTCTTCAGAAGAGGTGATTATCTTCCCTCAAGTTTCTGCATGTGAAGGTCACTGAACGACAAGAATTTCTAAATACAGCCATGCTGAGAAATACAGAGTGTTTTGTGAAGTCTTAATTAGCTTTGTATCAACTCGTTTGGCAATGGCTTGAATGTAACTTTTATTAATATAAAAAAGTTACACACTAAAGCTTTAAGTATACAGGGTTTTTCTTACATATTACACAAGGTTGTAAGTGTAAAAAACATACGCACATGTGTAGTTTTGTATGAGTTATGTGCACCTGGCCAGGAAATCATACATTAATAACCCTACCAAAAAGCACGTTCTTTTGTTGTAGACATGTTAATTAGTCAACTTTAGAGGTAGGTAGATTTATTTTACCTTTGGAAAGGGTCAGGCTAGCTGTTTCTTCATGCTTCAAGTCTAAGCTAGGCTACCTGTACCCTAGCTGTAACTTGATGTTTAGAGAACAAACATCACCGTGGTATCAAGCTTCTCATCCAACTCTGTAAAAAAAGCAAAGCTGACTTTCCAAAAGTCAATCTATCTCTTTAATAAGTGTCAGTACCTAATTGTATCTATGGTTTGAACCTGGTCTTGACTATCAGAATATTCTTGAATACACTGTTCAATTCCCAGAAAGCACCAGCGGCAGAAACACAAAAACACCTGACATCATACCAACAGAACCCAATTAGATTTTTCTCAGAGAAGTGAATTAAAACCAAAAGTACAGATAAAAAGCAAGCAGTACAATGTGCAATGCTACAAACAGTAAATGTGTATATTTAGGTGCATAATGATGTATGTAACCTACCAGTATGGACGTTGGGATCTCCAGAGGTTAGGAGGAAGCAGGTGGCCTCCTTATTAGTTTTGTCTCGCCCTCTGGAGCACCGCAGGGACCACTTTTCACTGGGGGACAGCGGCTGGGTCAGGCTGCAGCCTTCTTCCTCTGAAAGGGCCACATTTGCATCCCCGTTCTGTTTGGAGTCTGACAGGAAGACAAAAACACATGTCGACGTAAATGCCAAAGCTTTTACTGAGACTCCCCGGAGGGCCCAAACAAAGGTATATTGCTTAAAATCAAAGTTTTTCTATGATGAAATTCGATTTGTCTGAGATGTTCTAAGGAGTAATTTCATCCCAGTGTAATACTGTCTATATGACTAAGCGTGGCTCATCTGTCAGACTAATTCTGAAAAGCCTCAGGAACTATAAGACTAGAAATACAGTGGCTGCTATGTTAATATTAGGGTGCTATGTTACTATTAGGCTAAAAAATAGTAACATGTATACAAACAGGAATAACAAAATAAAAACGTAATTTATGACCCTTCACCCAAATTAAGTAATAGTAATAGTATGTCATGCATATAGTTTGTGATTGAAATTGTATCTGTGCTGCTAACACTTAAATATGATTTTTTTAAATAATTATTTAAAAATGTAAGCATTTATTACCAGCAACAATCTCCCCATTATGATGTATAATCCACAGAAAACACTTTAAAGAGAATATTTATGCGGTAGAAAGCTGTTTACAGTTAGGTCTGTAGATTATTGTGAGTAACACTGTGGTAATGGAGACATAATTGTTTAAATTAAAAAGTAATTTTTCAATCATGTGAGCACCACAAATATCATCTTCTTTGTATTGGAGTGGCATCAAAAAACCTGAGAATTAAAATTTGAGCATATAAAACCAAAACTATCTGCATGGCTATACCCCAATAGGTAAGTGAGAGAAATGTTTCTTTTGTACTTTGGGTCAAGTGACCCTTTAACATTGCATTGCAACCTAACCTGAGTGGTTCCTGCTGACGTTCTCCTCAGCAGCCAGAGGACACGTGTCGCTCTGAGTGCTGTCTCTGTGTGAGTTTGTTTCAGACTTTCCAAACGAGACTGAGTCAGTCGGAGCATCTGGGTTAGGGTTGTGCTTCTTCTTCTTTCTTGGCAGCTTCTGTTTGGCCATAGCCAGCGAGTAGTACATCCCAAAGTTATTGACGATGACGGGGACGGGCATGGCAATGGTCAACACCCCGGCCAGCGCGCATAGCGCCCCCACCATCATGCCCAGCCAAGTCTTTGGGTACATGTCTCCGTAGCCCAGTGTCGTCATGGTGACCACGGCCCACCAGAAGCTGATCGGGATGTTCTTGAAATGTGTGTGGTTGGAGCCTGTGGGGTCGCTGGGACTGGCTCCAATGCGCTCAGCGTAGTATATCATGGTGGCAAAGATGAGTACACCCAGGGCCAAGAAGATGATGAGGAGGAGGAATTCATTGACACTGGCCCGCAGTGTGTGGCCCAGCACGCGTAGGCCTACAAAGTGCCGTGTCAGCTTGAATATTCTGAGGATCCGAACAAACCGCACTACACGGAGGAAGCCCAGCACGTCGCTGGCAGCTTTGGATGACAGACCCTTCAGGCCCATCTCCAGGTAGAATGGCAGAATGGCCACAAAGTCAATGATGTTGAGCGTGTTCTTGATGAAGACCACCTTGTTTGGGCAGCAGACGATACGCACCAAGAATTCAAATGTGAACCAGACCACACAGACGCCCTCCACCACTGTGAGGATGGGCCTGGTCACCATCTCCTGCGTCTGCACATTGTTTGTGACGTTTCCAACAACAACCTGCTCTGTCCGGTTCTTCAGTTCATTGAAGGCTTCATGGGTCTCCAGGCAGAAAGTGGTGATGGACACCAGGATGAAAAATAGAGAAGCAAACGCCACTCCCTGGACGAGACAGATGAAACAATTAATCAACACAATTGTTATGCCATCCCCCAAATTCATAAGCAATCAATACTGTGTTTGTTATATGAAGTATTGTTTTGTAGGAGTCACGTGTTCGGCTGGACGAAGATGGCAGCTTAGAGCATAGCTCCTGGCCCAACCCTGCCAAATAACTGTGTTATATGGTTCCAACTTTATATTTTACCACTGTGTGCTTGTCAGAATTGCTTTAAACAAAATGGCAAACAAGGGCAGAGTGCAACGCAGTAATACTGATGCCATTGTGGAGGCAGAAAAGCTAATTCAAAGCTATTCTCCAGGCTGTACAGAGATCTCTGCCCGCTGTCTCAGGCAGTAAAATCCGCTTTTACCCGGACTACAACAACTTCACGGTCAAGCGTCACCAAACCATCTACCTAACCATGGATTTAGCACGAGTCAAGGGTCTGGGTTCTCATTTATAAAACTGCGTAGGATCCTTACTAAAAGTGTGCATACGCCCAAAAGCCACCTCCACCAAAAAAAATTCAGATTTATAAAACCGTGCGCATGAACATCTTTAAGCAATGTTCCCTTAATAAATCACAGATTACCTACAAGTGTGTGTACGTGAATCAGCCTCTTATCCTGCCGTGTACACACCCAATTTTAACCATAAATAGTCAATGCAAAGCACCTCGTGAATGCTGGTAAGTATGTTAATGACCCTGGCAGTTGTTCCTTTGTGATGCCGAATCAAGAGAACTGAAAGAGAAAAAGCAAAAGACCTCTCAGATGCTCGGGAATTGCTGCAAATTCGATCGAATTATAATTTTGGCCTGTTCTCACATAGTGTAGGGAAACCAGACTACACAGGCATTACTGCACTCGGGGACAGCTTTGATATATATACCAGACCTATATCATAAGATTTAACCTGAAGATATTATATCCAAACAAGTCTTAGTAATAAAGTTGAAGATTATAATATTTATATAAAACACTTAGCTGTAAACAGCCGGTTGCCCCCAGAGTAGGGGGACCTGTATTTGGAGCTGGATGGCATGGTTCCGGCGCATTGCCCTCTCTACTGGACCAAATTCAGTACATAGATCCAAGAGCGCAGCTTTAGGGAATTTAAATCATCAATCTACCACATTCCTCTTTTTTCTTTTACCTTCACTTAAGATCAGCACTCAAGGCATACGGTGTCCCTTGGCAGAGGCCTTTGCCCATCCATGCTATCTGGAAGTTATTAACTGTGCAGCCTACAAACTATGGTATTGTATCAAGGCTTAATAAGTTCTATCTGGCTGCTCTGCCCTTCCTATTGAGAGAATCTGGGCACGCGATTGCCCAGACCTGAGTATCGATCTCGACTGGCATGATGTATGGTCTAGCATTCCAGAAGTATCATGCAATCCAGAACATCAGCATATTCACTACAATTTCAAACGCACCACATGAAAATAATTAGGAGCCCTTTATGCACTTTCTGCCCAATTAAAGCTCAAGGTACATAGCTTCACATGATCTGGGAGTGCTTTCTCGTTGGTCAGTTCTGGAACAATACTGCATCCAAAATGTCCGCCTTATTTAATGTTAATGTGCCTGTTTCTGTCAATGTCTTGATTCTGAATGATCTATCAGCTTTTCAGCACTGTGGAACTCCAAAACGTGCTGTATTTGCTGGACTTACAGTTGCAAAGAAAATTATTGCAACCCATTGGAAACCACCTCATAACCTGTTTATCCATGCATGGACCCTTTCCTTCTTGGATGTAGTGTATATGGAACCTTCTACGGTGCGCAATCATGGAGCACCAGGAAAGACTATGGACACTTGGCTGAGCATCGCTGAATCTTTGAGGTCCGGGCTGTAGCCTTGTGCTGCAGCCAATGATTTAACTTGCACAGGTGTTTGGTCCCTTGTCTTGTGTCTGTCTGTGTATGTGTCTGTTTCTGCATGTGTTGTTTTGTCTCCTTCCCTCCCGTTTTTCCTAGCTATGTTTTTTGGCCCTGGGACACATTCCTAGTCTCAGTGTATTGTTTGTAATTGTTTGTCACTGTTTATAATTTCTAAATATATATAAAAAAATGTTTTTAAACTATTCTTTAATTCATGCCATGTGTAATTATATTGTAAGACTTGATTTGATCAAACTTTACCGTATAACCAATAAAAAGACATGGATGTGCCAATCAAGTCTGCAAAGCAGCATACGTGTTAATGGATTATTTTCTGCCGGTGTCAGTGAGTGCCAGGTGATTGACAGTAAGCAAAGACTCAAATAATGAACACACTGATATGAAAACACTTTAAGTCAGCCACAAAGAAATATGATAAGACACAAACTTTGACAACATCTAAGTAGGATGCAAGTTTATTGTGATGATTCCAATATAATTAAGCTCATAAAATGTATTGTAAGTATTTGATACTTTGATTTTATACCAATCATGCGGTCCAAATGGAAACCCCAAAAAAATAATCTACTTTACACCATCACTTGATGCCTCCTTGTGACATCTTATGCTCCTATTACATTCTCTAAAAATTTCTCTTTAAATTATTTTTAACTGCTCCTTAATGTTTTATGTAAAGCACTTGTTGCACCTTGTTGTTTAAATGTGCTGTATACATCAACCATGGGGCTACTGTGCGAGTTGTTTTTCATATGCATCAGACAGAAAATAGTCTCATAGTTGATTTTGTTCCGACAAACGAGGCTTTTGGTTAATCTGGTAACAACACGTGTTGTCTCCAACCCCAAGTAGAAAGGGAAGTGATGAGACAAGCAGAGACACAGAACGAGTGATAAGACTCTGGACAATGAGCCGAGTCATGAAAGACTGACAGTTACCTGCCCTGTTGTCAGGTTTATCCAACATGTTTCAGTGAATGAAACGCTACTGTCAGTGTTCCCTCTAAAACAAATACCATATAATTTAAAACAAATGATTTGTCTTCAAAGTACAAATCCAAACGAAATGGTGAGTGAGTCAAACCACTTATATATGCATAGTGAACAATGTGGCTGCATTGCATCCACCTAAATCAGCACAATGGCCATGGCCTGTCTGTGTTTGTGTTAACATTGTGTGCTAACTCATACCCATTCCTGTCTTATTGTTTACTAAAGCCTGGGCATATTGTAATTTCTCTCAAACCTTTCTAATCTTTCAGCTGGATAAATGTGTTTTGTATGCACTCAGCTATGTTCTCCCTCCAAGGGCCTTTCATGTGTCAACCGGCTTTATGGTGTTTGGTCTGTGAATTATAAAAAATAAGCAAATAAAGCATGTAAGGGCCAATAGGGACACTAATTCACTGTGGAACAAATAAAACTAATAAGAACAGGACAGCTTATGGAGTTCAGAGAGTTGGAAGAATATCAGCCCATATTCAGAACATCAATACTGCACATGTAAATATACAGTTTAATACATATCTGATCTCTATTGAGCACCAGGGCTGGGCAATGCATCAATATTATATTGATATATTGTGATGAGACTAGATATTGTCTTAGATTTGGGATATCATTATATATCTTAAGTTTTGTATTTTCCTAGTTTTAAAGGCTGCATTACAGTAAAGTGATGCCATTTTCTGAACTTACCAGACTGTTCTGGCTGTTCTATTATTTGCCTTTACCCACTGAGTCATTATATTCACAATATTGATCATTTCTTATCTAAAATCTAATTGTGAAGATATTTTGTTAAAACACCAATTGTCAAGCCTACAATATTCTCATAATATACACTCACCGGCCACTTTATTAGGTACCCCATGCTAGTAACGGGTTGGACCCCCTTTTGCCTTCAGAACTGCCTCAATTCTTCGTGGCATAGATTCAACAAGGTGCTGGAAGCATTCCTCAGGGAGTTTGGTCCATATTGACATGATGGCATCACACAGTTGCCGCAGATTTGTCGGCTGCACATCCATGATGCGAATCTCCCGTTCCACCACATCCCAAAGATGCTCTATTGGATTGAGATCTGGTGACTGTGGAGGCCATTTGAGTACAGAGAACTCATTGTCATGTTCAAGAAACCAGTCTGAGATGATTCCAGCTTTATGACATGGCGCATTATCCTGCTGAAAGTAGCCATCAGAAGTTGGGTACATTGTGGTCATAAAGGGATGGACATGGTCAGCAACAATACTCAGGTAGGCTGTGGCGTTGCAACAATGGTCAATTGGTACCAAGGGGCCCAAAGAGTGCCAAGAAAATATTCCCACACCATGACACCACCACCACCAGCCTGAACCGTTGATACAAAGCAGGATGGATCCATGCTTTCATGTTGTAGACGCCAAATTCTGACCCTACCATCCGAATGTCGCAGCAGAAATCGAGACTCATCAGACCAGGCAACGTTTTTCCAATCTTCTATTGTCCAATTTTGATGAGCTTGTGCAAATTGTAGCCTCAGTTTCCTGTTCTTAGCTGAAAGGAGTGGCACCCGGTGTGGTCTTCTGCTGCTGTAGCCCATCTGCCTCAAAGTTTGACGTACTGTGCGTTCAGAGATGCTCTTCTGCCCACCTTGGTTGTAACGGGTGGTCATTTGAGTCACTGTTGCCCTTCTATCAGCTCGAACCAGTCTGGCCATTCTCCTCTGACCTCTGGCATCAACAAGGCATTTCCGCCCACAGAACTGCCGCTCACTGGATGTTTTTTCTTTTTCGGACCATTCTCTGTAAACCCTAGAGATGGTTGTGCGTGAAAATCCCAGTAGATTAGCAGTTTCTGAAATACTCAGACCAGCCCTTCTGGCACCAACAATCATGCCACGTTCAAAGTCACTCAAATCACCTTTCTTCCCCATACTGATGCTCGGTTTGAACTGCAGGAGATTGTCTTGACCATGTCTACATGCCTAAATGCACTGAGTTGCCGCCATGTGATTGGCTGCTTAGAAATTAAGTGTTAACGAGCAGTTGGACAGGTGTACCTAATAAAGTGGCTGGTGAGTGTACATTATATATACACATCGAAATTGAGGTATTTGGTCAAGAATATTGTGAGATCTGATTTTCTCTATATGGCACAGCTCTATTGTGCGTATAATATGCAGCGTTCTACCATGACAACCTTCTTCAGTGAGCTTTGAGGTGCTCACAGCTCTGATTCCCTAAGAAGATGAGGACTGAGCTGCAAGACAAGAGGGAAGCCTCAACTCTGATCCCAAGAGGAGCTCAGTGTTCCCCTGTCACGCGCAGTTTCCCTGCTGAACATCACTAAGGCTGTGCACAGGGTCTGTGTGTGTGTGTGTTACAGGGATAAGTCACGGGGAATATCACAACAAACCAAACAGCAGAGAAACAACATATAGTAGAAACTAACAGAAACAGGAGCAAACAGCTGAATTAGTTACTAATTCAGCACAGTACAGTGGCTGAAGATGAGGATTTTAACCATGTAAAAGGATTTTCATACACTTCTCTACCAGTTTACAACCAGAATTATTGTGAGCATGAGTATTAAAGGTAACACTGCTCATTATACAGCAGAATGTCCCTTTCAGTATTGTATTAATATATATTATAATGGCTTCTTATAACTGATTCATTAACATTTAATGATGTAACTGATCAAACAGACTTAATATTAACTACTTTAAATACAGTTGGAGACGTACTTGTTACCACTGCTCAGTGGTCAACATATACTGTACATGTGTATATTTCATGTCATTTTTAATGATTTATTATCAAGTCTTTTTGAATCTTTAAATTTTGCATCTGTAAATGGACTGTGGATTTTTTGCTTGCTTTCATTTGAAAATCCTGTGTTTCAGTAACAGCCTTTGTTCACCGCAAATTTAATTAAGTCCTCAGTACCATGCACTTACAGTTTCTCTAACACATACACGCAGATGCAAAATATGTTTTCATTGTGTCCTTTCATTCATGATTTCCTATTGGAAAGCTTTTCAGACAAAAGAGCCAGAGTCAGCGCCAAATAATTAAGGTGGGCTCTACCAGACAAGAGGATTCACCCTCTGTTGAAGCACCTCAGCATGACCATTTCCAAAGTCAAGTAATAAAAGAATTACCCCAGCTTTTCACCACTCCTCTCTGGACTTCTTCAATTCCACGGCGGTTCCTCACTTGTTGCACAATTGACTTTAATAATAACCTGAATAATGGAGCCCAGTGTAAACATCAGAATAAGAAGTGTTAACAAAGGAGCTTGCAGGAATAAGTTAGTGTTCAGGCATCTACCGATCGGTAATCCATGCAGACAGACAGGTGCCACCTCTGTGACAAAGTTCCACTTCCCACCCCCAAACAACCCGTAGGTTAAAGCCTGATCACTTTCCCTCTTGCCAACACAGCAGATTGTGTTTGTTGAACTTCCATGCTTGAAAGTGAAGCCAAGGTGAAAGTGCATTCTAGCTAATTTCCCGCAGGGGGCAAATCCACTGGCTCAGGGGTTGAGGGATAGGCTAAGTCAACTCCTTATCACCAATTGCTATGCAGCATTTTCCTCGCCAATGTACAGTCTGTGGCAGCGGATCACCATAATGGACTGCAACATCATCATTTGATTGGAAACATTAAGAACAGCGGCATTCCCGATAGCACTATTAAAATAAAACATTGTGAATCAATTCAAATGCTTATAAGACAAGAATCATGATTCTTACATGACAATTATTCTTTCCAACACCTCTAGCTACATCCATTATTTTATACAGTCTATGGTTGGAACGCACCTACAGTTGCAAGTTCAGTTTACACAAAAGACTCAATGAACGTGTCCGTGTAATGTTTTTCCAAAAACTGTCCGACTGTTTCATCGTTGGTCAGATCTCTGTATTGGTCTAATGAATCTATTCATTCCAAGTAGAATGAATCATTTTGTTGAGTATAAATAAATATGTTCTTGCAGCCTAACACATTTTCACACTTTCCTGATTTTGACAAAAACACATTTTCGGTAGGACAACAAACGAGCAGCTACCAAAAGAAAAACTGAGTCCTGCTGCTGTTCAAATGCTTCTAAAGAGCCCAACAGGCCCTGACAGCATTACGTTTATTCAAATGCCCAATGTTTTTTTTCAAGAAGTAAACAGAGCAGGGTCGCTGCAGCCAGTGCCACCTCTGCAGGGAAGGTGCTGGAGGTCCTATGACAATTTGCTCTGCTCATAAAAGTCATAACAAGAACATCTAACAATAACACCACAAAGCTTGACCTCACACGTGTGTATGCATCTGGAGTTGTGTGCATGACTGCCTCTTCTCTTGTTGAAAGTATTTTGGGTTTTTTAGTGAAGTGTTTGTCTCTCTGACAGTTTGTATTCTTATTATTCGCATGTGTCCATGTCTGCAAGTCTGTCTTGTTCAATATATCTTGCAGCATTTAAATGTGTCTGTATGGTTTATTTAAGGCCTGACAGAAAGGGTGACCATGATATTATGTTTATGGCTGAATGGTGGGAACTTTAAACATAGTCAAAAAGTTGGAGTGATTGCTATAATGTCTCTTTGCCACCACTGAGTGTTTTAATGTTAGTCAGCTGAGCCTGCTAATGTTATCGTCAATGTTCACACTGAGATTTCCTAGGAATGTAAAGCTTCTGCAAACTTCCTGAGGGTTAAAGCTGATATAAGCACTACATGTGTATAGTATTATCTATACAACGTATTTGTTTTTTGTGTACAGTGTATCTTTCCTACTATTAAACTTTATTTAACACATTTTGGCATCTACAGCTGATAATCAAACTGAATTGCCATTACGTTTCACTTCATTCATTCTATTTAAACGGCTGATATGTAGGCAGCAATGCGATGTCAACTTAACCACCTACGTCTGCTGATGAAGACTGTGATATCCGATTGAAAGCTCCGGGAAGAGGGACTAGCAATAAACGCCAAACGGCAACTACAACAAGAAACTGCTACTTAGACATTGTTTGTATCAGAGGTAATAGTATAAACCTAACCAAGCCCATGTATATGCATAATGAGTGTTTAAGTTTCATACAATCACATGTTTCTAATAAAAAAGATATACTCTTATAAGACACTATACTGTAAATCTCCATGGAGATGAGGGAAACTGCAAAATTTGTGATAATTAACCGAGTTCATCACTATAAATGAGACCTTTTATATTACACAAAACCATCCATTATCCATGATCCATTCTTAATAAAAACATATTGATTATAGCTGCTTTAAATAAACCATCTGAATACTTCTTTCACCACTTTTTTGTGATCAAATTTTATTTATTTATTTTTAGAAAAGTAATCAGCAACACACAATTACAAGCAATACACTGAGACAGAGAACAGGGCCAGAAAGAAAAAATAAATAAATAAAATAGAAATGATAATGTACAGGAGTAAAGCATAGCGAAGCCTCCGAGGATATGTAATGCCAACACCGGTGCCAAAAAGATCCAAGTGTCCCCAAGGGGACAGCCAACCGGTCCCAGCTGGGAAAATCAGAGTGGCAGGGAGCGAGACAGGACGGGCAGCAGGCTGTGCGTCAGTGAGCAGCAGCTGGGGAGTCCCATCACATCCGTCACCTCCTGCCGTTCAGCATTGCACTGTTACTAACATTGACACGCTGCTGTGGGTAGATGTAGCAAGTAGTCGTGAGCAGGTGAAAACACAAAAGGTGAGTCTGAGACGATGTTGAAAAGAAGGGGTCTTTATTGTTCACCCCAAGTAAGACCAATATGGCAAAAATAGTGTTGCAAAAATAAACTAAATTACAGACAACAAAAACTAAAATACTTTCACAAAGTAAAAAGGAACTGACAGGAGAGTTAAGACGCATAAAACAAAACCACTGTTTCCTTTTGACCTTAAAGCAAGTCCTTGCGAAGGGCATCCAACGGACTTATGCCCTACTCCCTTCGGTGTTTCTCATGCTCTCTCCGTCTCAAGCAAATGTCACTGCCTGTCTATGTAGGCCTGAAGCCCGCCCCTCAAATTGGAACATTCCAATACTACAAGGCAGGGGTGGCTCAGATGACTAGACAGTACTGAAGGCTCTATACAGCCAAAATGAAGGAATTTATCACACTAGACATTCATATGATTCACATCAACAACTTGAGGAATAGTAAGGCTCACAGATGATTTAAACCTTGTGGTCATTAACATTAACATATGAACAAACTAAATAAACATATAGACAGGCAACATGCAAGGTCAGTCATTAAGGCTAAAATAGGTAGTGCATCGCTACCGTGACGACAGCCATGTGCTCCGTCACACAAGCTATACGCAACAACCACAACAACGAGCCTTCTGAGAAGTCAGCAGTTGCAAAGCCACTTCTGATACTTTCTTGGAATTCATGTCACACTTATTTAGAGTTGCTCCACCTGAGGATGGAGGAGAACTAATGTCAACTAGTTAGCCTGTGAGCTGTGCTTCTCCTGGGTATCTTAGATTAGTAATTCATGGTCACACTTTATATTTTAAGGAACCAGAAGCGGGTGAAATGAAAGGAATGTAAAGTAGAGCCCAACCAATAATATCGGCCCACCGATATAAGGCATTTCCCGATCTATCGGTATTGGCATTTATAATGGCTGAGTTTTTTTTTTTAACATGATATTCATTCATCAGAATCATTTATAATGACAAATAAATGATTCTGATAAATTAATATTTAAAAAATAAAAACGGACTGCTTTATGAGCTTTGGCGTTGCATAGTTTGTCCACCAGAAGGCGGTCTACAATGTCCCTGTTTGCAACACTGATTCTTTTTTGTGTGTTTTTGTTCAAAAGACTTTAATTTCATATCTTAAGTTTGTATTTTTATATATTTTATTTATCAGAACATTAAAATATTTTGATGCTCCTCTGTTCTGTTGTGACAATAAAACAAATTGGTTAGTAAGTAAGATGATATTTTCAGTTTTTGTTTGTTATGTTTTTTTGCAACTGTGTGTACACTTTGTGATGCATTTGCTGACCTCACAGCAACACGGCCAATCTATTTTCAGCAAACAGCTTTGAACTGAACTGAATAAACAACCAACATAATCACACAGGATTACATCTCTCTTGGCCTGAAAAATCTGAGTCTCCTTAATAAGGCAGCGCTGCGTTGATGACGTGTGAAAAATCTAATCCTGCGTTCCATTCACTGAGCAGCATAGAAAAGCGCAGTAAAAGACGGGCCCAATGGAACTAGAGTACTGCTCAAAATGCTCCTTTATTTTTTTTAATCAACTGGGTGTCACACCGAGGCAAAGCAGCTAATTGAAAGATATTGACTGATATTTTTTGTTTTGTTTTTTTAAATTGAGTCAGACCTAAAAGCAGAAATGAGGTTCTAATGAAGATGTGGTGACATTTCAGAAGTGAATATATTGATGTTCCCTGAAGACAAAGATGATATGTCTATATTTTAGTTGTTATTAGGGTTGGACTTTCCACCCAATAATATTTTACAAATGTATCAATACTAGTAAAACATTGATACGACTTTAATTAAATCTGTATATCGACATTTTATCTTCACATATTTAAAACAAGGATGAATTTTTTTCTCAAATTTGACAATAATCAAAAATAATGCCAAGGTATCTAAGCTGGTTAATGAATCAGAATGTAAATGTCATTCAATAATAAATAGATGTGTAAAATTTGAACAAATTAAAAGTAAAACAGCATCTTATATTGCCTGAATATTTTATCTAGCTTATATCTTGAAATTGGCTGCAGTACATCCCTGGCTAAGCATCACTAGGGACGTCTCATGATGCCTCTGAGACAAACTTCCGCCAGTAGTTGATTATAAAGCGTTCACGACCAAATACAACTTTATATTAAGGGTATTTTAACCTTCTGCCCCTTAAAATTGAAGGACTGTGTAGCCATGCTAATGGCTCTTTGGCGCTAAATGCTAACATGATTGTGCCAATATGTTCACAGTGACAATGCTAACATGCTGATGTTTAGCAGGTTTAATGTTTACTTGTCATTGCCACCCTCTTAATGGTAGCATGCTAACACAAAGTACAGTTGGGGTTGATGGGAATGTCATTAGGCTAGCTTTGCAGATATTTGATAATAAAAGGATTGGAAGCATTAAAAGTTTGCCCTGATGTTGGCGCTAAATGAAAAAATGTCAGGGCATCAGCAAATGTATTTCCAAAGTTAAAGATTTGTTGGAGCATTTCGCTAAAAACCACAAATGCCAACCTCATGGGGGCACTTGAGGAAAGGACAGGGGCGCATAGCATGGCCAACAAGGACTACAATTCATACAATGTTCATCTGATGTGAATGTACACACCCTGAGCTGAGAGTCAGAACTTCAGACATTACGGTTTTAGTACCTTCTGTATAAGCTGCTGTATATGATCCTCTCATGTGGATTTGTAAATGGTGCCACCATCAGAACAAAGGCTTCATGTGGTGACTTTTACAAAGCTGCACCTCAAATCTTGGTTGAGAGTGGAGAAAGATGTGGCTGGAATGATGGACAGATTAACCTTCCTCCGGCTTTCAAGAATCACATTACCTGAGAGAAGCTCAGAGGCTCTTTGAAATAAAAAGGCCATAAAGGTAACATGAGTCCCTCAAAATGCACTCTGCATTTTCTCAGAATGCACACAGAGCAAACATGCTTACATGAATGAGCTGGAGAGAAAATGGATAAAGAACATTATGACCAAGTCAATATGGATCCGCCATCACTTGTTTTTACATACTTGAGATATGGCATATCTACACTGCTGTTTCGCCGTAGAACTTTGCAAATCCTGATTGATTCATTTACAAATATTAACTGGTGTGAGACAGACGTGATGAACTGGCAGGCAATGCGTGGCCATCTTCAGAAGGCAGTTGTGACTCAGAGATGTCGGCTGTTCTACAGTGACAGCCTGCAAATGCCACCTGGACGTGAAGCTTAAATAAACACTATTTGTATTGTGACTGGTATGTAATAAGTAAAACACTTCTGCAACACTGTTTGAGCCTCTGAATAGACCATTCAACTCTACAAACAGAAATTAGAGAGAGGATCAGTCACTCTCTTTCTCTTTCTGACTGATGGAAGCTCCTGGCCCTTTGCCTGACAACTCCTGCTACAGTGTAACTCGATATGTGCTTTCACATTTACTTCATTAGGCTCTGCTGCTTTTGTTGCTAAGCCATTAGGCATAGCATACTTTCAAATGCTTACAAACGGCTGATATGAATGAGAGCAATTTCTTTTAATTTACATTTATTTTATTGATTAACCAAACAGAAAATAATCTTGTTTGTCGTGATGAAATGAGAAACTGAGATAGATTTTTGAGGTGTTCCCCCCAGTTGGAGCTGGTTAATGTGGTTCGGGAAAGGGACATTTGGGGACCCCCGCTGGAGCAGCTGCCCCGCGACCTGACCCCGACGAAGATGGATGGATGGATGGGGTATCTGCACTCCATTCTTCTGCTTATGATTCACTGTACATAAATGCATACTCCTGTAGCCTTTCAAACACTTGTGTTGTAACCTGAGTGAAAACCTTCATCAGCATGGGTAGGAACACTTCAGCAACACTGTGTTTTTGTCATGAAACAGCATTTTCTTTATTTTTAGCATATTTAATATAATTTCATAACATATACAGTGAGGAAAATAAGTATTTGAACACCCTGCTATTTTGCAAGTTCTCCCACTTAGACATCATGGAGGGGTCTGAAATTGTCATTGTAGGTGCATGTCCACTGTGAGAGACAATCTAAAAAAACAAAATCCAGAAATCACAATGTATGAATTTTAACTATTTATTTATATGATACAGCTGCAAATAAGTATTTGAAGACCTGTCTATCAGCTAGAATTCTGACCCTCAAAGACCTGTTAGTCTGCCTTCAAAATGTCCACCTCCACTCCACTTATTATCCTAAATTAGATGCACCTGTTTGAGGTTGTTAGCTGCATAAAGACACCTGTCCACCCCATACAATCAGTAAGAATCCAACTACTAACATGACCAAGACCAAAGAGCTGTCCAAAGACACTAGAGACAAAATTATACACCTTCACAAGGCTGGAAAGGGCTACGGGGAAATGTCCAAGCCGCTTGGTGAAAAAAGGTCCACTGTTGGAGCAATCATTAGAAAATGGAAGAAGCTAAACATGACTGTCAATCTCCCTCGGACTGGGGCTCCATGCAAGATCTCACCTTGTGGGGTCTCAATGATCCTAAGAAAGGTGAGAAATCAGCGGGAGGAGTTGGTCAATGACCTGCAAAGAGCTGGGACCACCGTTTCCAAGGTTACTGTTGGTAATACACTAAGACGTCATGGTTTGAAATCATGCATGGCACAGAAGGTTAAGTCTTAAGTTTGCAAATGACCATTTGGATGATCCAGAGGAGTCATGGGAGAAAGTCATGTGGTCAGATGAGACCAAAATAGAACTTTTTGGTCATAATTCCACTAACCGTGTTTGGAGGAAGAAGAATGATGAGTACCATCCCAAAAACACCATCCCTACTGTGAAGCATGGGGGTGGTAGCATCATGCTTTGGGGGTGTTTTTCTGCACATGGGACAGGGCGACTGCATTGTATTAAGGAGAGGATGACCGGGGCATGTATTGCGAGATTTTAGGGAACAACCTCCTTCCCTCAGTTAGAGCATTGAAGATGGGTCTAGGCTGGGTCTTCCAACATGACAATGACCCAAAGCACACAGCCAAGATAACCAAGGAGTGGCTCTGTAAGAAGCATATCAAGGTTCTGGCGTGGCCTAGCCAGTCTCCAGACCTAAACCCAATAGAGAATCTTTGGAGGGAGCTCAAACTCCGTGTTTCTCAGCGACAGCCCAGAAACCTGACTGATCTAGAGAAGATCTGTGTGGAGGAGTGGGCCAAAATCCCTTCTGCAGTGTGTGCAAATCTGGTGAAAAACGACTGAATACTGTAGATTTGTAGATCTGAGTTTTTTCAAAGACTAGAAGAAAACTAGAATCATTGCCTTGCAGTTGTATGCCTCCTCCAGCCAGTGAAGTTGCGATTTACATCAATGTTTATCCAGACATAAATAATTAATTTATATGACAGACCTTTAATAAATAAAGTTTATATTTTGGTGAAACATGTATGTATGTCTTGCAATGTGCCCATTAAAGTACAAAAAACACCTGTTGAACTCACCCTGGCTGCTCTGGACGAGTAAGGGTCGTCAAACAAGGCCCAGACCTTTGGCTGCCAAATTTCGCAGCAACCCCTCGACCTGTCGGGACAGTCCTCGATGCCAAACCGCCTCGGCATCTCTCTGTCGTCGTCTGTCTCCGGGTCCGGCGGTTCAAATGTCTCCAGAGCCTCCTCAGCATCCCGGTGCTGCCGGTAGGTCATCCAGCAGCACGGCTCCACGTCGGTCTCGTCAATCCCCCAAAACGCTAGCTCCTCCTCGAAGAGCGGCCCACAGACATCGGCCGGGCAGTGGAGCTTGCCGGTTCGGTAGTAGTTCAGCACGTAGGCAAAGATGCCCGGGTGTCTGTCGAAGAATAACTCGGCACTCGTGAGCGCAGCATCCGAGTTGACCTGCAGATCCGGGTCTGCCAGCCATGCCAGGCGGGTGCCCGGCAGGGTCCTGAGGGTGCTCTTGTAGGTTTCATGTCGAGTGCCGCCCACGTTGATGATAATTTTGTCTGAGTCTTCCCCTCTATACATCTCCTCCTTCAGGCATGTTTTAGATGGAGGTTTGTTGCCTGACTTGCGCCCCCGGTAAGACGAAACGCACACCGAGCTTATCATTTAGAAGCAGGGACCTTCTGGCTGCTCGCCCTTCCGTTACAAGCTGGTGTCCACTCGTAGCCTACGAATAACTCAATATATGAACGCAAAGTCCGCACTCATTTCAGACCCCACTATAAAAAATAACAGTATAAAACGGTCCAAACAGCGCCAAAGTGAGACTCTCAATAAAAACCACCTGTTGCAAAACTCCGTCTATTGTCGCAACAAAAAGCAGGTGTTAAGGCTCACTTAATGTGTTTAAAACATTTTCACTTCGGTAAAGTTAGAAAGACATTCACAGATTCGAATTTCCGGGATCAATAATATAGCGAAATGTTGTTAAATCACAAACGACGCATCTTTCCTACCGTATTAAGGGTAACAACGAGCTACAAACTCATTTTCATCCAAACGAACCGTCCTTCACTGGAGAAATAACATTGGTCTGCACGCGCAACCGGTGGAGAGACGGCAGTGAGACGAGAGCGTAGGGACCGTCTACAAATTAAAACACCGAAAAGAGACACAACACAAATATTCATTAATGTAATGATTAAATAAGGTAGTGTCTCCAAACTTACCTTAATTATTACTTGTCTAATGGTAGTTATACTACAGCACCTACCTTTAAAAAAAATAAGCATATTTATGATTTTGGTGAATTTAATGTGTCATAAACAAAGATTTCTGTCTCCAAAAGGGCTACACACATAGAATGCCCCCTGCTAGTTGTACTACAGCACTTATTTTTCAAAAATAACCATAATCATAATTTTGGGGAATTTCTTTTGCCAAATTCATTTAAAATGTGTCATATAAATGACGATTCAGGTCTCCAAAAGGGCTACACACATAGAAGGCACCGTGCTGGTTTTACTACAGCACTTATTTTTCAAAAATACGCATATTTCCAATTTTGGTGAATTTAGTTTGCCAAAACCATTTAATAGGTTTGAAACACTACCTTTTTTAATCAATTTTTTGTTGTATCTCTTTTCGGTGTTTTAATTTGTAGACGGTCCCTAAGCACTCGGCTCACTGCCACTTGTAGACATACTGTATTTAATATTAACGGTCTACTCTACGGTACAGATCAATGCTATTTCTCCAGGTTGAAGGACGGTTCGTTTGGATGAAAATTAGTTTGTAGTTCGTTGTTAACCTTACTATGGTAGGAAAGATGCGTCGTTTGTGATTTAACATTTCGCTATAGAGTAATTGATCCCGGAAGTTCAAATCTGTATCATTCTAACTTTACCGAAGTAGTGTTTTCGTCGAACAGATTACACAATTGTACTTATTTCCGCTGGTGAAAACAAGTTGCAAAAAAAATAATTGGTGGTAGCCTATATATACACGTCTCTATGGCTTTACCACTTATCAAGTTGTTTTTTTTTTTTTGACAAATGTTATCCAAATAATGCAACACCAAAATGCAAAACTATTCCTGACAACTTTTCTGACAATGATCCAGTCACGCATTTAATCACACGCTGAGATATTCTTCCAGTTCTCCCTGCTCAGCTCGCGTGCCAGATGTGGGGTTGTTTTCCAGCTGGGGATCTGTTGCTTTTTTCCCATCTTTCCAAAAGCGACAGCCCGGTTGGATGGTGCGTTCAACAACAGGCTCGGCAGTTTAACTCTTTGGCTGCTGGCGTAGGTTGGCGCATTATTGAACCACTCGCGCGCGCGCGCGCGCGTGTGTGTGTGTGTGTGTGTGTGTGTGTGTGTGTGTGTGTGTGTGTGTGTGTGTGTGTGTGTGTGTGTGTGTGTGTGTGTATGTGTGTGACGCGCCTGCCTGCCTCCCTCCCTCAGCTGTTTATGATATCCTATATGTTCACTAGGCCTACTCCATGTGAAAATGTAAGGTAGGCTACTTGCACAAACTGAAGGACTAGTAGGCTACCACGTTTATTTAGACAAAATACCCAGGAACCACTAGGCCTACAGTTAACATTTACTGTGATTTATTATCATTTCCAGTAAATATCCATGATTATCGTATTATTAAACGACTACAAAGTGTGATTAAACTGTTAGCTTTAAGGCCTCAGTGTGTTTAAAGAACTCATGCTGACACAAACTGAGACTGCCACCTAGTGGATCCTTCAGTGAACAGTGAGCCTGTTTGAAAGAACCATGAAGAAGTAAAGAAATATGATTTGGTAAATTGACAGTGGTGGAGGGAGTGGTCAGTTGCTTACTTATTCTAGGTAAAAGTAGCAATACTACAGTGTAAAAATACAATTGAACGAACTGCAGACCCGTCCCAGAGACCCGTCCTGCAGTCAAACGCATTTCCCACTACCATCATCTTGTTCTTCAGGTCCTCTAGAGTCTCCTGTATTCAATTGCTACCGTCAATTTAAAAAAAACTTTATAAAAACTCTATAAAAGAGCCTTTCTTTGATGTCATTTTTCAGTTAAGGAATTGGAACCGTTTTAAAAGTACCGGTTTGGCATTGGAATCTTAAAAACCCAAACGGTACCCAACCCTATTTATGAGATCTGTTTCCTGCTCCTAATCTCTGTTTGAGGTCAGCAGCTTGAGGCCACATTGGCAGCTGGCATAAAACGCCCATAGAAATGACCACACCTGAAACTGTCAACAGTCAAATTGCATTGTGGGTTTTGAAGGACGTAGAATGCATGCAATAATAAATCTCTGGATATAGGCTACTATAAAGTGCAATGTTAAATCAGTGGAGTATTTTATTAAAGAACGTAAATAGTATCAGAAAGTTTTACTTCAAAGGCCTACCTATCATAAGTAAAATTTCTGTTTTTTTTCTGTCAAGATGGGTTGCTGAGTGTACATTACTGAGAAATAAAATGAACTTTTTTGATTTTTGGAAAAGGCTGCAAATGAAACAAAGAGTGAAAATGTAAAGGGGTCTGAAACTGTAACAATCTCTGGTTTGAGGTCAGTCATTATGCAATGAGGACCCTGTCACTGTCAATTTTTATACAGGCAATTATTGATTTGTTACTACTGATGATGTAGAAAACATAAGCTTCTGCGAACCATGCAGATGTTTTCACGTATGCTGCCTTCTTAGGACTGTGTGGGTCCTTGCTCTGGATTGTCCCCCACCCCTCTTTTGGTTTTGTGGGACCTAGTGAGACTGGAAAATTCAGCCTGTTATCAGTCTTGTATAGCTTGGTGGCATCACATAATTCCTAGCACCACCACCTCCACCCAATTTACACCTGACAAGAAGTCTAATCAACCAGATTATTGAAAATACCTGTGTAGGCGTGCAGAGCCTTAATTCTCAAAGTATCTACAGCTGTCAAATAAATGCAGTGGAGTAAAAAGTAAAATGTTTTCTTCTGTAATGAAGTATAAAGGAGCATGTAAGTGAAGATCACAGATTACGGAATGGGTAGAAATAGAAGTAGGGGGCGCCCCAATAGCTCAGTTGGTAGAGCGGGCACTCATATACAGTATAAAATTTTACTCCTCAACGCAGCGGGCCCGGGTTTGACTCCAACCTGCGGCTCTTTGCTGCATCTCATTCCCCCCTCTCCCCTTTCATTTCTTCAGCTGTCCTGTCAATAAAAGGCCAAAAAATGACCAAAAAATAAAAAGGAAATAGTATGGGGAAAATTACTAATCTAGCATCTTTAGCAAAAACATTCCCTTACTGAAATTTTCTGCCCAGGAGTATCAAGTATCAAAACATGTAAATTATTCCTGCAGGCTGATAAATAAAATAAATACATTTTAAAAACCACAGACGCTGAAGCTCACTTTTTGAATCATGTGTAAATTGTGTGTTACAAGAACAAATGAAAGTTTTGTATTTGTTTTTATTATTAAAACAAATCAAGAAAATTAATGGTGAAATTATATAATTTTTGGTAGCAAACAACAGGAATACAGCCAAAGTATTTCTGTAAACAAAATGATGATGTCCATGGTTTTAGTCCACTTCCTCAATAGTGGGGCCCTTGGAGCTGCCTTCTGCTTGGCTGCCGCAGCTTCCTGGCGGTGCTGCTCCCTGGTACAACTTGGTCACAACCGGCTTGCACACCTTCTCTAGTTGGTTCTGCTGATGCTCATACTCGTCTTTCTCTGCCATCTGGTTGTTCTCCAGCCAGGAGATCACCTGGTTGCACTTGTCAATAACCATTTTTTTATCCTCGTTGCTAATCTTTTCTTTCATGTTCTCGTCCTCGACACTGCTCTTCATTTGGTAGGCGTATGACTCTAGTGAGTTCTTTGCCGCAATCCTTTCCCTTTGCATGTCATCGTCAGCCTTGTACTTTTCAGAGTCCTGTACCATCCTCTCTATCTCCTCTTTGCTGAGGCGGCCCTTGTCATTGGTGATGGTGATTTTGTTTTCTTTGCCGGTGCTTTTGTCCACGGCGGACACATTCAGAATCCCGTTGGCATCTATGTCGAAAGTGACCTCCACCTGTGGCACACCTCGGGGAGCGGGAGGGATTCCAGTGAGCTCAAACTTGCCCAAGAGGTTGTTGTCCTTGGTCATGGCTCTCTCACCTTCATACACCTGAATCAGCACGCCTGGCTGATTGTCCGAATATGTGGAGAAGATCTGGGTCTGCTTGGAGGGGATGGTTGTATTTCGTTTGATAAGAGGCGTCATGACTCCACCTGCAGTCTCAATGCCCAGAGACAGTGGAGCCACGTCCAGCAGCAACAGATCTTGCACATTCTCTGAAGTGTCACCCATGAGGATAGCAGCCTGGACTGCTGCACCATATGCCACAGCTTCATCTGGGTTGATACTCTTGTTCAGTTCTCTGCCATTAAAAAAGTCCTGCAAGAGCTTCTGGATTTTTGGAATTCTTGTGGAGCCACCGACCAGGACAATTTCATGAATCTTGGACTTATCCAGCTTGGCATCTTGTAGAGCCTTCTCAACTGGCTCCAGTGTTCCCCTGAAGAGCTCTGAATTGAGCTCTTCAAAGCGGGCCCTTGTGATGGAGGTGTAGAAGTCAATGCCCTCAAAAAGGGAGTCGATCTCAATGCTGGCCTGGGTGCTGGAGGACAGGGTCCTCTTTGCTCTCTCACAAGCTGTACGCAGTCTCCTCACTGCTCTCTTATTTTGGCTGATGTCCTTTTTGTGTTTTCTTTTAAATTCCTCTACAAAGTGGTTGACCATACGGTTGTCAAAGTCCTCACCGCCAAGGTGTGTGTCTCCTGCGGTGGCTTTCACTTCGAAGATGCCATCCTCAATGGTCAGGATGGACACGTCAAATGTGCCTCCACCGAGATCAAAGATAAGCACATTGCGTTCTCCTCTCTTTTACCTTTATCCAGGCCGTAGGCGATGGCTGCTGCTGTGGGCTCGTTGATGATCCTGAGAACATTCAGTCCAGAGATCACCCCGGCATCCTTCGTGGCTTGCCTCTGGGAGTCGTTGAAATAAGCTGGAACTGTGATGACTGCATTTGACACCCTATGTCCCAGGTAGGCCTCAGCGATCTCCTTCATTTTGACCAGGACCATGGAGGAGATTTCCTCTGGGTAGAAAGCCTTGGCTTCCCCCTTTATACTCCACCTGGACTTTGGGCTTGCCGTTATCGCTGATCACCTTGAAAGGCCAGAGTTTCATGTCGGACTGGACAACAGCATCATTAAACTTTCTCCCAATGAGCCTTTTGGCATCAAACACTGTGTTGGTGGGGTTCATAGCGACCTGGTTCTTGGCAGCATCCCCAATGAGCCTTTCTGTGTCGGTAAAGGCCACATAGCTGGGAGTGGTCCTGTTTCCCTGGTCGTTGGCAATGATCTCCACTTTGCCATGCTGGAAAACCCCGACACAAGAATAGGTGGTGCCCAGATCGATGCCAATGGATACTCCCTTAGCTGAGGACATCTTGCTTGTTGCTTTACAGTTCCTAGGAAAATGGGGGAACAGCACATTTTAATTTTCTAATGCTACACATGAAAGCATTGATCACTGCAATTGAATATCATTCAAAATTACTAGATTGAGTCAGTAATACTCAAAATAAAATGTATGTAGTGCCACAATTTTTGTTCATCTAATTATCAGACGGAGACATACTGTATGTTAGAGGTGCAGACTAAAAAAAACATATTAGTTCTGTGCACGGCAGCTTCATGACATGTTTAATGTAGTTGCTCTATTACTAAAACTTATATATATATATATATATATATATACATACACACACACACACATTAACCCTTATTTACTGTATGTTAATAAAACAGATTACCTTTATCCATTTTATTCATGCATTAACTAAACATTGTTTCTATATTGACAATGTCTCAATTTGAACACCTTTTCTATAATTTGATACTCAAATTCAAATATTTCTCTATTGCACTATGAAATCATCATTAACAAGGACATAATATAAAGCAGAATTGATACATTAGTACAGATATTTATTTTTTTTACATTATCCTTTATTGAATAAGTGGATTAAACTAATGGCTGAAGATGAAAACCTACTCCATGACAGATATAAAATAAAATAATGGCACTGATGTTTCTATTTAAATTAATTTAGCCACAGTGGGATAATACATTGTAGTACTTACTTTCAGCAAAGAGCTCTCTATTGCTTAAATATGGGAAGGATCTCAGTAGTCTCCTCAAGTAGTTTCCTTCGTGGCAGTTTTCGCCTCAATGTGGTTCTTCTTAAATGAATACCTGGACTGAATCAGGCCCATTGCTTTTATAGTTACAACCAGGTTTCCAGAAGGCTCCCAACCATCTGCCCCCCTCCTCCTCCACGCTCAGTGACTCATGTGTTAATATTAGCAACTAATGCAGCTGGCCTGGTGCGAGAGAGCCGGTGAATATTCTAGAGTGTGACAGCAGTTTGACGCTCGGCCAGCAGGGGTGACGGCGAGGGAACACAATGTAGAGAATGTAGCAGCTTTAATTCCCCCAAATAATGAAAAAACATGTACTTTAACTATTTCTTGGTTTAAACACATTTTTACTTTTCACGTTGAACTTTTCTCTGTTAAAAGAACTTGCTTTATTGCTGATTTAATGCATTATTTTACATACATAGAATACACTTGGGCATTTAGATCACATCAAATTTTACTTTAGGTGACCCTGTTGGATCAAATTAAGACTGACAATCTTATACCAAACATAAAAGTTGAATATGTTTTTCTCAACACACAATTAATACCAGAAGCTATGGAAGGAGGACATTAAATGTACAACTAAGATGGTTTTACAAAATAAAAGGAATGCTTATTTAATTCAGTGCTAATATGTACGTGTTGTGAATGATTTAAAAAGGCACATTCATATCATGGCCTTAAAGGTATTATCCAGTCAAAACACTTTGAAACCCACCCTGCTCATCAATGAGAATTTGAGTGAGCAAATGGAAACTTGGTATTCAAAAAAGGAAAGTTATAGTACTTTTAAAATGTTTAACTCTTCAAGCTTTCAATACTTCCTTTTAAGGAATGAATACAGCCTGTTATATTTAACATAACATTTTAATCTGTTGTTAGCACATATAACAGTATTTGATTGAATAAAAGGAGAACCTGTGGGTGTTTTGAGATCATTTTAGGGTGAGTGTTGAATACTAAGTCAGGAATTTAGAATGAACTTAGCCTTTCACAGTCTATTATAAACTGTTATTATAAAAAAGTGCTATATTTCATCACTATACTTTGTTGTAATAAAAAGGGTGACTGGCTGAAAACCTTTAGGGCATGTATGCAGATACCATTCAATGAGATTTTTTAAAGCATGTATAACAAACATTTCTAAAATAGTGTATTTTATTACAGTTTGTTTTGCTCAGCCCAAAGTCTGTCTTGTGAAATGTACTAATAAAAGCTTAAAGTCATCAACACACAAAAAATACATGCTTTCTGTTCCATTCTTACAGCCATCATTTGGCACAGTGCGTAAATAGGGTGAATAAACAAATCAACAACTTTGTGATCTAGCAAAAGAAGCGTTAGCAGCTAAATAAGTACATACACATGAAAGCATGCTAGCAGGCCTTTTCTTTTTAACATACATTATACATTATGTTTCCATCATGTCTTATTTTCATATTTAACACTATGTCTGAAGGGTTAATAACTTACATTCAGCATCATTAAAATAATTCCTCCATTTTGTAGCAATTTAGAAAAGAAAATAGATATCTCTGTTTATCCCAGGACAACTGTGTGTAATGGATCACAGCAACAGACACTCATTAATACCTGTGAACAGAACACAGTGTTACTGTACACATGTGAACACATATGTAGTATAGGATATGAGTATAGAATATAAGTATAGGAAAAGCTAGTCTATCAAAGACTGTGAAAGATGTACTGTATATGGTGAAACCTACCTGTAATAATTAGGTTTGAAGGGGCCATTCTTGTTAAGACCCATGTACTTGGCCTGCTCGTCAGAGAGCTCCGTCAGGTGGGCATCAAAGTTTGGTAGGTGCAAACTGGCCACATACTCATCTGGAGGAAAGAGAAGGATTGGAATCTACACTGTCTGGAAAGATATTTCTCATGTGCAATCACAATCGTCTAGGGCGGTGCCAAACACCGGAAAAAAGCAGCGGTGCCGCTGCAAAATAGGTTCAGAAGGAAAGGTTCTTTGTGTAACATGTGCACGACTAAAGTTGTTTTAATCGTGCAACAGAAAATTCAGATTGGACAGATAGTCTAGCTAGCTGTCTGGATTTACCCTGCAGACATCTGAGAAAAAGTTAACCATAGTCTTCATGAATCGACCTGGAGTTTAAAATGCCAAAAAAAAGCCCAAGGCAACGGATATCCGGCCTAAATGATGAAATCCGGCGGATTTTCTGGCGGCAGCGGAGCAATCCCTGAAGTGGTGTAGACTAAATTGGCCCAACGGATGGTGTAATTCTTAGGTCAAGTCACAAGGTGGCAACGATGAGCAACAAACTGGGGCCATCTTTTAAACTAATGTACGTACATCAGCCAAGCTAATTTCTTTCTTACCCATCTTCTTAGGCAGGAGATACACATCCTGTTTGTAACGGCCTTCTGGAGCATTGAACAACTCAATCAGGGCCAGGGCCTATAGACAACACAGAGCACACAATGGTTGTAAGAATCACAATGAGGAAACTACATGTTACTACAGAAGAGCAGGGTGGTGTAGTGAGAGTGGAAACTGTACTCCAGGCCAAACTGCTAACCTGAGTTGTAGCAGTGATGGACAAAACAAACGTAGGCACTGTGGAGCAGCTCAGATTTAACAGGCGGCCCTGAAAAATAACATACAAACATGAACTGCACTGTAGAAATTGACATAAAAAAGTGACACAATAAGTGATAACATGAAAATATGCTACTGCTGTCTGAACACAGAGCACACAGTAGCGGTTGGCTGACTTACAGTGACTCTTCATATTAATATTCAAACACCACAACATCTGACAACAAAATGATTCTAAGCCCAGGTTAAATATGAGTTTATAGGCTAAAGAGTGCAGGTTTAAAAGTAGTGTTAAGAGCCATTAGGTGTGATAAAACTTATCTTAAGATTTGAAGGGATACATTTTGTAAAGATATAGTGCTTTAGAGGGACATTACCTCTGCCAGCAGAACAACCCTCTTGCCATCGGGCCAGATGATGTGGTCAACCTGAGAGCGCACTCTCTCCCAGGTCAGCTCAGGGCTGCGCAGACTCGCCTGAGCACATAAAAGACAAGTCAGTCCTACAACTGCATGACATAGAAATAGAATACAGGTCTAAGAACAGAGGTGAGAGGAATTTCATGCAACACAAAGGGTGCTATCTATTTGTTAGCAACGGAAAAGCATACTAAAACATCAAGAGAATGCAAACAAAGCAGAGCGGAACATAAGAGTAAAAGATGTAAGAACAAACAAAAAAGAGATCTATCCTGTTTGAATCAGTCTAAAATATATAGCAATTGAGAAGGCATGTTTAATGTTTAAAATTAGGGGGAAATGTACACAAGTTGGCTCTGGTCTACTGATGAAAGTATTTAAAATATTTATAGTGTATATTTGATGTATTATGACTGGGTGTCTGGTGGGACAGCCCCTGGAAAATATCCTGTATTCCAGTTTATCTCCATTGCATTCACACAAAAAATGAAACTATGCAAACAGTTCTGAAGACTCATGTATCAACATCATGACTCCAGACCAAAGAAATAGAATTAGAATTATTTATATTTCTATGGTCCAGACTGCTAAACAAATTCTAAAATTCTGTGTGTGTGTGTGTTCTCAAAGTTAGGAATCGAAAATAGAAATTTATACATTCAAAAAGACACATTACCACATCAATCTCAGTATTGGAGTGTCCCATATTGCAGACGATGCAGCCATTCTTCATTCGGTCAAGCTGTTCTCTGGTGACAACATTCTTATTGCCTATTCCAAAAAAAAAAAATAATACAAATTAAAAAACCAGGAGTGTGATGTGAAACAAAGTCACTGTGAGAGTACAAGTGAGGAAGTCATGATTGCATCTTCAGAGTGCATCTGTTCAGGATGGATTTACAGCTACATGTAAATTGGATTGTGATTACGGACTAACAGACAGACACAAAAAAATCATTTAGCAGTCAGATATAAAGTCTGTTTTTGACCCAGAAACCTTAACTGGGAGAATTTAAATGAGCCGCTAAAAACGAGGTGATTATCGAAGCAGAAGTAATGGATGCCCCCGCATGGGGCACAGTACCAGTGCAAGTTATCACCACGTCCATCTGCCGGATGACCTCACTCAGCTTTACCACTCGGAAGCCGTCCATGCTGTGTGGATACACATGGAGATATTTTCATCAGTTTAAGCAGCACAAACACTGTGAAAACAGCCTAAAACAAATGATAATAATAAATTGCCTTTTCGGAATCACAACTAATCTGATGCACAACATAGAGACAGTGAAGCACAACATGGAGCAGTGCTGAATGGCGATGGCAAGTGACTCACCATGCCTGCAGGGCACAGATGGGGTCAATCTCTGTGATGCACACAATGGCTCCAAGGGCCTTTAGAGCAGTGCAGCAGCCTTTCCCCACCTACACACCACAGAAGAGTGCAATGGTTGTAAAGAGAAATCTACAATGCTGTATAATAATAAGGTAAAAAGGTCTGCTGCGCCAGTGAAAATTCAGTCACTCCATCAAAAGTGAGATTTTTTAAAAATCTGAAATCAAAGAATGATTCACCTCTCCATAACCACACACAACGACTTGTTTGCCTCCAAACATTATATCTGTGGTCCTCTTCAAGCTAGCAGAGACAAAATGACACACTTTAATCCATCTGCACAACTCAAACACAGAAACACACACAAACACACACACACACACACACACACAATGGCTGGCTTTCTGGATGATTAAATTCTCCTAATCTCACCCATCCAGGATAGATTCACGGCAGCAGTAAAGGTTGTCAAACTTCTGCTTGGTGACTGAGTCGTTCACATTCATGGCAGGGACACACAGCTTGCCGGCCTTAGACAACTGGTATAATCTGAGGGGCACATGAGGAAACATGTTCAGGCACACACATGTACACATCCACACACAAACTGAGCTACAGTCCTGTGTGACCTTATGCTTTCCGGAGCATCTGGCTAATTGGTTCCATTGAGAGTTGCACATGCACAGCTGTTGTGACATGCAGTCCTGCTTTGTCATGTTTCTCAATTACGCCTGATTTCCATCAGTTGAAGTCACGGGGGCCCACGAGATCTTGTGAATTCATGTAGAGCAGAACCACAAAAACATCCAGGGGAGTAGAGGAGAAACAACTCTATGCTGGGTTTTCAAGGTGTAGTGCAGGGAAATATAATCCACCGTGAGCACGGTCTTTTTATTTTGAAAATTAACCAGATGTTTTATTTTATTTCTGTGCTCGACTTCCTGTCCCACACTATCTGTCGTGTGCTGAGTTGCTGCGGAGCTCTCTGGCAAAAATAGAAGCTCTGCGTATCTGCTCCGTAGAGCTGCGATCGCCGGCGCTGGAACGGAGTTGGAACGCAGTTGTTCTGCAGTCAGTGAAAATACACACATTGACTTTAATGGAAACCGAATGACTCCGCAGCCGTTCCGCAGCCGGTGGAAACTGGGAGTTATGCTCCAGGTCAAATCAAGCAAGTGACCTTTTCAATCAGTTCAGTTCCATACAGTGTCAGCGTGTTTAAATACTACTATGACTTATATAACTGCTCCCCATGCGGTTTGTGCTGACACAGTATATGTAATGCATCAGGACACTTGATTTGCTTCCAGCTCAGCTCCATCTAAAAGGACAAACTAAAGGACTTCCTGGAAAAGGATTTTAGAAGCAGTGCAACAACAAATGGTCTTATTGGGTTTTTATTAGCTTTAAAAGTAGTCTGGTAATCAGAACTCCAGCAAGGCCAAATCGTCTGTCAGAAATGCATCAGTTAATAAAAGCTGCTAAATTATATATTATATAGCAAGTAGAACATTGCTAAAAGTCAACATTCATAGCTCTGACCACCATCCACACTTTATTAATCAACATCAAAGAGTATTGTGTCTCCAATTGTGGCCAAAACTACAAAATCAGACACAAGGTGTACAAAAACATGTTTTCTTCCTTCCTTTAAACCCCCTCAAACTCATCAAATCTAAGCCCCAGCTCACCTGTGCACTCCAGTGACACTCTCCTCCACGATGCCCCGGACCTTCTTGAAGACGCTGGGATACTTCTTGTACACCCAGTGGGTTAAGTCTCCGCCATCGTCCAAGATCTAAGACAAATTCACAGCAAAGTTAACAACATGAACGATAACCTCCACAATCTATAATAGCAGAGTAGAACCCAGGGATAGAACAAATAGAAGATAAGAGTCTAAGATTGGTGTTAAATGTATCATGGGATTGCCAGGTTGATACCATGTTAGCCTGCCAGCCCTCTGTGTTGACACAGCGATCGATGCACCACCAGAAGTCGTCCTCTGACTCACCCTTCCATGCAAACACAGGTACCCCTGCAAGAAACAAAACACACCTAATGGTAAAGACAGACAGCAGAGGAGACGAGGACTGGCCAGCTGCATGAGCAACAGGTCCATTTGGGGAACATTACACAGTGAATGCACATGCACAGATTGGTTGCTTTACAGGCTTTAGGGTGCATACAAATGTGTCTGCTATTAATATTATTCATTTATTTATTAACAGATTTTGTAGTTATCAGAAATGTATGTTTTATATGTTATTTCACAAACCATAACTAAACTTATACTTAATAATACTTGATAATGGTGATTTGTTCTAACACTGTAACGCAGGACATAAAGAGGAAAGGCTCTTACCTATTTCAGCGAGAGCAGCGGCCACCTCATTCTGAGTGGAGTAGATGTTGCAGGCAGTCCACCGACACTGGGCCCCGAGGGCTACCAGAGTCTCGATCAGGACCTAAAAGGAAACAATAGAGATACATGAACAGGTCGCAGAGGTAAAGAAGAGAAAGACAGAACAATCAGCGATCTGCAGTGAACAGACTGAACGGACTTACTGCAGTCTGAGCAGTGATATGGGTACAGCCTACTATCTTCGCCCCAGACAGCGGCTTCTCCCCCTGGGCTCTCTTCCTCAAGGAAATCAGGGCAGACATGTCTGGGGGAAAACAGATTGAGCGCAAGTTAGTGGAAGCTGAAAGGATGTAAACATCAGGTTTTATTTTGGGAGAGAGAAGAACGATGGGACACTCTAAAAACAAAAATAAGCCCTTTCTACTAGGTGGAGACTGATTAAACAACGTCAGCGACAGCTGTTGCCACCCAGGCTTTAAGCCTAAAGAACACTCGTCAAGCATGCACACCTTAGTATCACTCACATGGGCAATGTAAACCGCCAGAGAGACAGATTTGCAGCCTGTGAGTATACAAGAAAACAAAACACCTGAGATGGGAAAGGAGGTAAAAGAAGATAATAAGTAAGAAGTGATGAACAGAACAAGCTCCGATCAGATTCCAGAATACTGACTCTGCCTCAGCCTCGGGTCATAAACTATTTTGACATGGGGGAGGAGGGGACCGTTATCAAATCTAAAACAGATGCCATGGGATATGTGTCTAGGAACAAAGTCACACAGGTAGCAAAGCTCTCTTTATATGGCAATGACAGTAAGTGTCTTGTTCAACTGTGTCACAATAAAATCACAGAGAAACTATGAAACCAACTTTTAAGATTGATACAGCATGGACATGAGTGAAAGGGATTCCATAAGAGACCAAATAAAACCAAAATTATCAACAACATTTTAAAAAAAAAATGTAAAACTGGAAAGAAAATCAAAGATCTTTAAAACATTGATGTGTCCGTCAGGTCAGATTTACCTTGTTCTGCAATCTCAATTTCACGGCGGCCAAATTCGGCCTGCTTGATGTTCTTCACACAGAAGTTACTGCTGCCATTGGTGTTGACCTGCGCTTTGTCCCGGGGGGAGGTTTCATCATCAGAGCTGTCAGTATAGGATGCAGCTATGAAATGGAGAACTCAAAAGGTCACTATTGTGGAAAAGCAATCAAAAGAGCCAGTTATGAAATATATACTTTAAATCCATCAGGTGTAGGGTGGAGCTTGTGTTTTCAAGTGTGTGTGTACACACACATACATATATATATAAATAAATAAATAAAAGTATATATTGTGCATATAATGTACAATGTACAGTGTACAAGTATTCATTTTTGCAAACATGATTGTATAAACAAACTAATAATGGATTTTTGAGGCCAATACTGACATTTGGGAGTTTACATTTTTTTTATATTGATGTGTCAGCCGAAAGCAATTTATTAAACATAAACACATTTCAATAGCAATCTTTAAATGGATTTAGCTCTATTTGTGTATGTGCTTTTATGCTGCATTTGTTGATGAACGGGTGCACATAATTTATTCCAAAAGACGATATAAAGTTTTTTTTCAAATGATCAATACAAAACTAGTACTATGAACATTTTAGAGTATAATGATCTTCAATGTCAACAGCAATCACTTTCTAATCTCTGCGAGTCTGTGTAAATACAACAGGTATATTAACATTTCATGGAAGTGGAATGAAACTTTCAGGTGTGCCGTACCTGAGCTGTAGCTGTCTGTAGAGGACTGCGAGATGGACCGTGAGAGGGAGCGGCGGCCAGCCTTGGTGGGGTATTTACTGAACTCTTGTTTGTCCTCGGTGTTCGCAAACTGGATCTGGAGAGAACCAGAACAAAGTAGTGCACAGCGTAAGCATAAAAGGCAAACAAAATCCAGATATTACTGACTTTTCTTTTGTCTGTATGCACTGATTAAGTGGCAACAATGGAATCAGAGGAGTAAGGAAGACTGTAGAACATTAAGTGGCATCATCATCACACATGAACACAGTTAAATGCTTTAGATCATTTTTCACTCTTTTAGTTTATATTTGGAAACAATTTGCTGTTTCAGCCACTAAAACTGTCCTTCTAAAAAGGTAAATCGTCTGAATGTGTTACAGTAAATAACAGGTGGATCAAGAAGAAGGGAGCTGATGCCTATTTTTAGATGCTCCTTCCTGCTCTGTTCTGCTTTGTTCAAAAACACAGACTTCAGTTGATGATGTGGTTCATCTTGTCAACCTGACCCTTCAAAGGGCCCAAACATCAAAGACACAAAAACACATAAAGTGGATCAACAAACAACTAGCTTGGCTATGTTGTAAACTAGCTTTTAACCGAGGATTAAAGCCTCAAATGTCCAGTATTTGGGGTTACTGTTACCCTGGAAATCCAGAGTTCCCCCAAGATCACAATTTGAATTTACTCAGCGAGTTAATCTTTTGGATTTGGGTCTGGATTTCCAAACTAGTTTACTGTACCAAACCACTTTTTTTTTTTTTTTTTAAATCTATCATTCAGCTACTAAATACAATAAAAAACAGCACTGCATGTGAATTTGGCAGGGTAAAATTAGACTAAGGATCTGACAAATCCACTCAGTGTCATTTCAACACCCTAAAATTGTAACGGTTTGGCTGCACAACAGTCAGTTGTCAACAGTAGGGAGACCTAACCCTCAGGTCCTCTGATA
Organism: Etheostoma perlongum; assembly: GCA_026937815.1. Lineage (NCBI taxonomy): Eukaryota > Metazoa > Chordata > Actinopteri > Perciformes > Percidae > Etheostoma > Etheostoma perlongum. The sequence goes on from CM049377.1 coordinate 17,818,193, forward strand.
AAACTGGGTCACTTAGGACATTGGGAAGTTACTAGTTTCAGTCCAACAGAACTATGTAACTACATCAATCTTGCTAACAGTTACAAATGTAGGGACAAGGACTGCAAATTAGCGGTAGATAGACGTCAATAAAAAACCTTGCATCTCTCACATTTGGTTGTGATAATGTTATAGGTAATGCCCTTAATAAATAAACAATAAATAGAAGTCAGAAACAATCCCAAACTAAACGCACAAATACTGTAATTTCTAAATACAATAAAAAAAACATTTTAGGGGACTAAGGATTGACAAATCCACTCAGTGTCATTTACCCTAAAAGTTTGCACAACAGTCAGTTGTCAACAGAACTATGTAAAACTGGGTCATCAATAGTTTCAGTCTAACAGTTATCAAATGTACAAAGGGACAAGGACTGCAAATTAGCGGTAGATAGACGACGTCAATAAAAAACCTTGCATCTCTCACATTTGGTTGTGATAATGTTATAGGTAATGCCCTTAATAAATAAACAATAAATAGAAGTCAGAAACAATCCCAAACTACAAACCTGGCACACACCTGGCACAGTAAATAAATAGGCCTAGAAGAAAGAGAGAGGGACAGAGACAGCGGTAGATGAGTTACTCAGCATTTTACTTAAATAGCAAGTATGCTGATCGGTTTCAGGTCTAATCCTCATAAATGTCCTAAGTTTTACAACCTAAGACTTTCATTGACGTGTTCCAAAACTTAATATCACATATACTTTCTGACAGCAACAGATCAACTACTGCAGGTTTAGCGACATTATCTTGCATAAAAGAAAAGTTAGAACCAATGTTACCTTGACGCTGCTCAAGCCTGATAAGGTGTTGCACAGGGACCTCTCTCTCTCTCTCTCTCTCTCTCTGAAATCACAATTACAGCTATCTTGGTGGCTTAGTGGCAAATGGTAAAATATATTTTACGATATTATGTATTCGGACTTTCAACATGAATGTTGAAGGATGTTGAGTGAAAATGTCTAAGTTTTCAGAATATAATTTTTGTATTAATGTTTATATATGCTTTTATGGGTGGAGGATGCTCAAACCCCGGAAACCCATTTAAAGACCTTCTTGATGTTTAGACTTTCTAATTCCTGATCATTTGACTTTTTCTTTAACAGCAGTGGTAAAGTGCAAGCTTATATTGTCAATTGTCTGTGCTATCCTTACATTTCTACACAACTTTGTTTTCCTCCTGAAAAACTTGCTTTGTCTCCGTGATAAATCCATTCAAATATCTTCATTCTTTGTGACACAGCTGTGGGATTTCCTTGTTCTCTTATTTTAAATGTCCATAGAATGTGTTTGGACAGAAAATGAACGAGCAGGCCAGCAGAGTTGACACAACACACAGATGATAAATCCCGAAACACACATAAATACCAGACTAACAACAATGAGTTGGATAACATTTGAGTGGTCTGTCTTATTGGTGAAGCTTAGTGTCAGTAATTATAGCACTGAAGAGTAAGTACATTAAAGCAATACTTAATGTAAAGAAATTATTTTCACTGTCAAACATATTACTGAAAGGAGTGTACGCTCACAGCTGGGTGAAACTAGCATGCATGACTGAGTTTACCTGGTAGTCACAACACAAATGTTAGCGGAAGTCGAGGCTGACTGAATTGGGTTCATACGTCCAGCATCAACATAATTTCCCCTAAATGATCCCTATGGAAAATAGCTTAACACAACCATAATACTTCTTTGAGACAAAATGGCTGTTTTCACCTGCAATTTGAAAAATGTCATCGTTAGTGCTATGCCATTCATGTAAAATAAAAGTAGCTGTAGCAGAAAGGTCAAAAACAGAAGTAACTTGATTCAGTGGTTGTATCTGGCAAACCCTCTTTTAATGAGCAGTGACACCTTCAACATCTACTGTGTCAAGAAACTCAAGAAGCTTGTGAGACAGTGTGAACTGAGGAGATCTCTGCATGTCTCTGTTTTCACAATTGAGAGTGTGCACTGTCTCATACACTTGCAAAATGTTTGCTTTGCATCAATTTCTGCACAGTCTCTTCGATTTCTTCATTGTTCTTTCCCTAAATTCATAGACATCAGAATCAGAGACTCTTACACTGGTTACATCATCAAGGAAAACAGGAGGTTAATCTGATTCATTATTAAGACAGCATTTTGTTTCTGCTAAACGCTTACACAGTGAACTATCCCAGAGGTGAGCTTTATGAATAACCACAGCCTTTTGAGGAGAAGTTTGAACTTCTAACTGCATTTTAGCCAAATATTTTTGCTGCAAAAAAAAAACTTCTGTGTGGTCTGCATTATTGCACAAGATAAAGAATACTGCGAAAAAAGAAGAAAAAAAACCTCATGACATGACAAAGGTAACTCCGGCACATCTGTGTGTGGGATATGCAGTATCTTTAACAATAAGTGTGCTGGATGAGATCCCGGTGATACATTAGTAGCAACTCACCCTTTCTCTCCCGTGCCCATGTTTGTGTGCCATGGCTGCCAGTCACCCTTCAGTTTTCCAGCCTACTTCACTGTGCCTGTGTGTCCTCTGTGTGATGGTAAAGTACTAGGTGTCCCTGATGCTATTATCCCAGAACACTCCCAGGCAGAGCCAGGGGGCGGTTCCGTTCTATTACCATGATTTCTAATGGCCAACCTGTAGAGAGTCTGAGAGAGAGAGGCCTAGTGAGAAAGGGAAGGTTGATTCCCACTGAGCCTCTCTTTCTCTCTCGATCTCCCTCTGGTTCTGCCCATGACAACCAGCTGCTAAAGTATTTTATGCTTTTTTAAGTGCTAAGCGAGCTATGTAATGTTGGAAGATTCCAATATGTTTATATACACAAGCAAGAAATAAGAACAGAAAAAAACAATACGCACAGAGAAAAAAAGACTTCTACTGCAGCTTTTACTTTTATGGTGTACCCATGATGTGGAGTACTGAAAGGGGATAGACAAGAGGAATTAAACCCTTTTTCCATTAGCCTTCTGCTGCATCAATACGCGGCCCATCCAGTCCCATCCTCCAGCTAAAAATACCCTTTTTCTCCCGGATAGCAGGCCAGGTCACAGACTTAAGCTGTGGTGTGACTGTCAACCGGCTGTAAAGACTTTAACGTGGGCCTGGCATACGGTGACATTAACTACTTAGTGCTCTACACTGTCATATAACTGTGACAGTGAAGAAATACAGTTTAATTGACACAGATCTTTGTATACTGACAGTGGTCCTATTCAACAACTCAAAGACAGAAGTCCTGAAGTACTCATGGTACATAGACAGTAAAGCAGGTTACTTCCTCAGATAGCTTTAGTCTGCAAGGCGCCTGTTTAGAACAGCGCATGCATGACGGATTACAGTGTTTTTAAAAAAAACATGCTAATCCTTCCTATGTGACCTTAAGCAAAAACTATAACTTGTACTTCTTACCATACACCTAAATCATCAATAAATATGTATATCAAGATAACCCACAAGCATATTTCATGATCAGACACAAAGGAATGCAAGTCTATACCATCTACAATACCATTTTGTTTAAAAAAAAAAATGAGAAGAAGAAAGCAGCAGAACGCTGATATCAAATACTGTAGTTAAACTACAGAAATCCTTTTTAAATACCAAAAGGCACAACTGAGAACACAGCCGGAGAATGATGAAACTAGTCAGTATGAATGTGTTATATTTCTCAGCTTATGGTGAATTTTCCCTCAATGTTAATATGGGGTCCCACTGTGGAACAAACACAGTACTTTACTTGTGTGGACTATGCCAGACAGTTTCAATAAATTAGAAAGAAACTGATGTTAATATTTTTGTTTAAATATTGACAGATTTAAGGCAGTGGCAATTCCTACACATACTGTATGGGCTTTAAGTCTGTATTTTTTGTCTCGGAGTTTAAGTTTTTTCCAAAATGTCTGAGGCTGAGATGAGTGGATTTCTTTTCATATCATTTACTGTACATTTCCACACCTTTAAACCTGCCAAGGGAAAACAAAATCTGCATTTGACCTTCATAATGTTGGCAGACAAACAAGACGAGATAGCGAACACACACACACACACACACACACACACACACACACTAACATTGATTGGTTTTGTTCACAGCACCTCTCAGCATTGTGTAACATGCACCAGCCTCCTAACTTCAACAGACATCCAACTCTATTTTCATGGGTGATATTTTCTGGTGTTTAAATTAGTTTCATCTTTTTTTTTTCTTTCCCAATCATTGGCAGTATTTCTTTTACTTATGTATTTCTTCAATCAAACACGTGGCTCCGTTTGACACCGGGCTCTCACATAATACACTGTTTCGTTTTCATAAGCAGAGCGCACATTCCTACCATCCAATATGTTTTCAATCAGGCTCCCTGGGGCGACGCGCAGTCCACACATTATTGCCTGGACAGACGGGGGTCTGAGCTATTATTCTGAAGTCTGTGAGCCCCGCTGATGGGAAAAAATATATTTTTTATTATTTCATCCAGCTCTTTCTACTTTGGTGCACTAAAATCACAAATGCAGCTACGCTGGCACGACATATCATTTTGAATAAACACTACTGACTAGTGGCAATTAATGGTACATCCTACATCACATTATAAAATATTAGCCAAATAGTAAAAGCCAGTTTGGTGAAGCTGACAATTTGTAGTTTTGTTGAGACTGTCAAGAGATGTTAATTCAAGTTTATGGTGATTATTAAGGCTGTTTGTTTTTGTTTGATCACCATTTGAATATGGTTTTAAGGCAACAAGCAACATACAAATGTATAACAATGTCACAAACATCCCAAATTGTGTAATGAGCCGAAGTAATCATGATAAAAAAAGCAAACAGCATAAAGAGGTGTGGCAACTTCTCCTGCATGTGAGATTTAAAGGTTACATGAAGTTCAGCCGTCGGTGCCAGAAAAGTAGTTGTGGCAGTCACACAAGCCTAATTATTTAATGTGTCATGTAGAATCCGACCAATACTGAAGCAGTGATAGTAAACCTATCAATACATTTTGTACAGCCTCAGTGGAAATAAAATACATATAACTATCTATGAATAAAAAAAACAAATGAATAGCAATTGAGGATAGCTGCTGACATACATGCCAGAATACTTTGCAATATTTGTATATACAGCCATAATTTTGAAACACACTGCTGATCAGTAAGTACGTAGGACAGGGATAGCAAGTTGGAGGTCACCTTGAGGGATAGAAAAATGCTACACAATTGAGTTAGCAAACGTGACAATATTATGACCTCAAAAAGTTCTGAGAAAAAAGAAGCCCTCAATCCACTGTCTGTTCCATGTTTATCCTCTGCCTGTGGCCAGCTGTTACACACAGTGTTGGAGCTGTAATCATATGAGCCGCCACCTCAAGGGAGTCTTTCATTGTGATGTTCTGTGCTGCTGAAGACACTCTAGGCTTTTTTCCCCAGGTGCACCTTTTGCTGCCAATACATTTATATCATGCTGTTCTTATTACTAATAATGATGATGGACACACACACACAAACACACGGATGATGAGTTTACTAGGTATAGGCCTAAACGTGATTATTTTTTATAAATTAAATGCATGACGCTACTACATCTTCAAGGAATTCACAGCTTTGTGGCAGCAATTTATAGAGGATTGAAATTCTCCTGAACGCAAACCCCCTGTGTTGGTATGTTAGGCCATGTATTACTTCACTTTGTACAGGCCTGGAATCGGAGATTTAAGAGCTCAACTTGGCTTTTAGCTGTTTCCTGCCTACAGGAAGTTGATGTAGACATTGTGATTTAAACAAACAGGAGGGCTTAATGAAGGCAGATTTTCAACAATAATCCAGTCTAGATGAAATAAAAGCTCATTTGAAATCATAGGTTGTAACCTCAGTAATGATAACATACTAAAAGCAGTATACAAATACCACATGTGAAGCAAAGCTTTTCTTTGTGGCATTTACTTCTCAGATTCTTTAGTCTAATTTCTCGTATAAATCGTAAATTATATTTTTTACATCGCAGCCTGGCGTGGGATGGAGGGATCTCTCGGTGACACTGCAACATCACGCAACAAAGCATCAGAGCTCCATTAACCTTTCTCCTGTCTCTTATAAATACTTTATAAATGCACACACAGTGGGCTACATTCTTGGCCTTGCTGTGCAGTAGTACATCACTGCAGGACAATGCGTACCAAAGTGGTATATCATCCTCACGTGTGCCTGCCTACAGTACACGCAGTCTCTTTGACCTGAGGCAGTGAGTGATGGCGAGCATCGTTCTTACCTTCTTGACAGATTTCAGAGTGGGGACTGCGGTGAACGCTGCGGAAGGCATTTCCCCAACGTTCATATTCACATCACTGCTGTTCTTGCTGACAGTCAACGCTGAATATTTTTCCGCAACGTTTTCGGTCTCTTTGACATATTTCGTGGCTTGTTTCACCTCCGCCTTGCTGTCCACAACCGAGTCGGTCATGGCATCCAGGAGATGTTGAGGCTGTTACTGGAGAAAAAAAGCAACCGGTTCTGAATTGAGTTCAGACTAACGTTAGCGTTAAGTTAGCTTTGTCCGTCGTCTTCCTACTTCGCTATGCTTCGTGGCTTAAAAAGACCGAACCGTCGCTGATGCACGAAGCAATAAATAGACTAGCTAGCTACTTTAACGGAGATAACCTCTTCTCTATCTTCACTTCTTTCTTAAAATAGCAGCACCGACACTTAGTTCGGTCCTCCAGGTCTACTGTCATCCACAGACAGCAACATTTCGAAGGGGAGGGGGTTGATGAAGCTGTCACCTGAGCACGTAGCTAGGCAGCGTGTAGGCGGTAATCATTCAGTCCGTGCCGGTGCGGAATTACGGAGAAGTAACGGCTAATACTCGTTTCTCAAATTAGGGAGTCGCGCTAGTTTAGGTTCATTACATTAAATTAACTCGTATATAGCCTATATGTTCTTTTTCACTAGGAGGCTGCGTACAAGTCCCGCCTCCTTCGCAATGATTGGCTGACCGTGGTGCCAACGTCTATAATCTGCAGTGTCTGATTGGCAGAGCTTGTCCGAGACAGTGTTTAACCTGGGTTCAGGGTGAAGACCATACTAGTCTCGTAACATATCGAAAATAAAATTAATTGAATAATTAATGTAAAACTGTAACAGTAGTGTACTTAAGGACCATTTTGAAGTACTTACTCATGCATTTCCATTTGATGCTACTTCATACTTCTATCCCACTATATTTCACGTTTTTACTCCACTGCATTTTTTGACAGCCAAAGTTATTAGGTTATACATACAAACTATATGATCAATTTATGAAATATGATACATTGTTATTGATTAAACTACTCAAAAGCATGTACTACAATTCCCAATGGCTAGGGCTAATTAGATATCTTGAATGAATGATGAAAAGACAAAAAACAACCTTGAGTCACTTAATAAAATTTAATTGACAAAGGTTTTATGAATGTCCAATCTTTTTCCCATTATAAAAAAAATAAAATAACATTGCAGAACTGCATCTGATGGGTAAAAAAAATCTATTATCTACATCAAAAAAACAAGACACTTCATTGGACTGACCAATGAAGAATTAACTACAGGGATAGAATTTGTAATGTGATGAAACAGTCATGTTCTGCCTACAAACACTATGTGTAAACACAAGATTGTATATAATGCATCCACAGAATTGGGCAAATTAGTAAGTACATCCAATACACAGTGGGGAAGAAAAGAATTTCTGTACAATATCTTCACATTAGCTTCACATTTCAGTTTTTGTTCAGTGGACACAAGTTGGACTTATGATGCTGAATCCATCCCCGACAGTACATGGGTTGAAAAAAATGAAATGTCAAAATACAGGGCATCACATAAAACTTATGACACCAATGCATCATGAGTGTCTCTGGAAAAAGAAAAATCTGTACCATTTACAAAACATTTTTAAAGCAACAAGTATCCACTGGTGACGCATTCTTATCTTTTTAACAGACCAGGGTCTGACGTGGCTTCACAGCTGATATTTGCTCTGAGTGACTAGTCCTGGTAACTCATAACACCATGCATCATTATTGTCTAAACAAATACTTGTGAAAATTAAAAGCTGGTTGCCAGCGCTTAACCAGATCAACTGAGGGTAAAAGCATCTTCTATATCAGAGAAGACAAGAAAAGTCCACAGACGCAGCAACCACATGGTCAGCTCCCTGGAAGACCAGTATAGGAGAGAAGAGATAACAGATGAAACACAGTTGAGGTGCTGTAGTTTGGTGTACTTTATGACGGCAGATCAGGTTAGCTGGGGTGAAGAGTCTCAGGCAGGGTAGAGTTCACAGACAGAAGTGCTATGAGACTCGGATCATCTGAGCCACAGTCTCATCTGCTGCTGCCTGGGCTACCTCCTGCTGTTGCTGGAAGAAGAAGAAGCATCAGTGAGATTACCACAATAAATTATGATGGGTTTTATTCCAAAATGAGAGATATGAGATATCACCTATTCAAACAAAGTGACACCTAACTCGTTACAAATTAAAAAACAAACATTTACAGGCTTGAGTCAGTATATATTTTTCATTACTGAGTGCTAATGTGGGTGTTGTTTTTTTGCACACAGATTCTTACCTGTGCCAGAGCCAAAGCCATTTCCTCCTTGTCCTTAGGTGAAAAGAAACGTCCTCCATCTCCTCGCTTGCGCTGCATAGCGTGACGGTGGCGAGACTCGTGTAGGTATTTCTGCTAGAGTGAAAGTGTATGTATAGTATTGGACAGTTTTACATTGTAATTACATCGTGCCACCTATTTGTTGTGCATTTTTGGCCTTTTTTTCCCAATAAGACAGGTAAAGATAGGAAAGGGGAGAGAGAGAGAGGGGGGAATGACATGCAGGAAAGGGCAGCGAGTTGGACTCAAACCCAGTGAAATATGATTTTCTATTGTCATCATCAATAACCTCTTATCCTTTACAGGGACACAGGGGGCTAGAGTCAATCCCAGCTTCATGCAGCTGTCCGCTCTTCATTTTGGCTCTCACCAAAACCCCAAAATAAAATCAGGGATAGACAAAATAAATGAGTAGCTGGTGAAGAAAGGAACAAGGGCTTAAAACATGTACACATGCATTTAGCAGGTAGTGAGAAAGAGAAGTTTAATGTGCCTGTTTGTGTGGTGTAAGATAATGAGCGCTATCGTCTTACCCTCCTTTCCTTGGGGATCTTGCCCTCAGCCTCCAGCTTGGCACGGGCCTGTCTACGCTTCAGGATGCGGTGGTACTGTTTGGCATTAACATACAAAGGTTCCTCCTCGAGCATCTCAGCCCCTGGCAAGGGAATACGCTGCATTGTGGGAACTGCACCGCCTCCAGGCACCATCTGATAGAGAGACACAAACAGGGACACAATGTTTTGAGCCTCTGGCGTGGAAAGCATACATGTATATCAGCATGCTGACACAAACAAGAAGTTACTGTGCAAATACAGGTGCTTTCAGTCATTCCTTAGTCATAGACCTTTTCTACAGGCTGACACTGGGTGGAGTTATGCTGGGAATTGCATGAGGTCACCAGAAATGCTGAACTAATAAGAATCTTAAAAAGGTGTGAGTTGTCCCGCCCTATCAAGTGCAGCAGAGGTGAGGGAGATGTCAATCAAACATAGTCTGTAAACGCCCATCCCGTCATAAGAAGACGTCTATTCAGAATAGATAAGTGAAAATACCTATGTTGGTGGACAATGAGTGTTAGGTTAAATTAACAGTAATATTCACTAAATTGAATGGCTTGGTTTAACAAACTCAACGAAAACTAAAGTTAAAATTTTCAAATGTTAATTTTATAAGCTTTTCAATAAAATTTACCAATTCAGACAACAGAATTAAGAACCACCAAATAATTAATGTATTCATTATCGTCAAAATATAATTCCACTAAAAGTACATTACTACACCACATTTCTAGTTAATGGATAAAAAAGGCAGTTATGATTCGCACAAAATTATTGATTGAAATACTGAATTTGGTGCTCTCAAAGCAACATTGCACACCTACTTTACCTTAAAATAACAGTTCAACATCGCTTTGATGACTTATAATAGGGACAATGGTTCCTCTGTCATTCCCACCCTGAGCCCAGATCGCCAGATGTTATTTGGTGAGTAGGTACGATTTCCAGGGAGAAGTGCGTAAAGCTTTGTTTGACACCAACACTGGTTTTATTGAAACTGGATCATATTTTATAAGGTAACTGTTTTCTGGTTTTTCCTCTGATGTCCCCTGGATCCTCTCCTTGACTCTCTAGAAAACTTTAGCCTACTTGTTGATAAAATAATGCTAACTGCTGCTAACGTAACTGCCGTCAGCTTGTTAGCTCAGTTCACCTTTCTTGCCATGACAGAGCTCCGAGCACCAAGAGAGTGTTGATGTTTACAGAGCACGTACCGGATCTTTGGACCGCTGGAGTTTAGAATGAAACTGGATTTAGCAGCCTCTATGCACATCATGGCAGAGGCAAAGATAACAGCCAAAATATTCCGATATAGTGTATTTTATACCTTGATAACAATGTATTTCACAATTTAGCATTTTTTCAGTTCATCCACTGTATTTTTTTTTGGACATTGCAATAAAATTTTATGATTTAAAAACATTTTAACAATATATACCATCCAAACCTAGCTGTCCATATTTATGTCAGCTGTGTATAACTGAATTACACTCCGAAACTGCAGGGGCGTCAAATCGCAAAGAATCCTAATGTTAAGCAATGTTGCTTTAAGTGACCTCCACCACACCGTGTAAGTCTAGATTTAAAAAAGAAAGGTAATAAGATGTTTGATACCTCTGCACAGGGTCTTACCATGACCATTCCACCTGCATTGACCATGTTGCCGGAGACGGGCAGGGTCACGGTCACAGTGCCTTGGCCGCTGTTAGTAGTGTTGGTGTTGGCACCCCCTGCCTGTACAATCTGGGCACCTGCCAGGCTGGCAGCTGGAATTGTGATCATTCCTGTAAACAGATTATCATCACAGTTTATGTGCAAAATGACAACTAAACAGTGCTCACGTTTATAAAATCTACAAAGCAGGAAGCAAACGGAAAAGATTGGTAAAAAAAAAAAAAAAAAAAAAAAAAAGAAGTAGTTTACCCTGCTGCAGGATGGTACCATCTGCATTGACGGGCTGGTATACAATGGTCTGTCCGTCAGCTGTCTGTGCCACCTGTTGGCCCTGCAAGCTGATCTGCTGCCCCTGTGCGGCCACAAGTAAGGAGAGAAAACACTCAGTAAACATATTAATAATAGTTTGAGTAAATGGATGTGTCAATGAACTGATCACAATTTAAAACCTGGTTCTGTCCAGCAGTGATGGCTGTCTGGGGCTGCTGGATGATGATCTGTTGGGGCTGACCCTGCTGGCCCTGGAGCTGGAGAGTCTGACCACCCTGCAGCTGTATCTGACCCGGCTGCACCAGCTGGATCTACACATGGCACAACACACAGATTCAGGAACATCCCAGTCTTGTCTCATTTACATTGGTCCGATACTGACAACAGTACCAGAAAATTCATGGCACACATTTTTTTGACATGTGATTAATGCACATGCGTTCTGTGATTTTGGCCCTGGGCTGCTCTGTAGTTTGGGAAATCAGGAAGCAACTGAGCACCACTGAGTTACCTTGGGGTCACAGCACATTATTTTAACGCACAGTGGGAAATTCAGCCGCATGCTTTGACTGTTATGAACACAGGGGAGAGATGCCCAACATGCATCGGCCATGCAACTCCCGTTTAGGCATATGCCTTGCGTCGCACAAAGCCTCAAACAACCCATCATTATAGTTTCTCTCACACATTTTTTTTGTGTCACTCTGTTTTGATCCCACTTAGTAGAAGGGGATGTTTTGGTGAGCCTTTTTTCCCCACATGTGAGGTTTAACACAATTACATCATTACAGTTAGCTGACCGATGTACAGTGTGTCTGTTGCTGTAACGCACAAGGTCCATGGTTTTGTGTTGAGCTGCTTAAAAAGATGGGATGTTTAGTTAACCTTAACAAGTAGGGCTGGGATTAAATAATTGATCCTCCAACTAAAATCGATCTTTGTTTGAGTGATCTGATATTGATTAATAAAATCCCCAAATCAATCTTTTAATTTATGCGTTTTCACCATGGATGTATAACTTGCCACAATGTTTTTGGGGGTAAATTCTTAATGTAAACATGAACCTTGGTACATTACATAAAATATTTGAAGGGTTTTTAATATCCAGGCTAAATTGGTATTTTAACTGAAATTTCCATAATCTGAGTGACTGATATCAAAATGAAAATGTAAATAAATCGGGACCTTGTGAATTGGAATAACCCTATTGGAATCCATTTGTCAACAGCAACATGTACAACATAATGTTGTACAATTTCAATCTTATCTAGTAAACGGAGCCTTTTCTCTTACCTGCTGTAGCCCCTGGGCTCCAGATACAGGGACCTGCATGATGGTTTGACCCTGACCCCCCGACATAGCCTGCACCATTATGGGTTGTCCTGATGATGTGATGAGCTGCCCACCACTCACCTGGACCATCAGAGGCTGTCCTTGGACCTTCAGAGAGATACAGAAAGCTGTTACAGCACCACTGGCAGCGTTTGTTATCTCAACATAACTTACGTTTCACTCACAAGACTGCAAGCAAATGGTGTCAAATCAGGAACATCCAGCATACCACATCATGGATAAAAAAAAACAATTGATGATTTGAGTCATTTCTGTTTTGGAATATACAAATGTGAAACCATCCAGTTCACTAGTAAGTACAAACTGTAGCCTATATGTACAGTATATTCCCAACAATTTGTGTCATAAAGTTAGGCTCCAATTGCAAAATAGAAAACCTCCATATTCAGTGGTTTTGTATACTGAAATACTGCTGCTTAGGCCTGCATGATAAATCATTATAAAATCGTGATTTCAATTCACCCTGTTCACGTTTAAGATTTTTTTTTCTTTTTTAATGACTTTGATTCTCATTTAATTTTACGAGCCAAACGCATCACAAACGCTATTACTTTCTTCTGTTAGGTTTTAAACATAGACTGCATAAAATAGGTTTTAACAGAGCTCCCAAGCGCTGCAATGCTCTCCCTTCTCTTCATTGAAGCCTTTGTGTTTACAGGCTTGGTGTGGTGATGTGCAACAGGTGCTGAATCTATCTTTGGTACTGACAATTTGCTTTGTTTTGTCATGGTCAAAAAAATTGTGATAGAATAGTGATATTAATTCTAAGCAAAAACAATTATTCATATTCCCCGAATCGTGCAGGCCTGCTGCTGCTGAACTAAAAGGTTACATGAAGTTCAGTTCGACTTGATTTACTCAAAGGTCCAATGACATGGGGCTCTTTGGATACTTTTATATTAGTGGTTCCCTAATACCATATCTGAATTCTCTTTCCCAAAATTCAGCCTTGATGCAGAATTACAGCCACCAGACCATATAGTATGTGCCATTTCGGAGTCTGTAGTTTTTGAGGAGAAGAGTGTGGGGCGGGGGGGGGGGCAAGGTGGAGGCTGGGGTTTGAAAGCCATGATCTCTCTCTCTCTCTCTCTCTCTCTCTCATGGATGGGCAAAATTCTCTGGGTGGGCAAAGCAGACCTTATGACCTCATAAGGGGCAAGATTCCAGATTGGCCCATCAGAGCTTTTGTTAGGCTCGTTGGAGATCACCAGCGATTGCATGCCGATTAGATTTGTGTCCGACTTGCTCTTACGTCATGCACACATGAGCAACGATAATCTCACGAGAGCAAGGCAGCCGCAGTTCTGAGACGCAGGTAGCGCAGTTGCTTTTCACCAACTGCAAGACCCAGGCGGACCCAGGGCATGCTGGGAAATGATGCCTTCTCAGCTGATTTGTTCAGAATTGACTCAACATGACGTTTTATATAATAAAAAAATGTATTGATTTGGAATTGGAGGGATTTTGTCTGATTTAAAAGCTTATTATATACAAACGTGTGGCTGATCACATTTAGAAGTCAGAGACTAAATCCGTTCATACTACGGATCATATACAGTTTGTTGTTTATTAACATCAGCAACAGATCACATTTGGAGAATTTAGACAGCTACTCTGCTATAATAAAAACAACTGGAGACTACAAGCTGATATATAGGTCTGATTTATTTTATTAAATCGGAATCTGACCACAGTGTTTCTTTCACTTCCATTTCAACCTGAAAGCTGCTGGAAACGGATGTAATCTGTCCAACTTGTGAGTGGATTTTTGTCACTGTCCCCGGCTGCTCTCGTCCACTTTACAGGCGAGGGGGAGTTCATCTCGAACAAGCCTACTTTCTCAAAGGCAGTGCAGGATACACCGATCACCATTTCTAGCCACTGGAGGACCATAGGTAGGCTGGGGGAACTCATATTAGTGTTAAAAATTTTCATTCCGTCATTTCTAAACTAGTAGCAATAAAAAAAAAATATAGCTAGATAATAAAACGTGACAGCCAGTAATGACTCTGAATGCTGGTGCTTCTGCTAACTAGAAAACACATTCACAAGACACTTTTATGTCAAATTGCTTTCGGCCTCATTGGGAAGACCAATGCCTAACTTGCATAATTTGCTTTCATAAGCAAGAGAAAAACAGTAGTCATGAGAGCACAAGCGGAAACCTGAGGCTGACACACATTACACTGTGCTGAGGAACATGCAGTTCAGGAAGCTGTAAGACATGCTGGGGAGGGAGGATGAACCAAACAGCACACAGCTGGGTCATGAAAAACAGCCCTGGTTGTAGCATGCAAACTTGTAGGCTGTAACACTGTCATGACTTTGTCACAGGGCGACGGCGGTGACACCACTACCTGGAGTGTCTGCACCTGCTGGCCTGAGGCCGTCACCACTGGCGCTTCTGTTTGCAACTGCACAGCCGTCACTGTGCCCTGTGTCTGCAGGCAAGGCAGGATAATACAGGACAATACAGTCTCAGACAAGTAATTATCAGGTAAAAATATTGGATCTGGATTCCACTGGAGCGCTTTGATTCTGGGTAAATGTTACCTGTGATCTTATAGCAGAGGGTTTAATTGTTGATGGTATGCCTATGCATGTTAGACATTTGTTCTACCGCAAAACCAAAATTTAGAGTAAATCCTGAGCTTACCTGCTGTTGGATATGTCCATTGGAGGTCTGCACAACTATTTGCTCCCCAGTAGTAGTAGTGGCAGTTGTGTACTGCTCCATAGTTTATTGTCACCTTCTCTAGGGACAAAAGAAAGGCACACATTATTAGCTATCTTACGTTACAAATATGATTGTTAGTTATGTATTTGTTAAAGTGCATTAGCCCACAACCTTCTGGATCATTCATAAAAAGCCCAATATATTTCCTACCGATATCTAACTTTAGCTGCCAGAGGCCCATCAGCTTAATTTGCCAGGAAAACATAGGTCATTAGATAGCTAGCTATATGTAAAATATCGTCTGAAATTTAGAGGCGATATATGAAACCTGGGTGACATAAGCTAGCTTCTACGGTGTTTTTCTACATGGAGGGTTTCAACGAGGATATTGTTGTGGGAGCTAACAAAGCTAGCGTCAGATAGCTAGCTGAAAAGCGTGACAAATACTAGAAAGCATATAACGTTAAGGGAGGCTAGCTAGTTAACAGGTAAATAGCTAACGTTTGTCCCTAGGTGGATTGTTTATTATGACGTTAACATTAAATTAGCTAGAAATAATTTGCTATGCAGCTTGTTGTCTTTATCAACCACCCCTATGTTTAAGACTTGATGTTTTAGCTAACGTTAGCTAAGGCGTGTCGACCACCAGAAATCATGTTTCCCCACAAGAACCAACACTGAGAACAACGAGGATTTGTTTGCAGCCTCGGACGCAGAGGTTGAAATCAAACTGTCATTCGATTTTTCTGCATTTAGCTTGGTTAGTAATTTGGTTGGTCCATGGCAAACCAATCCGTGCTGACAACTACCAATGCCTTCAATCGGTTCTCCCTTACCGTGTCTTCGCTGTCCGGTTTCCCTCTGATTGGCTCTAGTACAGCTCGCTAAAGCCCAATCAACAAAGTGAGCGGACAAAATGGCGCAAATGAAACAACGGCGCCTGTGAGGACGGCGCAGCTGCGTGACACATGAATACAGGGACAGAGTAGGGTGCATAGGTGCAGAGCCCTTGGCGCCCGTCAGATGTCGCGATTTTGGTGTATATTTTTTCTATGACAGCTCCCTTGGGATATATTATCCATACTATTAGGTCTATTTATTGAATTATTTGGAAATTAAATGGCACAAGTAAATTGAATCATGACATTGAATCATAATGGGTGATACTTATTGCGCCTCTTTGTTCCGTTCAGGTCCACTTAGCAAAGAACTGCACCTCCATTCCGATAGTGGGCAGTATACATCCATGACTAACTTACATCGCACACCAAACGCCAATTTATTTTTCCTAGGATGGCGAAGACATGACCCGCCCAAATAAAGTACAATCTAAGAATTTCTAATCATTAATAACTATATTTGGTAAATTTGGTAAGGGTCTTATTCTTGCATAACAATATGCTTTGAATTAACTGTAATGGTTTGGTAGGCTATTGCTTAAAAGTTCTTGTTGTATTCTCTATACAGTTTAAATGATTTAAGATAGCTAGCTATATTCCAAAACGTTACCATTATCATAGCATCATTCACAAACACAAACGCAATGCCCTTTTCCTACCAATATAGGCTACTTAAACAATGATTTCCTATTATTATAATGACCCTATTGTTCCATAAGGTGGAAGTTATAGCCTATATAACTTCCACCTTATAGGAATATCTTTTTCGAATATTGGAGAATTTGTTTGTGGACGTTTGATAATTTACCAGGAATTTTGGTCACCTCAAAATCACATTGCAAAAAAAATCTAATCTAATCTAATCTTAAATTTGGTCCCAAACATTGATTCAAAGTCCAAGGCTTTGATACCGCAGGCTACTCTTTAGCGAGCTGTAATTTGTTGGGTTTTATTTCTCCACAGGAAATGGAAAATAATTGAGTTGGCTTTCTTAACATTACCGGAAGAAACATTCATTGAGTGACATGGATGCGGGACATGCCTTCGCCATCCTAGGAAACATATAGGCCTATCGGTACTTGCGTACCGTCTGAGAGTCATGTTTGCGGAAGTTCATCCACGAGTTTCAGAAATTGAGTAGGCTTAGTGACAACAAGCAGGGTCTGAATAAGGTCTGTCAGTAAACAGTTTGACTCTTGCACGTGAGTTAGTGCCCGGGAACTTGTGTCTGACTGCGTGTAAACTTCCTCTTTGGGAAAACAAGTTCATGATATAGGCTCAAAAACAGAGGGCACACTGTCTGTTAGCATGGCCCGATCTCTGCAGGTCCTCTCCTTCCTCTCCAGGCTTGGTGATCTGTCATTGATGCCCTCAGTTTCTATTAACAGCTGTCGATTTGCGAGCAGAGGAGCCATCAAAGCACGGATGAGACCGAGCCATGTGCACAGAGACAGAGTATCAAACAGTGCTCCAAGATACAGCGATGAAATGCCTGATGATCAATTTGAACTGAAGGATGCAGAGGAGGTAGAAGACAAGCTCCAGGCCTTGGTTGAGTAAGTCAACATTATTCTAGTGTATACAATAATGTCCAATGCTTTGTGTGTGCTGTCTTTACAATCTATGTGAAAATTAGCACCTTCCATGTTTTTCAGTGAGGCAAGAAAGGGGCAGAAAAATGTGAAATATCATATACTGAGAAGGCAGATGACTACACCAGGAGCTCCACAGAGGAAGCTTACCTGGGATGCTATTAAGCAGATCAGGTAAATAGCTTGTTATCTCAATTTATCCACTCACCAATGTAATATGCTAGCTTTTCCTGTCTTCAAGCTAATTGTATAATTGAGGCTTAACTTGTTACTTTTCAGATATCTGAAGCAAGAGCAGCCAGATGAGTGGACAGTAAATCGTCTGGCTGATGGCTACTCTGTCACCCCTGATGTCATCCTAAGAGTCCTGAAGAGCACGTTTGTCCCAACTCCTGATAGAAAGGTCCAGCAGGATGCCAAAGTAATGGCTGGACTGGGTCAGCAGGTGCTGCCTGCAAGTGTTGGGACAGGGCAGGATGGGCAGAAGCTGCCTGGAAACCACACCCCAGCCATACTCTTATCTGGAAGTAGTGAAGGTGCAATGGTACCTGTGGCTGACAAGACATTGATGCTTCAAGGTGAAGGCTCTGGATTCCTGGCTAAAAGTTCTTCCCCTGTTACTCTTCTGCCCACACACTTCAGAGCTGGTATTAGTAAAGATGTCCATGTGACAAGGTCAAAAGAGGACAGCACTTATAACACAAATCCTACAGAGGAAAAAGAGGACGAGGAGAGCTGGGATGGATGGCGGTTGACAGACGAAGAACTTGAAGAGTTTATGGAAATGGAAAAGCCTTACCCTGTTGTGCAAGTTGGAAATGACTTCTTTGATGTAGAGGGCAACTTTTTGTATAGAATCTGAAGACTACTTGTGTTGTACTGTTGGCTAACCCTGTGTGATGTTCAGGTTGTTATAACACCGTGACTTTCTGAACAGATTATTACGGACACAAATTAAACTTTAGTTAAAGAGTATCTCAACATGCTTGCAGCAGCCATTCTACAACCATAATGTGTTTTGGTAACGGATCTCTTTGTAAACATTTTTTACAGTGCTGTAAAATATGAATTGGCTGACAAATAGAGGAACATGAATTTATTTGCAAACCCAAAGAAAATTGCCTCAAATATACAGAAGAAACAGCAGATACAAATATGTAACCTTGTATATTTACAGAACCATCACAATTTATTAATTTATACAGCAGTTTTAAACTGTAAGAAAAATGTTACCTTCACTTAATGCAATAAACCATAAAAGAAATCACCAAGTGTCTTCCAGTGTATATCTGCTACATAACCCTGTATCCACTTTTTCCATAGTTTCACTCTAAATTCTGTATTGTGCCAAGTCATCAAACAGAGGATAACCAGGTTATTGTAGGATATTCTTTACATAGCTCTGTGGATTTGTGGGGGGGGGGGGGGTTAACATGCAGTTCAATGGGAGCTTGTATTAAACACGTCTGTCACTACTCAAAGATTCCTCTTAGGCAATAAGTGCAACTTCGGTGTGTCACTGACATACTTGATGGAACTGGTTACACATCAGCTGGTATAAATATCAGTACAGAGATGCTGGCTACACATTGGGAGAGCCTCGCATCGTATCCTCACACCAGGCACTTATATAACCACATCCAATTTACTGCACTCTGAACCTGCAAATGACAAATAAAAACCTGTAGGAAAGACATGTATCTAACACAAGGCAGAGAATAATTGTGCAACAAATGCTTAAAAGAGGGGTGAAAAAACCTAGTAAGACGACGTGATAGAGAGGACAGATCTGTTGAAAGGCTTTGGCCAATCCAGTTTAAGTCAGCAAGACAGCAGTATCAAGATGATTAAAAAGAAATAACAGCAGTTCGCTGTGAAATAAGAACCTTTCAATAACCAAGAACAGCCGTGTCTTATAACTCTTATAGGCTTCAGTGTTAATTATGCCACAGTTACATGATTTAATTATTTTTACTTATTGCTTCTATTCTTCTATTGCCGAATCACATCAATGTACTCAGTTATCTGAATTTGATGTAAAAATATCTGTAGATATTTACTATTAAACCATTATTGTTTCAGAACATCTTCAAACCACAATTTGTTACACAACTTAAAAGTTCATTAAAAGTACAAAAACTGCTCAAATGGTTATAAACATGACTTGTATAAGACTACAGTGATTATTACAGTCTTATCACGTTAATCTTTAGGTCACATTTAGGAAAAATGTTAAACTACAAACTCTAAGCTTACAAGGGACATTGTGCTTTAGGCAGTTAGAACTGCAGACATACATTTTGGAACAAATCCTGTCTTGAAACAGACACACTTTACCACCCTATACATAACCCTACATTTCCATCCATAAAACAGAGAAACTGGATGCGTAAGAGATATTGTGCCAATAGGATTACTTAATGTGCATTGACAACATAATGAATCTAAACATTGTTATTGCTATCAAAACTAATACAAATGGACACTTCAATTTACGTCTTATTACTTCAACCGTGGTTCTAAATGCCACAAAGTCAAAGTATTCGGGATTGTATTCCAAATATAGATTACAACAGGGGATTTCACAAATCAGGAGGCTGAAAATCTCACACTTACATTCTCTTGGCCATCTGGGGCACACATTTTGACAAACAAATATTTTGTTAAAAAGTAGGGAAGTGGTTTGAGAGAGTTATTAACAAGCTACCAACAGCAATCTTTTTCAAAACCAACTAAAATCGATACCACGTCGAAAATGGCAAGAAAAACAGGTTTATGTACAAGTGCATGAAAAAAAGGACACAGATCTTCAACAGAAGTGAGAAGTATTTCCAGGAGCACCACCAGGTGATGGGAGAGGCAGGACCCGTAATGCAATGGTGGTGGATTTATACAACTAGCTTGGTGTCAGAACCCATTAGTCTGCCTTTGTCAGCAGTTCAAATTACTGCATCAGTACTTTATTTCCTAAATTAATAAGTTGGAGACTTGAACTCAATCAACATAATTAATAACTGAAGCACAACACTACAACCCCTTTCCTCCTCCGCAACTATGGCATTAGTCACAGGAAGCCTCCGTACATTCATTATACTTCATAGATGACAGCAGAGTGATGCAGACTCTTCCTTTTGGTAGCTGAGGCCAAACCTCATACTAGAAGGTGAAAGGAAGAAGGAGCTGGAGACTAGAGTTACAGGAGCAGTGGCCGGCCACAGGGTGAACTGGAAACCTGTTGCTCAGTTGCACAACAGGTTGTGCCTGCTATTCGAGCAGGTCCTGTGTAAAGACAAGAAAATAGGATGCCAATGAAGCCAGAACCAACATAGGTGAGCAAACAAACCATTCTGTTATGTTTACTGATGTGCCTGACTTGGTTTCTCAAGTGGCCTTGCTGTAGGTGAATTCATGTTTAGGTCACAACTTTGCAGCAATAACATAAAACCATGCTCTGATATAAGCTACATTGCTCTGACTCACCCTTACATTGGACGATTACTGTTGTATTCAAATAGTTTCACTTTTGTCAAAAAATTATATGTGACAGAAATTTGGAGTGTAAAGCTGCAATGCAGGCCTTTTTCCACCCCTCCAGGAGTCTTGATTCTGACTGATGTCCAGGGCGATGTATCAGCTATGTTAGCTTATCAGAGCTATTTTGGTATCAGTGGATATGTTGACTGCTAAATAACCACAAATTGCAGTACAGAAATGACAAGGATCTGTTAGAGTGCACTGAAACGGTTTCCCACTGTAACCATTGGTCAAATTAAAGGAGCGAATATCAGCCAATATCAGATTATCATTGTATCATATAGCATAATGCCGCAGTCTTCCCTTCTGCACGTTGACTACTTATATAGGACACATTCATCCCAGTGGCACACACTACTGGGTGAGCTAGATGTCGCCCCCGTGGTTTTGTTGTTTACTGTGTCTAACTAACTACTTATCTACATAACATCAAGCAAGCAGTAAGCTTTAAAAATACACCACATGCTATTTGTTCCACTGCTAAACAATGGCCCGTTCTTACAAGAAAAACCTGGTACCGATGTGTTTATCTTAGCCCAGGTATGAGTGAGGAAAAGGTATCCACTGTACCTCATCTGAGTCGTCGTGAAACTCTATCTTGCCATTTTGAGTATGGTTGGTCTCCAACGGGTCGTCCATCCCATCAACAGCATTGTCCTCAACGTGCTGCTGCAGCACCGAGCACCGAGTACCTGTGAACTAAGAACCTGTCGGACACATTCAAAATACTGTCAGTGTCCTTAAAATCATCTGGAAAACACATAACACCTGGACATTTTCTCATCTAAACAGGTTTTGGTTATGAACTGGACTATTTGTGGAAACTAACCTGCCACCACAGACATATTTCTTAATGAAGACAACTCCGGCTGCAATGATCAGCAGCATGACGAAGATGACCATTATCACAATGGGTACAGACTTGGAGGAGCGACTGTCTATCTGTAAAAAAACAACAACAGCAGACAACAAAAGTAGGTAAAAGTGGATATACTGTAAGCAAACATACAGCACGGATAAATCTATATTCAACATTTTCCAGAAGCAGGCAGCGGTACTGACCAGAAGTTCAGGGCCCACCAGGTCACTCACACACCTCTTACTGAGGTCTATCTCTTTACGCTCGGGCATCTTTCCTCCCTCACATTTATCTCCAGGGATTTTCCTATAGCTGTGGACCAAAGGCACACACGAAGAGTGTATGACAGTTAGTTGGAGGTTTGCAACTGTGACAAAAAAAACTGCATACTTCTCTTGTTCAAATGTGAATCAGTTTATAACTGTTCATAGTTATCATACAAAGTCTTATATTATGCAAATGTATTCATGATCACAATTACATAAATATAAATTAAGCTATAATGCTGCAACAGCCTACCCTCCCTATTGCACATACTGGATTTTCATAACCTTCTGTGTAACAATTATTTGTTTACTATTATTAAGTCAGTCTGTGTGCAGTGCAGCAAACACAATTTACAAAAATGTCCTTTGCTTTTTACGGGCGACATTGACACTTCCTCATTGAAAACATGGGACTCACTTTTACCCTCATCTGCTATCTCTGACTGACATCTGCATGACAATTACTTCCTCATCACTTTTCTCCTCTGACAAACAGAGAAATTCTCTGTCACTCTCTTTACCATAAAATGTGGCAGTGGTGTTGGCTTTGTTCAATATGTGTTTTACACAGTATCTGCTTTAATATTAATATTGACTACACAATTACAGAGAAGTTGAAGCTAATGGACAATTAAATAGTGTGACATCCTAGATCAAAGGAAAGGGTCAACATATTCACTTACCCACTGGTCTGCAGTTGTTCCTCATTGCCGTGCAGACAGAACTCAAGCATTTTGCCTTTCAGGTCCGGCTGCTCCACACACTCTGAGCTGTTTTCTTGACGGTAGTATCCAAAATCACTGCAAAGGATCGGAAGATGCCAGGATGGTAAGCAAGCGTAAAAGAAATAGCCTACTTTTACTCTAGTGTCTGTAAATGACCAGTCGTTTGGCTCAGTATTTTCACAGTTAATTTTTACTTGAAGGGAAAATCCTCTCCAGGAAACTTTTACACTACTATTCAATACCAGTTTGGCATGTTCAATGTGGACTCTTCCTCAAGTTGCTCCATTTAATGTTTTTTGAATTTTGAATGAACACTGCCATGTCAGATTTTGAAGTTAATCACATTTGAATGAGCTTCACAGAGAGGATCTTTACACCAGTCATTTTACTTTTAATAAAAAGCTATCACAGCCAGGGAGCAGTACCTATCTCAGTGGATCTCTCAGCACAAGTGAAGTATACTCAAACCAGACAGAAATGCATGCTAAACACTGCCCAAAAGCAATAGAAGAGCTGCTCAATGATGGAAATATAAAATTGTGTAAATATTGTGTTTCATATTTGTGAAGTTGGAGTTCAACGTCCAACATTGCATCACTTACTGTTAGAAGTGGTTAAATGCATTTTACTTACTGCAAAACACTATACTATGACATTTGGCATGTAGCATATGCTGTATATCAATAGTATGTTGTATGGATTTGGGACACAAGGAATGTCTTACCACAGGAAGTCATCCAGGGTGCACAGACACGGGGTTGGCTGGGTGTTGACCTGATAATCTCGTCCGTTCCAGCAAACAGAGTCTTTCCTGAGACGCAGAAACTTCTCTTTGTAGCCCAGCATGCAACCATCATTGGGGTCACTGAGGTCATCAGAGTGGGCCAACCACTGCACGTAGTCCTTGTGATCACCTATGTACATCAATATTCACTTTTTACATATAATCTCAAAGAGATCACTGAAAATTGATAAATCATCCTCACTTTACCGCAAATGCATTAACGTCTGTGGTATCAAACATATTCTCATGTCACTCACAGTCTCTGGTGAGAAGATCCCTGAAGTCAATGGTGATGGAGATCCAGTACTGGCTGAGCAGGGAGTCTCTGTAGCCCCAGACACTGACATTCATGGATCGAGCTCCCGGCTCTGATGCCAGCCCAGTAAAGTAGATGGGCTCTTTGGTGAAGGTGTAAGCACCCCAGCACTGTCCTTCATCAGTAGAAAATCTGTCAGGACATTGCAGCATAACCAAACATTAGCATAACCTCAATAAACTTTAAAGTAAAGCCATAATATGTGAGAGGGAGTTGTATAGCATGTAATTTCCATTGAATTCAGATAAAATAAATTACATAGGAAAAAGAAAAAGACTCCAAGCATCAGCAAATACAAACGCCTCCTCTGACTGTAACTCACTTGATCTTGTTGATAGGTTGAGTGGGGCTTTTCTCCACAGCAACCAGCAGCCCTCCAGAGTCCAGAATGGCATAGTAATGGGGCCCATTAAGGGCCTTCATCCAGGTGTAACCCCCATCATCAGACACATACACATCAGGCTTCATCACTGAGATGGCATCACCAACACTCCCTTATGAGATAAACAGAAACAGTCAGATTGCAAAATCATCAAAAACCTTTCACAAAAAAATAACTCTGGACTGAGAATTACCATGAGCCAAGATGAGACCCACAGCGTTTGGCTCAGTCAGAGGAAGCATGGGGACGTTCAGTTTCATAGCAATACTGTAGGCTGCGTGGATGTGGAGACTGCACTATGGACACAAACACAAGCAGCATTTGGTATCTGACTGTTTATAGTACCAACACTGTAAAAGTTGGGAAAAACATGACATGAGAAAGAACAAATACTGCCACAATAAATATACAGTTTGGCCTTTTTGGCACTGCAATCCAAATTTAGGTTTATCAAAACTTAATTCATCAAAGTACAAGAGTGATCAACTTTCTATCTTTGTTTTTTTCTCCAGACACACCAGTTTCCTCTCCTTACCTTGTCTGGGTCTTTGGCTGTAGCATCACATTTGGTGTTGTCAGGTTTCCGCAGGGGAACCCATTCCCCTCCCTGATCAAAGGACACCACAGACTGCACAGAATTATCTGGAACAGCAAGACATCATATTTACAGCCAGTCTTAGGCCCTGTTTATACGTACATGGTTATTTTGAAAAACTGAGACATTTCCCTTTGTTTACAGACAAACGGAGAATTCGCCTCTGAAAACGATTCTTTCTAAAAACTCCCGTCAGAGTGGGGATTTTGGAAATCTTCGTTTGCATGTTTACATGCAAACTGAGACAAGCTGAGGTTTAGGCAGCTGGTGAAGTGAGGAAGAGAAGAGGAAGGAAGTGATTTGACTGTTGTTATTTTTGAAAACGGAGAGGTTGAAATGTCTGTTTATGAAAATAGCCGGCCAAATGTAAACATACCCTTAAGCATTTAGCTGATTCTCCCATCAAAAAAACAATGTGTGTAAATAAAGCTTAAATTCAGTTCCCCGAAATAAATAAGTAATAAATAATAAGTACGCTAGAGTAAGCCTTGGCAATCATCATGTAACCACAGAATGGTTGTGTAGAAGAGTGGAGGTAAGAAAAAGAGTAGGTTAAAATATAAAGAGAAAAACAGAGGATATTTTAAAAAGAAAATACAGTGAGCAGTAGACACAATGGAGTTAAGATTTAGCTGGTGATGTGGTATTTCTCAAGCTGCATCAGAAAAACAGCAAACCTAACACTGAACAGCTAATTAAATATTTACTTCACACCCTCACTCTGGTATGTAATGGAGAAGTTATGTGTATGTTTTACTGAGGGGAATTTGAGTATAGGCATGTGTTGTAATTCCTTTATCTAAGCACAAACACATGAATAGAACTACCCTCTGCCAGGACACTGGTGATGAAAACTCCTCGCAAGGAGGTGACATTAGTGAAGTCTGTATCGCCATTCGTGGTGGTGTAAAGGTGGCGCTCCAATGATTTGGAGTACACAGTGCCCCGGTCATCCGACACATAAATGGTGCCAAATCCGGGTATCTGTGGACATAGAAAAGAAACAAATTAGTTCACACATACTGGAGAGAAAATTCAGATGCAGAGTTTCAGAAATGGTTATTTGAAATAATAAAATATATGGAGTTTATATGGCAAAAGTTCTCAACATGGCCAAAAATACATGCAATTAAAAAGATTGCATTACATTCTCTACACAGGCAAAACACACTGTCCCCGACTTTTAAATATTATTACTGCAAACAGGTAAGGTTTTTGTTTTTTCGTTATGAACTGACCTCCTGGCTCGTCGACATGCATGAAGACCATTTCATCGTTCGCTCCCAGGATGGAGTAGAACTGCTCATGACCAACAGGGGGCAGCTGGGCCATGTTCCATGTCTCACCCTGGTCCACTGACACATAGATCATCCTCAAAGTGCCCTGCAGAGAAAGAGGCGGGCAAATTAGAAAAGCAGGGAAAATGACAGAAATTAAGAAAGAAAAAAAATAAAGGAGGAAATAATGAGAAAAAAGAGCAGTTTTTTTAGGGTAAGAACCTCATGCAAATTAGCTTGCATTTATAAAACCAGGCAAAGGAAAACAAAACACAATGTGTCGTGAGAGCTACAGTGAGGAAAATAAGTATTTGAACACCCTGCTATTTTGCAAGTTCTCCCACTTAGAAATCATGGAGGGGTCTGAAATTGTCATCGTAGGTGCATGTCCATTGTGAGAGACATAATCTAAAAATAAAATCCAGAAATCACAATGTATGATTTTTTAACTATTTATTTGTATTTGTGCAAAATAGCAGGGTGTTCAAATACTTATTTTCCTCACTGTAAGTGAGAACTGAAAACCTGCTACAACTGAAAGCAACATGTAGTTGTTTGGAGAGAGTGCAGGCTTTGATATTATAAGTAAAGTGTGTTTTGAGTGTAACAAATATCCACATGAGATCGCCTTGGAGCGCACGTATAGCAAACTATTCATATATGCTGAGTCTAACCATTTAAGGTAATTTGGTCAGTTGTTGTTTTCTATGAACATTTCCCCATCAGTTGTGATAATTAAAAAGTAGTCCACCCTTTTACCTTGCACTCTTATAACACTGTATGGATAGTTTTAAAAAAAAGTATAACGATCAATGCAGCAGAACCAAAAATAACATTTTCTATTGCACATTTTTTTCTTCCTTGTAAAAACCTGGAGCCTACATTACCCACAATGCAATTCAACCACAGACACTTTGGCTGGAGATTTAGGTGTGTTGTGCCAGAAGTGGCTAATGTAGCCTTGAGATTTTAGCCTCAAGCAGAGATGAGGAGCGGGCTACAGAGGTCTGGTAAGATCCCTTTGTTTTCGACTCCACAGCCCTAATTGTTTTTCTAGAAGTCTTACTTGTAGACTTCAGCCCAACCAATGCTGACACAACTGGCATCCCTTTATAGCCAAAGGCTTTATACAACTTACATATGCAGAAGTATTCCCCATGACGTGGAGTCCATTTTAAATATATACCCATACTACAAAAAATATTTTTCTAATACTAATATTTGAAATTCCCCGTCATGAAAACAATCTAAGGGTTCAGCACAACATATCTCACCTCACCAGAGCCTACTGTATTTCAAATTGAGTAGACTGAAGCTTTTTCTTAGAAATATAAAAGGTCTAAATAATTTATATTTTCCCTCTGGATGCCTGGTTATGTTTCTGTATCTACTAGTGATATGCACATACTGTACCTTGCCTGTCATTACAGAGGCAAAGAGGAAGCGTCCACCCAGGCCGAATGAGTAGATCTTATTGGCGACAGTCTTAATGGTTTTACCATAGTCCGTCGACCTCTTCAGTTCCAGCATTCCCCGATCAGCTTTAAAAAAAAATAAATAAAAAATAGGACAACAGACAACTAAATTATGAAAATGTACAAGTGTGACACAGAGAGATGACAGCTGGTCTTCCTACAGTTGGCGAAGTGTTAATTATGTACCACTAGCTGGAGTCCAGATCACTTAAGTGAACCTTAGGTAGTGGGCAGGAGTGAGAAATGTTAGATTGTGGTTCAGATATACTTAAACCTTTGCTGAAACCATCATTTTTGACCAATCAATGTATTTGTGATATTAAATCATGTGAAATACAATTCCAGTGAAATGTAATCCTGTGAGATTTCCCATGGGTTTTTCCCCATGGATTTAAAAATGTATTTTATGCAACTAAAAAAAATCATTTCAAATCTAGAAATTCAATGGAAAGCCGGAGGTCTCAATAAAAACATGTAGCTTGTAATCAATGTGCTGCTCGTCAGTAATCTACATGTAGGCACCATTGACTGTAAAAAGACACAAAAGTTACACGTGCTAAATTTTCATTTTAGGTTAAAGGAATCACTTACTGCAGGATCCATTGTGGTTGGCTGTAAAGAAGATGGTATTTTTTCTCCCCCTAGAAGCAGATTGGAAAGTATATACATTTATTTTATTATCATTATTAATTTATTTTTGTGCATTTTCCATCTATTCCCATAATGGGTTTTGCTTCATTATAGAGGTAAGCATTACATGACATGGCCTATCAAATGCAACCAGCATGCAGGCCTGCCCTTTCTAAATATTTACTGTCTTGTGAGTGTTGTGCTTTGTCTTCAAAAAACTCCTACCCCAGATTAAAATGACCCATTTTCCTTGAGCCTGTTCAGATCAATGTCTTTGGCATAGTAATGAAAGAAAGACATACAGTTCTCTCAAGTACAGTAAACTTGAAAACACAGCCTAAAAGATATTTAGAGCTGCCAAGGTTACCAAGTGATACATACCAGGAAGTGCCTCTAAAACAACAAGAGTGTAGCGAGGACTTGGTCAAGACAACGCTAGGCAAACAGCCACTGACTACACTGCAATGCAGTTTTACTGCATATTTTACCAAGGCAGAGCAACAATAAAAGTCTATGGGAGAAAATCTAGTGACATGTTTGTCTAAGGTTATTACAGGATATTGCATATTAATACAAATAACACAAAAACAGTAAAGAGAGGTAGAACTCCAGTGTCTTCAACTACCTATAATAATTAGCTTGTTGGAGGAACAAAGACTAGAAAACAGATGACTAACAGATACCATATCACTTATAAAAATCTTTGCTGCACACCAGACCAATACGAATGGCTTTCTTACACTCATCCCTAATTTCCAAGTATAGAATATTTCCCTGAGACACAGACACTTGGGGTTATTGAATACCATTACTGTTTGTTCACTAAGCACCTGACAAAGTTTGTTTTGTCTCTTACCATTTCACAAGACACACCGTGTCGTGGATCTTTTTCCAGTTGCTGCCAAAATCTTCAGACAGCCACAGTTCATACTAACGACAGAAAAAAAATTATTTAGATAATGAACTCGTGGATCAACTGCAATGATGCCACTGTTTACACAGGTCACACAGATCTTGGTATATTGGAGCTGCCCATAAACACCAAAGCCATGTTAATATATGTACTCTGTGCAAACAAATGATTTACCTAAGAGTCTTAAACTTAAGAGTTTTACAACAGGCCATGATGAAAGTAGCTTAGCCTCTTAAATTATTGACAGATTTCCTCATTACTAAGCTGAGATACCCCCCCCCCACACACACACACACACACACACAACAGTACTGGATCTTTGAAATGTATATAGACAAGCTAACCTACATCCAAAATGATTACTTTCCAAACAAAATATTTAGCTCTGTTACATTCACTACTTACGCTGTTGCTGAGGACCAGCAGCACATTGGAATTGTCGGGGTTGTATGTGATCTGCATCAGGGGGTTAAAGGGCAGGTCCCGTGGGGTGAATGTCTCTCCAAAGTCATCGGATACAAAGATCCGAGACCCATCACCTCCAGACACCTCTCCAGTCAGGATCACCTACAAGCCAGAGTCCAAAATTCAGACTGATCGAACTATACAAGATAATGAAGGTTCTTTACAGCAGGCATTACAGAATGACTTACTTTCCCAGATCTGCCTATAGCAATGCCAAACTCTGATCTGATGAAGGTGTTGTTGATGAGGTTGGTCACATCCTGGAAAGTCTTCCCGTAGTTTTCACTGGCAGACAAAACAGTTGAAGCCACATTAAATGCAAATTAAATACAAACTATGGTGTTTTTTTCCAACAGGTGAGATCATAAGACTTACCTTCGATAGAGTTTGGACTGCCCCAGTCTTATCATGAAGAAGGGCACCTGAAAAGTTGTCAAAGCCAGGATGACCTGCCAAGAAAAGGAGGTTCAGCTTAAGGAAAGTGAAACCTAGAACATTTATTAATGTGAATGAGACACTAGTGTGAGGCAACTCTTTATGTAATCTACAAGATTCTTTGCAGGCACTTTCATGCAGATGCAGTTCACTTAATAATCAAGCAAAGTTCGTCCTACTCACATTAGAAAGGAACAACACTGTATGAGAGACAAGTGAGAAAATAACACTCACCCCTGTTCCATCTCCAACCCAGGCCAGCGACACTGATCCACTCAGGTCATTGAAGGTATACTGAGAAAATATTTAAAATACATTAAATATACCTATTAATAATCACAACACCAGTTGAGCGGTATTACTAAATAGAAGTGATGAAGTATAAACTGCAGTCAAACCCTATTTGTTAATTTTGCCAGAATGTATTTTTGCTTTGACTGGCACCGTGTTTCCTCTCACCACACCATACTTCTGAATGCAGCTACTTAATACCACCTTAAACGCTGATGTCAAAAAGGAGGTCAGACTTTCACTCTGACAATAGTTTGTAGGAATCCTGTCAATTTAGCAGTGTGGCTCTAGCAAAAAAAAACTTTGCTTTCATTATCAGAGAGTCTAGCTCCCTATAGAAAAGTTGATGCCTGAAAAACCCATTCAGTGGCCCATTGTTTTTCAACCATGTGAAATTTTGCAAACTGTCTTAGGCAGGTCTCTACCAGCAGCTCCAGTAACGATGGGACCTGCAACCGTAACCTCAAGGGGAACAACGAAGCCAGGGCCTCAAGGAATTCGGTCAACTTTAGATTACCAGTATACAAAGACTGCAATGCAAAGTTTATCACATGGCAATGAGGAGCAAGGCAAATAAGCAGCACAGGACTCTGCTGAGGTCAGCCTCTTGTTTGTTTTGAGGAAAGCGTTGCATAGTTAAGCTGCAATAATTTGAACGTGTTTACTTCCTGGATAAAGTCTCTGCTAAAACAGTAAACTCCATTACACAACTGGTGAGACCAAATAGTCTATACTCCTATCAAGGATTTAAGTACAAGTAAAAACATAATACTGTAGGCTCTCTGTATCCTAACAGACTCCCTGCTTGCTAACTGCTTACACTACCACACAAACTCAGCTTTCAATTACAAAATAACTACCACACAGCCAGTCACATGGATCTCACTGGGCAAATTACCCTGTCAACATTAAGGCAGATTCAAGCAGTGGGATCCTCAAATAGGCCTACAGAATACAGCTACTGCATCCTTGAGAAGAATAGCATATAGGACAAGGCCATTAGTAGAGCATTTGAGAGGTTGAACCAGTCTGGTAGTGCGTCAGTGGAGCCTGTATATGTATGTATGTCTTAAAGCATGAGGAAATAGCCGGTGTTACTGTTTCACTACATCGTATTTCACAGCACCAAATGGTAGAAAATAAATATACATGGCAGTGGTAGTCACTTTTAATGGCTGTTTGTTTGATGTTTTGGCAATGTGTAGGAAAAGACATGACTGACTCTTAAGTCATGTTTTTGTTTTACAGCAGAGAAATAAATCTACAGTGCAATAGGCCTATCTACTTTTATCCCGGGCTTTAGGGCTTACAGATGAATGGAAAACAACCCATCTAGTTTTCTGAGGACACTGGGTAGCTGATTAGGCCTATTCTCGTGCACCTGGTTAGCACCTGCGCATCATAGGCTCATTTAATTGTCAGTCGTGCGAAGAGTAAGAGGACCTTAGCTGGTAACTTACACTGTGGGTGTTGCCTGCTAACTTGGTGTCAGATCCTTGAAGAGCTTTGCAGGAGTCGCCCTGCTCGGTGCTTCTTCGTTTTATATTGTGACCTGGTGATGCAGCCAGCCAGGCAGGCAGAGACCTCTTTACGATGTTCGCAGCTCTCTTGCCAATGTTTGAATGCTTCAAAAAAAAAACGACTGTCCGAAGGGTTTGGATCCCTGCTGAACATCTAAACTGGCCGTGAAAGTGGAAACAAATAACAGCAGGACACAATGCAGCAAAAGTCCCATCCTCGTTGCTGGTGTCTGGCAAATAAAACAAAACAAAGGTGAAAAAAAACACCTCAAAACCAGTCTTTGTTTATCTTGGTCTTGTCTAAAAACTGAAGGTCGCTACAGCTCTGCCGTGGATGACATCAACAAAACGGTAGTCCTCCGGGCGATTATTTCGGGCTTTGAAAACACGGAGCACCCTTAAAGCTTTGACTTTTCCCTGTACAGCAGCAGAAAAATTATCAAAACAAAATAAAAACTATCGCAATTTTGCAAAATTTACCGGAATATTTAACACCAATTATTGCCTTGCAACTCCCTAGCCAACATGATACAGTGTAATGATCGCACAAATTGTGTCTGCGAGTTGTAGGCATAGCCAGTCGTAACGCTCTATGCAGAGAGGAGCCGCTGTGATTGGCTGATCTTCTATTCTTGTTCACCTATCCGCTGTTTTGATTGGATCAATTCTGAAAAGGCAGTGTCAAACAGAGGAGCTGCACAATTAGCTGTCAAAGATAGGTTGAGCAATACAATCATGTATATCCATCCAGCCATAACTTAATTTAAAGCTGAAAATAGCATTATTTTCATATTTTAATATGGCTACCTGCCATATCATAGTATTCTTTTATTGTATTTTGTATATAGTTTATAGGTAAGTAAAGTAATTACACAATTTGCAGGTGAAAATATCCCAGGGAAACATCTCACATGTCCACACATTAAAACCAATAGATGTCCAAAAACCATATATGCTTTGAATCTCAACAATTTTGAGATAACGGAAGAGTGAGCTCTTATTTGGCTCATCGTATTTAAGAAGAACAGGGTCAAAGTGGAAAATGAACCTCATGTGATCTTCACTCCTGCAAATACATTAGAGCGGATGTTTTTGTATAGCCTGCTGAATTCTTAAATTATATCTTTTCATTTTGTTGGTTGCAATGAGTTCTTGATTAAATTTGTGCATGTGATGGACAGTGGGTCATAATAAACCCATGACTGCTGTTCATGTGATGCAGAAAAAAACTCCAGTAACCTATAGCCGCCATGGGCCTGATTGAATAGATCTTTACAAATGTATCAAATTATTAATTTCTTATACTGAACTTTTATTCTTTTATTTTATCGGTTTCATATTTTTTACTGCTCTTTAATGTTTGATGTAAGCCAATTTGAAATGCCTTGTTGCTGAAATGTGCTAAACACATAAAGCTACCTTGCCTTACAAACCTCAAACTGTACTCCAAATCAAATAATATACAGTTTAAAGTTTTACCATGTAGTGTAGGTCATCTATTTTGTGAACTTCCAGTTTGCAGGATAGTATGTGTTGCCGTATTGTCATATTGTACTGATTGTCATATCAGTGGGACAGCTGTAGCTCTGTTTAGTAGAAGATGGGAGGATCTGATGAGATACTGAGTCATGCTGAGTAATTCTAATTCTCATGTTTAGCCTTTGGTGTGGCACAACCCGATCGACAAGTTTGTACACCTGCAACAACAAAAAGGTGTCATCACATCACAACTGAAAAAAAATTAAACTGTTGAACAAGTTTCAATAACCCTCATAAAACCCTGATGCCCTGAATTTGGATCTACATCGTTGCTACACTTAAATGTGCATTTGTTTTCAAATTCACTCACAAAGCCAAACAATCTAATCTGTAGAGCAGCATTCCTCCACAAAGGATCGTACAATGGAGGTGCAGCCCCTCCCCCATGGCAGCCCAGCCAACTATTAAAAGGTGAAGAACAAAGCCACTCTTATTCCTACGAGATGTACTCTGTTAGGATGAGAACTGTGCCTTTCTACAAGGACCCAGATTTTCCTTTTTTGCTGCACGGTGTGTTGTGAGACAGTGGGCAAATTAAGGGATGAAACCAAGTGTACCTAAATGTCCTGGTTTACCAAGCCTTTCCATTGACCCAAACAAATGGAATTACATGAACAGCCTGTGTGTGAATGAGTTCAGCCTACACTGATGGGAATCATTGGAAACATGTATACAATCATGTAGGCTAGGCTTTGCTTTGTATAAAAAGGGTTAATTTAGTAATGCTCATGTAGTGTCTGTCGACGTGGCGACCTCTAGTGAAAAATAATTACCATTACAATGTGTACACTGTGCACTGCTCGATCATTTTGGACATTTTACACTCTGCCAACTCTAGGTGGATATACACATTTAGACGTAGAGTTTTTCATAAAACGACTTGAGATATCTGTCTAGTATTTATCTATCATTAACGATACACATATTCACCCTGAGTTTGTTTTTTAAAAGTACCTGAATAATTTCAGGCATTGACATTTTGCAACTTAAAATTAAAATATTTGCACGTCACCTTTTTGGAAGCCCCATGAAGAGTTTTGTTTCTTTGCAGCTGTTACAATCCTCATGTCTTGAACTACTTGAATATGAGTAGTACCATGGCCAGATTAAAATGTTAAGGAGCTCCAGGAATAAGCAGCATGGTGGACCAATGGTTAGCACTGTGGCCTCACAGCAAGAAGGGTTTCAAATCCAGATTGTTCCGGGCCTTTCTGTGGGGAGTTTGTATGTTCTTCCCATGTCTGCATGGGTTTCCTCCACCATCAAAAAACACGCACTAGGTTCTCCCGTCAGTGCCCTTGATAAAGGCACTGGCTCAGATCTGGAGTTGGTCCCCGTGCGCTATAAATGGCTGCCCACTGCTCCCTTGAGGGATGGGTCAAATGCAGAGAATGAATTTCGCTACATGTGTTTGTATGACAATAAATTACTTTTAAAGATTGTTGTTGGGCCCTGATAGAGCCCCTACTCATCTATCCTGCCCTTTGTGCATTATGTAGTACTCAATCACCTCCAAGTTCCAAATAGGTACAGTTCACACAAAAGAAAACTTATGGTTTAATCGCACACCCAAGAATCCAAACCACAGAAACCAACCAGTACTCCACGGCGTGTATGAAGTGGCCCCAGGGCTGCTTTGTGTCGGTTTATGGTAATTTGATTGAGCAAAACTCAATTATGAACACATGTGAACACAATATGAACTACAATAGCTAAGGTCCCCTCTACAAAACAGTGTGACAAGATTAGAGAATAATGCACACAACTTGTTTAGTTGATATTGTACCTTAGTGTCAGTCACAAGGAATTCTTAGGATATATAATATGAGGTAAGTACTGTATGGTAAATTAGTGCCACTTTGACTAAACATTAAATGCTGCTTGCATATTAATACATTAATAATAACTGAGGGGGAAGAAGTATTCAGATACTTCTTCTTCTTGTATTTGTAATTGCCTTTTAGATAGTGCAGCTGTTTAAGGCATTGTGACCATGAAGATGGGAGGTGTGTTTCAATGTATAAAGTGAAGACTGCAGAGTTTACTCCGTCTCTGTGCACATTGAAGTGTATGTGATTGACTCCTTGCGCAAATGAACTTTGTTAAAGTGACATCCTGTGACTCTTTGTTGTCTTTTGGTAATAATTTTTCTAACAGTAGCTCTTAGTTACATACCACTACTGATAATAATGCAATAATTATATATATACAATAGTGTATATTTATTCCTTCATTCATTTATCCATTAATTTCTGATAGGGGTCAACGTGAGAACTTTTACTTTTCATACATATAATTAAATATATGAGTATTTATTTATTTATATATCTAAAAAATAAATAATATATATGAAAATAAATAAATAATTACATGTCTAATTAATAATGTGATTGGTATTTAACTAAGTGCTATATATATACAGTGAGGAAAATAAGTATTTGAACACCCTGCTATTTTGCAAGTTCTCCCACTTAGAAATCATGGAGGGGTCTGAAATTGTCATCGTAGGTGCATGTCCACTGTGAGAGACATAATCTAAAACTAAAAAATCCAGAAATCACAATGTATGATTTTTTAACTATTTATTTGTATGATACAGCTGCAAATAAGTATTTGAACACCTGAGAAAGTCAATGTTAATATTTGGTACAGTGGCCTTTGTTTACAATTACAGAGGTCAAACGTTTCCTGTAGTTTTACTATTTCCTCACTCATATATATATATATATATATATATATATATATATATATATATATATATATATATATATATATGTATTTATTCCAGCACCCTTTGAACTCTGCACCATTGCATATACATACATACACACATACTACACATACATACATACATACATACACAACCAAACAAACGTACTGTACCTATACGAACAATTTACAAAACGTGTAGTAGCCTTAGCCTATTAACTACAGTTAAACACAGACTCAAACACTTAACGCTAAACAGACTCAAACATACTGAAATCACATTAAACACATTTGTCCCAGCAGCGCCCCTGTCGACCTCGGCGCCAGAACGTCAGTGATCACGTGTTATCTACTACGATTCGCTGAAGTTGGAGAAAAGTTTGACAAACCTGTAGATCATCAAGAGAGCCAGAGATTTGCCGAAGATCCAGAAAGGAGACATCGATTAAGGTTCTTTATCTCCAGACACACGATGGAATCCGTCGCCCAGGTAACAGCGCTGACAGGAAGCGTGAAAAACGGTTAATGGCGCATTATTTCTTTTTGGCAAACACGCCTACTTGTGTGCGACTTCTTCTGCAATATAACAGTGTCTTTTTTCACAATGTATGCTTATTTCATATCAGAAAGTGCTGTCTTCGGGATTCACCCTTGACTTGGGACTTCTGAAAGAACCGTTGGCATTCATCCGTTTGCTAGAATGGGTACGTTTTTCCAATTTTTTTTCACCATACGGCATATGGCTGTGCCATGAGATGTCAATTCCTGGTAGCAAAATACCTTACAAATTGATTTTGTTGTGTGTCTTGTGACCCAATGCACGCCTGGTAAAGCTCTGACACTCATCCTTTGAGCTTTAACACCGTTTCAGATATGGTATGTAACGTTAGTTCAGGGGGCGACTATAGTATACCACTCAGTATCTAACGTCAGATCATCAAAATATCTGCAAACTACAAGCTGTGTGTTGGCGTTAATGATGTATCTTACATAGACTGTAGGCCTACATTATTAACAGTCTATGATATCTTATAATGTAGAACATTTCTGGTCAAATAACAATGGTAATATATGCTTTTGCTAGCAGGTATATGTATTGTTATATGTGCTTCCACTTTAAGATAAAACGTCTCCGTATATTAGTCTAAGCTAACGTTACTCCTTTTTAATTTAGGGTTGTGGTTCGCTGCCAACTCAGCAGTTATGGCATCCGGTAATATAGACGATTTCCCGTGTGACAGTACTGGTATGGCAACGTGTCTACTCTTATCTTGTGTCTGTGGTTGCAGGTGTTCTCCATATTTGCCTTTGCTACAACTGGAGGTTACAGCGGCACAACCAGCATCAATGTCCAGTGCCATGGGAGTCCCATTCAAGAAATAAAGGCAGCTTTTAACTACCCATTCAGGTGTGTGGGTGTGGGTGTGGGGGTGTGGATGTGGATGTGTGGTCATAATTTATAATGATTATTTGTTTACACAGGTTGATGCAGCATCCCTATTTTGTTCCTGACTGCAAAATCAATCAAACCACTACCACTGAGTACTACCTGACTGGAGACCACGCATCCTCGGCACAGTTTTACGTCTGCATTGGAGTGTTGGCCTTTCTCTACACCTCTGCCACACTAGTCCTGTACTTAGGCTACCAGCACTTGTATAGAGAAACTAGTCGTGGCCCCACCGTGGTATGTTTGTCTGGATTCTGCATATTTTGTTATTTTGGTGAAATGCTTGTGCTTAATAGCCAGGTCCTCCTCTCCATCTACAAATAGCCCAGAAATGGAGAGAGATGAAATTACATGTATGAATGTAGTTTTATCTGTGCAGGCAATATTTTAATTTATATTTCTTTGTGTGTAAAGTTTTGCATCTGACGTCAGCCGCTGGATTTTTAATAAGTCCAGTTCATCCTGGAATACAACTGGAGGTCAGAGAAAGTGCATTTAACAGTGTTGTGTAAATGAAACAGAGGGAAGGGTGTGGTTCCCAACTAAGGAACATACTGCACTAGGTAGTGTCCGTCCAAGAAAGCTGCTTGAATAAAGCTATCCCTGTGGTTGGTTTAATGGTTTTAAACATATTATTTTATCTCTAAGGACCTGTTGGTGACTGCTGCCTTGACCTTCATGTGGTTGGCATCATCCTCTGCTTGGGCTAAAGGCTTGTCTGATGTGAAGTCGGCCACCAGCCCTTCAACCATTCTAAGTTTATCTAAGGTTTGCAAGGAGATCGGCAACAAGTGCTCCCCAGGTGCTGTGCCTCATATGGGCCGACTAAACGCCTCTGTGGTAAGTTGTACGCAAATTGTCTTTTTCAGACATGCTTAAACATAACAACGACCTGGGATATTTGACTTACATCTTAATCTTTTGCAGATTTTTGGTTTTCTTAACCTCATCCTGTGGGGCGGCAACTGTTGGTTCATTTACAAGGAAACCCCTTTCCACAAAACAGCCAACCCACCTGCAGATGTGGAGGGGGCAGTCGGGCCATCGTAACTCACAAGCTTCCACATTTCACAATGTAGTGTTATTAAATAAGTCAATTTGGTACTAATTGTTAGGAAAAAATAAAGTAGATTAGAAGCTATACATTTCCAAAACTTACTGTTCCTTTTTTGCTAATTATTATTTTTACATTTAGGGCTCAAATACCATAGCCCAATACCAGTATCATCTCAAATACATTCAGGAAAGGTACTTAAACTTGAGATGTTCATAGTCACATTAATAGAGGAACTTGTAACAGTCAAAAAAGTAATTCTCATAGATGCTCAGTTTGCATTTTTTTTTAAACATTTTTTTACCCAGGTATCCAAAACAAAGAGTCCCTTATGTCAAGTGGTACTGCAAATGTGGACTGTGCAGCCTTGTTGGCAATAAATCAGAATGAAGCATCATGAAGCATGTCAACCTCAACTGCCAACAGTATTTCTGTACCATGAAACATTTCTGCAATCAGCATTTTCTTTAAAAAAAAGACTCAGGGCTTTTGAGTGTGCAAAATATAGTATAGCTAATAAATTATTAATATTTGAAGTGCATTTATTATTACCAAGTCTAAACCGTTTAATCCTAAAACATAATAGACATCAAAACATGAAAACAATTAAACAATTATGATAAATTCATGTTAAATAGTAGTTAATTGGCAAATTAATCCAGTTAATTGGAAAATGAATCCAGTTGCCATTATGAGATTATTTATAATGGGTGAAAGCAATTTTATTGCATTTTATTTGCGCAATGTTGTCTGTTATCTCACTGTGGAAGGCTAAATTCAATATTTTATCCTAACAGCTGAATATTATGTTGAATGTAGTGGATATATTCGCTCAGAGCAGGTTTGCGCTTTATGAATTTTAAATTTAACCAAGTTGCTTTTGTTTACAAAACAAAGCTATGAAAATAAGCCAGTTATGCTTCTTCTATTTTACAACTTTTGCTCTTTATACTACTAGGAGGCAGAGGGGGAAGGGGCAAGGTGTTAATAGCCATATAGCTGCCACGTGAGGCTTTCCTCACCCAGGTGCAGATAGACTGTTACAGAATTTTGAATCTTTCCCCTGAGTGTTTGTTTACATTTAAAAAAAAAACTAAAACAGAAAGGTTCTGCAGAATTTCAACAATGATGTATAATAAATTGTATAGCCTTAGCTTGTGGTTAATTATAATTGATTGATCCCTAACCTGTTACTAATTAACTGTTTTTATTGTTTTTGCCTGACTTCTATGTCTACTTTGTTATAAGCTGTTTTACTCTATTACTGCCATCATCCCTACTTTGATATAGCCTTGCTTGAATCAAAGTTTTTTTTAGTTTGATCCACCACTTTGTTGACACTTAAAGGGGTATTTCACCGTTGTAAAGATGAATATATCTTTAATTTCCCTTTGGCTTGCTTCAGGGAAAGAGTCTAACCCCCTATGGGTGGGTTGTAGTCCACAGCC
This sequence comes from Etheostoma perlongum, assembly GCA_026937815.1. NCBI lineage: Eukaryota > Metazoa > Chordata > Actinopteri > Perciformes > Percidae > Etheostoma > Etheostoma perlongum. The sequence goes on from CM049377.1 coordinate 17,858,553, forward strand.
TCTGGGCAAAAATGCCTCTGATGCTGCTAAATTTTTGTGTCATCAGAGGTTTTTTTTCCAGGCCCACAATACAGAGAAATCTATTCTTAGGGAGACATGAGGGTGGGAAGCATGGCCATTCAAAAATACTACTGCGTTTCTACTGATTAAAAAAATCTTAATGCTAATTGGTAGAGTATCCCTTTAAGTGTCACATAGCTGAAACTGCAGTTTATGTTACAGTCCAGGAAGTTACTGCATGGGCATGAAATGTTGTGCAACATTAAAAAGAAGAAGTGGACTTGTTATGTGTCTGATTTTTGGCCTGATTATTTCACTGGTGGGAACACACACACACTGTACATAATGTTTTTATCAGACAGATGAATAAGATCTTACACCTCTAATGCACTGAGCATACAATTCACGAAGTGGACTGTCTTTAGTCACTCCACATTTTGTGGTTTTCATGCTTTGAAGAGTTGAACTAGGTTTTGTTATTTTGTGCTGTTGAGGCTTTTAGCAAAGAAGGCCAGGTTTGACGTGCTACAGCTTGACACTCATCAGGCATCATCATCAGCTGACACCTAAAACATTCACACAACCCTTCAAATGAACCTACTGACCCTCCCCAGTCAAGTGATCAGATGTAAAAGCATTAGTGCCTGATCCATACTGCTAATACTTTGGGTGTCAAGGTTTAACAGATGAAATTAGCAATTTGACAGCATCACCTCGAGCTGAATTGCACACTTATATTTTAACATTTAACAGATAACATATAACAAAAATAATATCTTAATAAATAAATCCAAAATGCTTTTCAACTGAGAAAAAAGCAGCAAGCAGGTATTCACACAGTGTTAAGTAGGCCTACCCTTTGTGTTATAGCCCTATTTGTGCTTGTGTGCAAAATCTCTATCTACATTACATTTTATAATCAGAAAGGTTTTTTAGTGGTTGTTGTGATGCATATATACCCTAAAAATCCAACAAGGAAAATAGTTTCATTTCTATCTGCTGCATAAACAAAGAAAGATGTAACATCAATTACAAAATTATGCAAGCAATGTTAACAGTGTGCCTACTACTTGGTGCACATCCAAAAAACAGTAAAACTTAATTAAAACTTTTTTTTAATAAATAAGTGTTAAGTGTCTTAATCCGTCAGCAATAGACCTTTTTAAACCTTTCTATTTCCCAGAGACAGCTATGACGTAGCTAGCGCTAAACCAACCAGACTCCATTTAAAAAACAGTACTTTTGGCGTGTATAGAGCCAACATATTTTCTCATGTAAACTATGTGTTTATTTTAACCAACACTAGAGTTGTGATGCTTGGAAAAGTGAAGACCAAAAAAGTATTTTTATAGTTTTATTTGGTTTCTATCAACTGAATGAAGTGTGTTGTACGATGCTAAAATTACTGTTTATTTACATGGAGTCTGATGGATTTAGCGAGGCAAATCTTGGCCTCTCCTTTTCTTTTCCTCCTCCTGTGGCAGTATGTTGCTAAAGTGATTTGACAATGGTTGATTAAGGCCATCGTCACCACAGGTAGTTAATATCATTACAGCTGATCTGAGCTAACTTTACTCTGCTGTTTGACAGATCCTGCAAAGAGAGCACAACACGGCCTACAGTAAAGAGTCTCCATGATGTGTGTGTGTGTGTGTGTGTGTGTGTGTGTGTGTCAAAAGTTGTTATGGTCATTTATGCAGTGAAGAATCAAGATATTTTTTCATTTTTTTCTATCGACAGTTGGTGTAAACAGAGCAAAGTTTAAGTCCGATGGAAGTTACATGTCTGCGATTGGCACAATATTCCCTATATTTTGACCAAACATGATGTATGAAGAGTTAAAACTGTAGGGGGATAGTCATTTTTGGAAATTTTTCAGAGAATCGTACTGCAGCTCCCACCTCTGTCCTCCCCTCTCTCACCATTCCGGCTACATACACACACATTGGAAAATCTGAAACGGTCTGAAAACTGGACAATACATAAAGTGATATTTTGGAGAAACCGATTGCCCATTCAGCTCAATTAACGCCAAAGTGTTGTCTTCGCTTTAAACTTTTAATTATGTTTCTACATTAAAGTATGGCGATACAGCATACTGCCCCAAAGAGGTGTCGTTTTGAGCGATGTTGAGCGATTTCCCGAAGATTTACCATATGTTCCCAAAAGTTCTCATATACTACCCAGTAAGCACACATACGTCTCCACGACGTATTGGCGATGTAATCAAAATACGGCGGGGATATGTAGTAGTTTGGTCGTTTGCTCACTGGCACGACGTCCCTAAGACGTCGCTGCTATACGTTTCTGCGACATGCAGCCGCTCTTTCCGTGACGTACATATATATACATCGTTTTAACGTATGCCATACATCGTACAGATGCAGGCTCATTTACATCGTTTTAACGTATATAATACGTCGTACAGATGCAGGATCATTTACATCGTTCTAACGTATGCCATACATCGTACAGATGCAGGCTCATTTACATCGTTTTAACGTATATAATACGTCGTACAGATGCAGGCTCATTTACATCGTTTTAACGTATATAATACGTCGTACAGATGCAGGCTCATTTACATCGTTCTAACGTATATAATACGTCGTACATATGCAGGCTCATTTACATCGTTCTAACGTATATAATACGTCGTACATATGCAGGCTCATTTACATCGTTCTAACGTATAGAATACGTCGTACAAATGCAGGCTCAAATACATCGTTCTAACATATATAATACGTCGTACAGATGCAGGATCATTTACATCGTTCTAACGTATGCCATACATCGTACAGATGCAGGCTCATTTACATCGTTTTAACGTATATAATACGTCGTACAGATGCAGGCTCATTTACATCGTTTTAACGTATATAATACGTCGTACAGATGCAGGCTCATTTACATCGTTCTAACGTATATAATACGTCGTACATATGCAGGCTCATTTACATCGTTCTAACGTATAGAATACGTCGTACAAATGCAGGCTCAAATACATCGTTCTAACGTATATAATACATCGTCCCAACATCCGCAATCTCAGGCACATTTTCCTGACATGTGTTATACGTAGAATAGATGTCAGGAAGATGTGCATTAACCCATTTAACAGAACTGGTCAGTATAGGTCACACGAAATTACTTTAAATATCTTTACTAAATTACATGAATTACTAAAGTAAGAGATAAGTCATACACAATTACTTATAATACATTTTATTTATGAAGCACTTTTAAGGGTACTCCAAAAATTTACATAGTTCAAATTATTATAGAAAACAGCACACTAACACATTAAAAGCTATTCTGAAAATACGAAAAAATGATCATGTAGCTATATTTTGAGATAATATCCTACTTTTTGTCTATACTAAGGACTAATGTACAAAAACACTATTACAAGCTTAAACCAGTTTTTTTTAAGTCTGCCACTGTAAGCCTCCCTTAGGCAAAGAGCTGGGGCATGCACGTTTCAAGGTGTGCAACGGCTTAAGTTGTTTTCTCTCGTTTTGTGGTTGTGTCTCGATTATTGGCTGTGTTCCAGGTGATACCCAATCAGAATCAGTTAAGCTAAAAAGTCAATTTATCCATTTTTGGATGCCAATGGGATCATGATAATGTTATTTGAACCCAAAGACACTGAGCAATTGAGCAATTATTTTTCTTAATCTGTAGGAGTCCTTGAAATATACAATATTTCTCTCTTTTGACTACACACTCGTGAGCTGTGTATCCCTGCTTCACAACAGCAGTGTGTACATGTTGGAGAAGAAAAACTAATTATCACACTATATTGTCCACTGTGTATCATAATGTCAATTATTTCAGTAGCTAAAAAAAGGGTGTCTCTGCTCCAGCCTCTTCTCCAGTCTGTTGCCGGTCGTGGGGGGGGAGGGGTCCTTGATGGCCTACTCGGCTTCGGACTCAGGAAAGTAGGATTCCTCTGTGCTGCAGCTGTGGCAAAAACAAAAGATTTGGGTTAAGTGCGTTATTTAAAGATGTATCTTTTAATGCATGGAAGTATTTTTTTTTAATTTAATTTGTTTCTTCTCGCTTTGTTTTTAGGAAGTGGTTGAGTAATGTAACGCAAGTCTTTTTTTTTTTTTGCAGATGTGAATAGAAGACCAGTTTCATCAAGTAGAATATGGCAAACCAAATGTTGTTAACATAGTTAAATTCTCTGCAAACTTTTCCTCAGAAGCTCCAATTCAGCCTTTTAATATAATTGAACAGTAAGGCCATTTGGTCAGTAGGGGGAGCTGCAGTTTGTGCAGTTTCATTTTGGATGAAGTTCAAGATCCACAACAGGTGGGCTGTTTACGGTAGAAAGAATACAGCTACGGCCAAAAGTTACGCAAAAATTCTGCTAAATCTAGACTAATATAATGACATATTTGTTATACTTTCACCCAGGAAAACACGTTCCGTTTTTCTAGAGTTTTAATTCAAATCCCAATCTGTTTCCTGAACTGAACTACTCGTTTTGGTACCTAATTTTAACTGTTGTTTTGTCACCGTAGCTGTATCCCATCTAGCCTCAACCACTGTTAAAGCGCCATTCTGACAATATGTATTTAGATCACTTTCTAAATGAAAGCTTTTAAATCTAAGCTTTAAATTTGTTATACATTGTCCCATAAAATATGCCATAATACTCTCTCTAAAGGGCTAACATCAAGGTTTCATGGTAATCACAATGATTTAAAAAGTATTTACTTTCGACACCAAAGGTTCCATTTTATGCTGCCCCTCTTTACTTCCTACTTCCATTTTCAATTAAGATTTTTGTAAACTTACCACAGATGATTTGGCAAAGTAATGACTGGGAATATGGCAGCTCTCCGCATGTCTCACATGTGCTCTTGGTCATCATGGCAGTTGAGAGATCTGAAAAATACTAACATATATAAAACATTTTAAATAAGATAAAATCCTTAATTAATCCCACATTGGGGACATTTTCAGTGATACTGCATCAAAGGGAAAGTGCAATGACAAACGCGTCAGTAAAAATGCATGAATAAAGCAGTTAAAACAGTTAAGGACACAGACAGAACGTTTAATAACACCGTATTCACAGTATTGCAGAAGTTATTGATATTGCATAATAAGGCGTAGATAGATGTTGCACATGAGTAAATTGTCACATAGGGTGCGTGTGGTCTACTTGGAGCAGTGTTGATTATAAAGTCTGACAGCAGCAGGAAGGATGTGTGGTATCACTTCTTCACTGCATGTTTGGAAAACTAGATAGATTCGGATTACATCATACAAAAACCTAATATGACAACATGACTCTTTTTATTTGTTGATCAGGTTTATACACACATACCCACACACATTATTGTGGTATGATGTCCTTCATCTGTTCATTGCCTTCTCTCACAACTCCTGCCCAGGTCTCCTGATCTTCCACTATACATAATGCCAACATAAAAACTGACACACTATGTGAAAGTTATCAACAAATAATGCTCTTTTGTGAGGATGCAGTATTTTTAGTATTGCAAACTATTGTTTTGCAATGAACACGGTGTATTCCTGACATTTTGTAGAAGATGGTGGATATTCTTAGCAATTACCACTTATCTAATGAGGGATAACTAGTGAAACAAACAAGCAAACACACAACAACCAACAGTTTACCAAAGTTACCCTTACTTTAACTGCTAAACATGAAACGGAAAAGTAACAATCAAATTAATTGTGATATTGATGATTGTATTGATCTCAGTCAAATGAGTTTCAATATGTCCATCGAACGCGTGTTGTCCTAGTTAGGTTTATGGTCAATTTAGCTTCAACAAAACGTAAAACGGTCACCATCTAATAACTGGTATTTTATGACCGTTGGCACTCTGAACCGTTTTTAAACCGTTTTTAAATAAATTGTTAAACAGATTTAACGTTCATGCCAAGTGTACAGAAACTAACCAAAAACTGTTTAACATAGCTAGATAGTGCCATTTGGTGATAAGCAGGGTAAAAATAAAACCTTATAATCACAACGTATTAAGTACGCGACCGTTAGCATGCAATTAGCCGCCCCTAAACTTTACCTTTTAAAAACAAGATTTAACGTTAGCTAGCTAGCTAGTTGACAGATTAGCTAACGCTATATTCGAATTTACCTTCAGTAAAGTCTTCAGCTTTATGTTCCCAGTTGAGGTTACAGTTCCATTTAAGCCAACAAAAGAAAAGTAACCGATACAAGCAAAGTATGACTGAGGTATGACACTCGGTTACGGTTAACTAGATAACGCTAGCATCAACGTTAACGGATATCGGGTAACGTTCAATTATGCCTAACGTTAACGTTAGCTAACGTTAATGGCCTGTGTTACGTTAACGTTAACCTTATGGTTGGTTAGCTAGCTAGCTAGCCAAATTAGTAGCTACATTTAGCTAGCCAGCTAGAACACGGGTATTTTAATTGAACGTGAAAAGGGCGGCTAGTGCGATGTTAGCCTGATCTTAAGGCTTTAAAGTTACTTTAGCTAAACCATGACATGGCGTAGCTAACTTAGCTAACGCTAGTAGCTAAAATATCTTGTTATTTGTCAGATGAACACCAACTTCCACATGCGAAAGCGTCAAAATATTGTTTTAGCTAACGTTAACTACGTTAAGATGAAATAGTCCTTACCATGGAGTTTAACAGCAACGAAGCAGTCGTCCCTCCCAACCCTTCGTAGACTGGCAACTTTTTTCCTTCCTTTGTCGACTGTGGCGCGAATATGTTGCTGGGCAGTATTCAGATTTACTGTCCATCACATCAACAGTGTGTGCAACGTAAAGACGTCCAGACGCTCAATAAACGATGCTTCCAAATGACCCGCGAACAACTGAGGAACCTGTAATACATTTTACCGACATATTTAATACGTTGCTGCGATGTATAGATTCCCATCATAATACGACGTCCAGACGCTCAATTAACGATGCTTCCAAATGACCCGCGAACAACTGAGGAACCTGTAATACATTTTACCGACATATTTAATACGTTGCTGCGATGTATAGATTCCCATCATAATACGACGTCCAGACGCTCAATTTACGATGCTTCCAAATGACCCGCGAACAACTGAGGAGCTTGTAATACATTTTACCGACATATTTTAATACGTTGCTGCGATGTATAGATTCCCATCATAATACGACGTCTAGACGCTCAATAAACGATGCTTCCAAAAGGCCATGCGAACAACTGAGGAACTTGTAATACATATAAAATACATATTTAATACGTTGCTGCGATGTATAGATTCCCATCATAATACGACGTCCAGACGCTCACTAAACGATGCGTCCAAATGACCCGCGAACAACTGAGGAACTTGTAATACATCTAAAAGACATATTTAATACGTTGCTGCGATGTATAGATTTCCATCGTAATACGACGTACTGACGCTCAATTAACGATGCTTCCAAATGACCCGCGAACAACTGAGGAGCTTGTAATACATTTTACCGACATATTTAATACGTTGCTGCGATGTATAGATTCCCATCATAATACGACGTCCAGACGCTCACTAAACGATGCGTCCAAATGACCCGCGAACAACTGAGGAACTTGTAATACATCTAAAAGACATATTTAATACGTTGCTGCGATGTATAGATTTCCATCGTAATACGACGTACTGACGCTCAATTTACGATGCTTCCAAATGACCCGCGATCAATTGCAGATGAAGCGATCATTTGCAGACGTCGTGCCGACGTATGTGTGCTTACTGGGTATGATAACTTTTGCGCCGCTTTTTTGCACACCATTCCCGATCATTAAACACGTTTTTATGTATTTTGTGTGCACGTGTTGGCAACACTCCGTGACTAGTAGCGGGACAAATATGTGGCGGAAGATGAAGAACAAGTATGAGCAATAGTTATTGTGCCGATGTGCACACTGAATGAATGGCCACTGACGTCTCAATAATCTCACACTCACTCTATTGTCTAGATTTTTTTTCTGCTAGTTTTAATACTTTGAGTTTATTAGTTATTATTGTAGCAATATTTGCGGGGGACCTTCACTGTTCATGTAATGAACAAATCTATATTTGTAAAGGTCCTTTATTTGTACACGACAACCACACAGTTTCGCGGCCGCGAGCTTCGTGACGCGGATGTGATGCGCGTGAACTGACGGATCACCTCGTCAACGCGCAAGAGCAGCAATGGCCGCTTTGGATCGGCGAAATCCTAATCTCGACGATTTTGTCGGATTAAACTGGAGTAGTTGGGTAAATAGGGTGAATATTTTACCATCTGACGGTGAGTCGCACTCCCTGCCCCGGACCTGTTCTTCATCATGTCATGGTGCCCATGTCCTGTGATTTATTTGTTGTTAACGTTACATACACATAGAGCGGCATAAAGGGCGACCCAAACAAAAGACCCGCTGGGTCCTAGTGCAGGGTGGGTTTGCTAGGAATGTTGACTGGCAAGTGGCAACATACAAACAAACTAATTACATAATTGTATCGTTGGTATTTTATAATGTTATGATAAAGCATTAGCTAGTAAATCCAACGCGGACTTCTTACCTGTGGGCAGGTAAATGCACCGTTAGCAGCTACGGTCCCACCTGACGTTAACAACAACAACAACAACAACTCTAACGTTAATGTCACTTAAGTAGCCTAGGATTTGACCAGTTTTCTAACAAGAGAGCTGCTGGCAGTGAGTGTATATGGTGGTTTTAAGACGCGAAATGTATCTGGATTATTTAAATTTAGTAAAACGCCCTCTAATCTGGGACACGGCCTGATTTAAACGACTCGTTCCGGGTTTTACTCAGCTAATATCATTAAACCTGCTTCTTGTAAAATGCTAGAGGGTAATATCCCATCCCAATATGTTATGCGTACTTGTTTTTGCCTTTCATGCAGCTGGTTCTATTGAAGACAGCAGCAAGTATGGGAGCAACCGCTCTGAGACCATGACCCTCAGGAAAGAAGGTGACTGATGAAACCCAATTTGTCTGAGTGCTTCAGCATCATCTCAGGTTCATGTACTTCATGATAACTCCATTTTGTATTCTCCTCCACAGATATGCACACATTTGGCAAATGGCCAGCACACGATGAGATCTATCTGGTGGTGTGCAGCCACTGTGGACAGGTGGTGAAGCCTCAAGCCTTTGAGAAGCATTGTGAGAAGCGGCATGGTCCTCTCACTAAGATGTGTGGACAGTCTTCTACTTTGGTTCCACAGCAGCAACCTTGCCCTGCTCGTCCTTTAAATCATTCCTCTTCTAGAGAGAGGCAGAAAGATGGCAGATGTCATGAACCCAGTGCCCCTGCCTCAGCAGCATCCCCAGTACACCAGCACAGGCCTAGCAAGGCCCAGAAGGAGACAGTGAGGTACTGTTGAAGATTGTTTACTCCATAGAAATGCAGGAAAAGTGTATTATTCAGATTTAGGAGGATTTTTTAATTTAGGGATTGCAGCCCAGTTGGCATCCCTTTTTATTTTTATTTTTTTGTTGCTTTTTTTTAATCTAACTAAAGCTATGAGAAGGCATATGTGGATTTAGAGTTGACATCGAATTCAGTAATTTTTTGTTTATTTACAACTTCCAATATGTCACTGACCCAGCTGGCAGAGCGTCAAAGAATCCATCTACACAAAGAATTACGTCTAACATACAAAATGCTTTGCAATGTGATTCCAGTTAGAAACAGTTTTTATGTCACTTGGAACTTGGATAAACCAGCATTTAGTCACCTATTGTATCTAATGTCTGACATGCATAAATCTTTTAATTTTGAAGTTTACTTCTCTAACTATGTCTACAGTTTTCCTTCAGTGGAGAAGGTCCCTCAGGAGAATGCTCCCTTCCCACACCACTCCTCCTTCACGCCTCACCCCAGGGTCCCTCCATGGCACTCAGGACCCCTGCCCCCTGGCTACTGTTCCTCCTCCTCTTCACTGTCAGAGAGACCTTCAGTGCAGAAGCCCACAGCTGGGAAGTCCATTGAGTCTAGCAGTCCTCTGCGGGGAACGAGAACCTACAGCCGAGTTTACAAAAACACCAATAGTAAGTCTTCTGTTTTCACATCTGCTGTTTCTTCCCCTGCTGCTTTTCTAGCATGTCTCTTAACAGTCAATGACCATTCAACTTTAAGTGTATTAGCCTGGTTATGATATGTTGTATGCAGCAGTGTTTTACATTATAGTATAATTAGGTTGTATGCACAATAGTTGCCTATTATTTTCTTCTGGAAAAATTACCATATAGTGGTCTGTAATCTCCCCACCGGCATGGATCATGTTGACTGTATGTGTCCTGCTGGTCCTCACTGACTACTGTGTTTCTTTACTTTCCTATAGAGAAAGAATGTGACCTGAACAAACAGTGCAGAGTTTTGGAGCCAGAGGGAAAGAAGCTGTGCAGCCAGGAGCGTATATGCAATGTAAACTCTCAGTGCCTCGTGGCCTTTTGTTCATTATTGTTACCCATTTATTGTTGTTCATTATTAACAGAGATATGTGTCTTTTGTCGTAGAGGGTGCATTATTTACGCTATACAAAAACGTAGAAGATTATTTTATTTAATTATCCTTTGTTTGGGATGGGATGTAATGCCTCATTTTTGCTCTTGTGCTGTTCTGTCTGTACAGACTGATTCCATCCACCAGCAGCAGAAAGCATCGAGAAGGACTAAGACCTTTGATCAGTCGGCAGAGGAGCAGAAAACATTCTGCACAGGTCGAGATATAGAGAAGCTTCTTGTCAAATCAAAAGACAAAGAGAAACACCTGGAAGCCTTTAAAGAGAAAATAACTCAAAGCAGTAAATACTGTCACATTCTCAGGTATGAAATATGTTTTGTTTTTTAAATTAAAAAAGTTAATTTGATTCAACAAAATACCTCTTGAGTATTCATTACAAATTGTTGCCAGAGATGAAGTTGTAACTCTCTAAATCGTGGGTTGAGATTAACAATGGCACAATGACATGAAAGCTAAACAACATAATTACATACTTACAGTGTCGTGTAGTGATGCAAAGTAATGGCATGTTGTAGAACAGCAGATCTCCAAATGTACATCTGGTTACATGGAGAGCAAAGCTAACCTGTAAACACTGCTACCAAGCTTTACTTACACCTGTTTTTGTTACGCATAATGAGTTGACACAATAGGTAAAAGTGGCAAATATGAAAAGCATAGAAAATAAACAATGATTGTGTTGATCAGACAAAACATCAATTAATTTGAAAAATACATTTTCTGAATGGTAATGTTGGAGATGGTAACATTTTGATGTTAATGTGTTTCTCTTTGTATTCTCTTGCCTTCTTAGCAGGTCTGGGGAACCATCTGAAACCGTTCCAGAAGTGGAAGGTGACAGCACTGTAGAAGTGCAGGCACAGCCTCAATATCCCTTCAACCAGAGTCTGCTGTCAGGCGAGGAGAGTGACTATGAGCAGGAGGAAGCCACAGACCTGCCTGCCACACCGTGGCACCCAAAACCACTCAGGGTGAGTGCAGAAGTAGTTTTATATGATTGTTTAAGTGGAAGAAATGGCATTTTAGATTAGATTTAGATTTTGAGATTGAAGAGCACCGGGCTAATTAAGTTTCCTTTTCTCAATTAAAATAAAAAAACAGGTAGGGCTCAGTCGATTTGACAATGAATTATTTTTAAACTCGTCGTTTACACCTCATAAAAGGACAAATTAGTGTGTCTGTATTTATCAAACTGTTTCTGTTCTGTAGCTATGCACTTTTGGATGCCGCACATTGGGCTGCAGCATCTTCACCTTCGATCGCCGTTTACAACACCTGAGGTTTGCCCTCAGTGCCATGCTGGAGCACCATGTCAGCACACATTTGTGGAAGTGAGTATTACTACTGTAAACTATAGAAATATCTCTTATTATAGCAGGTTTCAAAGGCTCAGGCTGACGCCCATAAAAGCCTGCACACAGCAAAATAATAACAAAAGGGAAAATACAGGCAGAGGGCAGAGTCTTCGCAATACAGACACTGCCACTTCTAGTGGGTCATAAGTGGTGATTGAGAGGGGTCAGCCTTTGGATAATCTGTTTCATAACGAAATGATGCTACAGTTGATCCAACAGAACCAGGTTCAGGGTAAATGAAAATATCTTGGATGTTCTGCTTCTTTTACTTACAGGAAAATGCCACAAGTATCATCAGGTCTCAGGTCACGTCATGTAACACCTCCAACTGTAGGATCACCGGTCAGGACTGGGGTCAGACCCTCCAACTCTACTGGCTCCCTCAGCCTTGAGTCTACCTCACAACTGGAAACCAAAACCGCTCAGCACAACTCTCCCAGTAACAAACTGCCTTCTTCCATTACATCTGCGAGACTTGGGCCTGGCCAACGGCGCAACCCTGTTGGGCGAGCAAGCAAGGCTCGACTTAGGGAGGAGGAGCTTATGCAAGATGAAAGCGCAGCACAGAAAGCTGCCAAGCTGTCGCACAGCAGTGAGGACAAATCCTCCAAATACATCAGGGATCCTCCCCTCAATGAGAAGGGCCAGCCACACGTCCCCTCCTCTCAAGGACAAGTAAATGGTACCTGCTCATACAGCAAAAAGCCATGTTCTCCTCTCCACCGCCCCACCCGCAGCAGAGGGAGGACCCCAGGCATTAAGCAGAAGGTGGCAGGCTACGAACAAAAGGGTCTTGCCCAAAAGTGCAAAGGCAGCAATGAGTCACCGCCCCTTGGCTCCTCACTATCCAGAACCTCCAAGTGTCAACACTCAGGGACGCCCATGCTTTGGGCTTGGAGAAAAGATCAGACTCCTGAAGAGTGAGTAGACTAGTTATCAGTGACATGTAATACTGTAGTTTGCCGACCATCAATGTTTTTTTGATGATGTGGATCAATCCCTTTAAGCCTAAAATGACAATGAAAGGCACTGAACATGTTATTGATCTGAATTGTATGTTTTATCAACATTGAATGCATTAGTAGGTGACAGTTGTTGTTTACCTCTTATCTTCACAGCCAATAAAGAAGACAGCCTTAAAAAGACCACCTGGAACCACTTAGCAAGTAATGTCACTCCTCAACCCCCTTTTTTGACAAATGTTATCTAAATAATGCAATGCCAACTTCTGACAACTTTTCTCTTCTCTACATTAGGAGGAAGCCTGACAATGATCCAGTCACGCATTTAATCACACGCTGAGATATTCTTCCAGTTCTCCCTGCTCAGCTCGCTTGCCAGATGTGGGGTTGTTTTCCAGCTGGGGATCTGTTGCTTTTTTCACAAGTAGCGTATCTTCCCTTAGCGACAGCCCGGTTGGATGGTACGTTCAACAACTGCTCAGCAGTTTAACTCTTTGGCTGCTGGCAGAGGTTGGCGCATTATTGAACCACTACCGTGTGTGTGTGTGTGTGTGTGTGTGTGTGTGTGTGTGTATACACACATGTATTAGTTTATGTCTTCACATTTTTATGCACAGACATCAAGAAAAAATATTTGTCTGCATGTTACCGTCTGTGTATTTTTGCAAAAAGTCTATTTTTCTAAGTGACTAAGTGTCTCAGTTTAACTGTGTAAGAATGTACAAATACCTCAATCTACTCATCATGCTGCTAAAGTGAAAAGTAATTTCATTAAAAACAATGAAAAAAAATATTGAATCCTTTTTTGATGTGTTTAGTTTACTCATTAAACTAATTTTCCCAAACTGAAATTTGGCCAATGCATTTGAAAGTTTTTCTCACTGTCCCGATTGCTGCTTCTAACACTGGTACTATCCAGTATTTTGGAAAATTAGTTCCAAGTAGTCAACCAGAAAGCATTGTTTTGTCCCTATTAAACTAGGCTTAAAATTTCATTTAAAAAATTTAAATTCTTATAAAAATAAAATAACTGTGTATGCAAGCATTACAGTTCTGTGTGTGTGTGTGTATATATAATATACACGTATAAAGAAGGAGGGTGGGGGTAAGTAATCCAATCAGACACCGGAATTAGGTGTATTTGTAATACAATGTGGTACAATATACCTCATTTTTAATTATGTGTGTAGCAGTGATACTGTGTGCATTTTTCTTATAGTTTTATAGTGAAAATAATTCAAAATTGTTTTAAAAATAAGTGTTATGCTTAGGTTTGAAGTTTAGATTCCTGTATCAAAAGTTGTTTAATATGGACAATTTGAAAAAAAATTAAAAATTTTCTATTTGTACACTTGTATAAAACAATTAAAATAAACAGGCAAAATAATCTGTTTAAAGTTGTCAACTCTATTGAATAACAATAGTTTAGATGTGGCCAGTAAATGTCAGTTTTTAAATAGTATACAGGTCACTATCTAATTCTACCACTAGATGGTGGTATGCCATCAATGTTCTCAGAAAAAGCAGCATGATGAACCTTTAGCTTTTCCACCAAGTTATATAAGCACAGATTGTAAATATTGTGGTCATGTGCAGGTAATAAAAATCTCAAACCTGTTCATGATAAACAGTTATAGTTCACAGGGAGTTTATACGTGGCACATGATCTGTGCAGATGGGACTTGCTGTACAGCTCTTTGATGAAATGTAACTTCAATGTAATCAGTTACTAATCAAGGAAATACATGGCGTTCTAGTATCCCCAAATGGTAACTCTATATCTATTGTGTATGTAACAGTCATATAAATGTTGGCCCAATATCATCGCTTTGACCTTCAAATACTCCATGAGTTATCAGCCACAAAGATTTCGAAGCAAATGAAAATACGATCATGTCACAGGTGATTTCTGGAAATAGTAAGAGACAACAGTAAGAATGGAGTCCGCACAATTTGTCAATCTTCATCTTTTATTAAGTCAAATGATCAGCAACTCTTTATCTTTAATGCCTACTAGGTTACACCAACCTGCAGTCAGAGAAGCTATTAAGCGAACCATGCAAAGCCATTCCACTCTAGCTGCAAGACCTTTCTTATTTTATGGCAGTGACCAACCAGCTCATCTTTGAACCAGTGGTCAATGAACTCAGTGCTTTTAATGTTGTTAAAATCTCCATTCTTGTCCTGTGGACACTTGTAGTTGCACACTGTTAAAGCAGCAAGCTTTTAGCCTGACCACCTCAGGGATGTTTCCGTAATTGCCACTACATAGATGATTGGAGATGGATGTATTTCAGGCAAAAACCACTCCCTTCCCTGATCTGTGAGAACTGATCATTAAGAGAACAGCAAATGGAAACTGGCCTGAGAACTGCACAGATCTCAAACCAAAGTCTTATTGATGCTGCAAATGTGAAAAGATTTGTATATTGTATTACATTAGAACTTAAAACTGACATAGTCCTGAGAAGATTTATTTACCCTCTGACTTCAAATCCATTCAAAACCCAGAGTGTATCAGGAATCCATTGGTGTGGGTAGAGAGATCTTTTAATTTTCCTACATTCCTGGCTTTTTTTAAATATTCTTTGACATTTCTTGTAGACAAAAACATTTGCTCTAATTGTTGTAAAATATCCGTTTGAGAACTCACCTTTGACTCCATACATCATCCGAAATAGCCACCAATCTGATTAAGCACTGTGCTTTCTCATAGAATTCCTTATGGCTTCATGATGACTGAAAATAACTGGCGGCTACATACTCACTGCCCATTAAGATGTATCAAATGTTTCAAAATGGGCACTCCTCCTGTGCAGTTTTTCATACATTTGTCAATAAAAAATTAAACCCCACCCCACTTAAAAAATTAACATTTATGGTTGAAACAACTAACAGTAGCACAGTGGCAGACAAAATGCAAAATGATCAACAACATCAGAATATACAAGAATACAGTTAGTACACTGGTAGAACATAGCAGTACACAATTTATCAATACTGAACACAGAAAAGTGAGTCTTAATACATATGTATATACTGTATATATATATAGATATATATATAGGAATATATATATATAGGAATGCAGATTTGTTTTTGGAGAGAAGCCACTCTTCTCCACTATTTTAGGGCTTTCGCAATGAACTTAGTTTTTCCCTGTAAAAAACTTAAAACTTAGAGGAGAAGACCACGGCAGATTTATCTTGATTTACACTAGGGTAATGGGGGGGAAACACATGCTATTCCTTGATGGTTTGGCAGTTCACGGTGTGCTATAAAACAGCCGTAATATATGTGTATGATTTTAGATTTTAGCCATTTTAAATTTTGTGATGTGACATTAGCTTCTCATGCTGCCTTGAGTGGCCAGGGTTTGAAATCTGAGAGGTTTTAGACTGATCCCATGATGAGAAAGCAGGGAACAGCATGCATATTTCAATTCTCAAAAGCAACATTTTGGAGCTGGACATTTTGAATGGGATAGATTCTTCACTGATTGCAGCCAGTCAGCAGTAGTGCTTAAATGTGGCTTTGTTTGAATGCGTCTTGTGGTGTTTTCGCTATTTTCCACCTGGTATACCTCATACGTGAGAAAGTGGAATGATTCACACACCACTTCTCTGATAAGTGTGACTTCCTTTTTCACCCACACACAGAACATGTTGCATTGCACACTGCATCTGTGAATTTAACATCAATTTTGCGTAGAAACCTATTGCGCTCAGAAATGTATATCTTCACATTTGAGCGCTATACTGATATTTAATTGCAAGACGTATGTGATTCTACAAACCTGTGTGTTCTAATATGTACTGTGGTGTTGAAGTGGAAAACTAAAAAGCATTCAGGAATGAATTTGAAAATATTTTTTCCAATCATGGTGGGAGAGCCAATGTTCAATGAAAACTCCAGGCATTAAATAAACATACACTCATAAACAAATTAGAGACTGCTTATTCATTGCTTGGTTGAATAATTGCTTTTAAGTCAGGGCAGCCTCGTAATGACAGAGGTAAAGCAAATACATCTGGGCTGAATTGAGGCTGTCATTGTACAAGGAGCCAAAGAGAATGGCTTTGTGTTGCTGTGACTCATGATAACACACCTATCCCCTTCTGCTCAGAGAGACAAAGACATGTAGAACAGAGGGAAGCTGCATCCCATCAAAAGAATCCATTAGCATTTAAGCAGGGATAGCCTTTTTGCATTATGACACAAACACTGCACAGTTTAATGAAATAACTCTTTCTTGTTAATGCCTGTTTTAAACCTTGTTAATATAATATGCACAGCATATGAGGTGTCTTGCATGGAAATTTCACAATATATTAAATTGTAATTGTAATCTATAGTATAATTGCATCTTCAGAAGATCACAATGTGTTACATTAGGTTACCTGTCAGTAGCTACAAACTATAAAACCAGCTCTCTACTGTCAAATAATGTACAGCCTCATCAGCATTAGTCTTGGTCTTTTGGAAGAACCCTTTAGGTTTTATTAGGTGGCACACTAGTGTTTACCTGCTAATACACTGTACAGCTTTTACTACCACAGGGCAAACCAGTCCAACACTTCTTAAATTATTGTCCATCTGAGCAAATACTTAAATCTACAACATCATTTGTGACATATAAATACACCAAGGTTTTCTTTGAGCATTTGAGCAATTTTCTTTAAACTTTAAATTTATATTGTTCATTTCACTGTTTCCATTGCAATACGTTCTGCTGCTACTGATATTTGCATTAGTCATAATCGTCTTATAATAAATTTTAATTTTGTATTGCACATACTTTATATTGCACATATTTATACAGTTTCTCTTTTCACTTGTCATCCTTTTCTTTTTCTTTTTTCGGAGCCTTGCAACGTAATCTTGCTCAACTGTATATTGTGAAGTTGAACGACAATAAAGTCTGTCTAAGTCTAAGCAATGTACGGGATTTTGTGTAAGGTGCACATTTTACATACAGGAAAGAAAAAGAAAAAAACTTGAGCTGGCAGCTTTGAGCTTGGTATTTAACTTCCTGCTAGTGTGACTGAGAGAAACAAATGCTTTAACTTTGCCAATTGGATGAATCAAACTCTGCAGTACCTCAGTCTATTAGTCCTCGTAAGAACCATGGCACCTGTCTATATAAAATTGCCCTGCATCTAATATGTGTATCTGCTGGAGGAGTAACATGTTTTAATTGTGTAAGGCTTCTTTTGTGTTATACTGTAGATGTGCAAGAACTAAGAGGCAACTATTTTGATAAACGATTTATATATAAGCAATGTTCTGCCTCGAGCAGGTTAACTATTTTATACCATACCTCTTTGTAAATTGATCCCTATAGCTTTCTCCTGTATCGCTACACATATGTCTCTGAATATAAAAAAAGATTGGTCTGATGAACTATATGAGTGTTAGTAAGTATCAGCCATGAAGTAGGATGGAAATGACCTGTGATGGCCTCTTAATATAATGTTTGTGCTACTGCTCTCTCAATGACTAAACATCTGATGAATGCACATTTTCTTTATCCTACTTAAAGACTTAAATATCAGTACAGATCAGCCTGAGACCTCATGTAATGTGGATTTATGGCATGCTGTTTATCTATAGTGTCTCAAGGTTAACAACAGATTAATTCATAAGCTTGTGATGGTGTCCGTCTCTGTAAATCTATGCTCTAATGTTTTAAGTAAGATGCAATCTATTCTAATCCTTGTAATAAATATAATTATGAGTCAAATCTAATTTAAACCTGTGCATTGTATCATATGTTATTTCCCACACTTTAGCAGTTTAATGGATCACTTCCTGAGTGCTAATATCAACAATATATCATCTACATTTTGCTCTCAAAAGACTTCAGTAGTTTCCACTGTTCATGTACACTGCCGTTCCTTCACAGTATGAATATTAAGTGCTACAGATTAAAATGCTGGAAAAGTCCTGCTTATTGTCAACAAGACAGTTTGTTTTTGTAATCCCTTTGAGATCATTATTTCCACTTGCCAGCAACTACAGATGAACACCCCTCCTCTGTTCCTTCCCAAAAGGTCACAATCACAGTTTGCATTAACTAAAACAATGGCTCACGTACCATTTACATCCTGTTGTGTGGCATCCATCCTATTTGCTGGTCTCATCTCAGACCACCATTGGAGTGTCTGAAAAGACGGAGCTGATGGACTCTGCTACTGACTTCTTTCTCCTTCCCTTCATAAGAGAACCATCCTCTGCATCCAGATCATCCTCATCCCCATTGGGGTTCAGCTTGCCATTCTGGCCCTGCGATTCCTTGGAGTCTATAAACGCCACGTGCCTGTTCAGCTCGGCCTTGAGCGCTGGGTCCTCGTGGGTTGGTGTCACGCTGAGCATGGACGAGTGGATGCTGTCCTCACCCCGAGCCTTACCTTTATTGGGGCAGCAGAAGCAGCGACATGGTGTCAAGTAAAGATACATGAGCACCAGCACCACACTGGCCAGACAGCCCACCAAGGTGGTGTACGCTGTGTTCAAGGTATCTCCGCCACCATTCATGGTGAAGTTGTGAACCTTCAGCACCACATAGATCGTCTCATTGAAGCCCTCGCTCATTGCAAAGCAAGTGTAGGTACCCGAGTCATCATTTCTGATTGGACTAATCTGCAAACTCCCATCTGGCAAGACTTTAGCTGTCTGGTTGCTTCCAGGTGTCACCACCACATTCCCAGGCATCATCCAGGTCTTTACCATGTTCCTGCGTTTGGTGTCACAACTAAGGATCAGCCTCTGCTCCAGAAAAGCCTCTTCATCTGCCTCCTTAAAAGTGCTGCAGTTCATATGGTCATCGCTGAGATCAAAAACACCTACTTCGTTTTTTTGCGGGCCAGGCAGAATACATGTGTAGTCGCCTTTGAAATCCACAGCAGAGTTGAGCTTTCGAATGTACCAATGGGCGAGGAGAGTGTAGAGATCACAGTGACACAGCAGAGGGTTATTGTGGAAATAGAGGCCATTTTTAATCCAGGCAGGCAGCACCTGGAGCTCATCAATGGGTAATATCTTGATCTTGTTGGAGGACACATCCAGGAGACTAAGCTTCTCCAGGCGGGACTTTTCCTTGACCAGCTCCACTGGGAAACGGGAGATTTGGTTCTGGCTAAGGTAGAGCTTCTGAAGGTTGATCATGCCAATAAAGGCTGAGCGGTCAATCTGGGAAATGTGGTTATTATACAGCAAGAGGACCTCCAGGTTGACCAACGGCTCAAAGATGAACTCGTCCAGCAGTCGCAAGTTGTTGGAGGACAGGTCTAAGTAGCGCAGATGCTTTACATATAGGAACGCCTCTGAAGACAGGAATTGGAGACCATTATGGCTGAGGAGGAGGTTATGGAGCTTCAGGAGCTTGACTGGGGTCCACTCAGATCGCAGCCGCACTATCTCATTGTAGCTGAGATCCAGCACAGCAGTGTAGAGCGGTAGACCTGATGGGATGGTGGTCAGATTCATCTTGGAGCAGCTCACTATGTTTGAGGCACAGATGCATGTTTTATGGCAGTTTAAGGTAGATGATGCTGCCCCTGGAAGCCAGAGAAGAGCCATGCAGAGGGTGAGGGAAAGGACCCATCTCGGACGCTTACTCCAATGAGGTAATGTTTCTAACAGGCTGTCACCTGCTCTGGTGGAAGAATGCAACATGCTAGCAGTTGATGTAAATCTTAGAGAGGTTAACTACAATCCCATTCTCAGAAAACAGCCTGGAAGAGCAGCTGGAGGATTCCAAGGCATTGCTGATTGAAGGCTACAAAAAGCAGAAACAAAGGCGATAAACAGATATTATTATTAGACAGAAGTACAGATTGTACTTTGTATAGATACCGTAGCTAGATAGATAGATAGATAAACTTATGTATAGTTATGCCACAGAGGGAAAGTATTAATATCCCAACAGTACCACAATGGAAATCTGTGACACAAATGTAAACAGTGGACATATGAACTTGCCGTCCCTCCCACAATGAACAAGTCTTTTTTATAGGCCTACAGGTACAAACACTGCATAACTAATGCTGCTGTTTTAGATGCTCTTAACTCTTTGTTTACATCAGTGATGTCTGTAAACACAGGTATAAAGCATGCCTACCTTATATGTGCAATTATAATCCCTTGAGACAAATATAAATGCGAACTTTTTATCTATAGGCCTCATTGTTCTAACTATACCTGCATGGCCTAAACAAAAAGTAACAAACAGCTGTTATTTATTAAAGTAGCCTATTAAAGGTAATGTTATTCAATGACAAGAATAGGTGTTGGGTGTCAAAACTCTAGAAATGCATCATATCGTATGAGCGTATTCATTGTTTTGCAAGTAAAAGCTTAATATGCAAATAAAGGAGCGTGCAGCCAGACTCGAATGAATGCACAGCATGGGCTGACTGCAATATCTCTCTCTGAAATATCAATACAGCCAAAAGGGAAAACATTACTGTAAGTAAAGTAACTGTACAGTTAATGTCCTTAGTTACTTCCCACCGCTGAGCCCATGTGGATATGCAAGTATAGCCACTTTCTAGTCTTCTCGCGCATATATTGTATAGGCTACAGCACAAACTTCCCCCTGCTGCGTTGCACAATGCGCGTCTTTCCTCAAAACAAATACACACGCACACCCGGTACTTACGCTAACCCATGTGCATTCACAGTCCTAGAAGAAATGCATTGATTTTCTTCCTTTTACCATTTCCCTCTCTATCCCTCGCCTCTCTATCCCTCGCTCTCCTTATCTCTCTTGAGACACAGAAGAAGAAAAAAAGAAGAAAAAAACAGTTGTAGTGTAAAACATAAAAAGAAACCATCAAAATGGGAAATTATGCAACTATTTAGGTTATGTCATTTTCTGAAATGTCCTTATCCATTTGTGGAAGAGCTGTGCAAACGTTGCATTGCACCATTTTGCTCGAAAACAAACGAGCACAACATGGAAACGTGAGCCGAGAGATGGAGAAAGGGAAACCGAGAAAGACACCTACCTTCAACCTGGATACAGCGATGTTGGATTTCATTAAAACTGCTCCTCGTCTGTTTATAATATTGCTCCAGACAAATAGTCCCCGTCTGAATGAGTGTCTGCTGTTGAGGACAACAGCGGATGCAGGGAGGAGGGAAGAGCACTACAGATATCCTCGCCAAAATAATCGTGGTCCACGCGGCATCCAATACCCGGTGCAAAATTACGCAAAAAAGGTTACGTAAAGAGCAGACAACGCACAACCTTTTAATGTAACTACTGACAACCACAATTCAGCGATTCCGTATGCATTATCTGCATTTTCTTTTAACTGAACATATTACTCTGTACACACACGAACGCACATCCGTCCTTTGCAGATAATTGGCGCATTTCGCGCAGGTCCGGCTCCTGTCGGGTCTCATCAGCAGCCATGGAGATAATTAAGAATGAGCAAGTCTGTAGCTGACAAGCTTCCCTGTGGCTCCTCGTAGGCCTGCTGCTGTCTCCGTACCGTGCTGCTTTTGCAGTGGTTGACGTGTTTTCGGCAATAGCCCAAGGCGCTGCTTACCGCAGCCGCAAGATGCGCGAGGAGACGCACGGCTGAAAAACCACGGGAGAGCTGAAATGGAAAAGTCGAACTGGCCATGAAAATGCTATCCATTGTCCACTCTAATGGCCGTATGTAGGATAACAGGTAATCTGTACGTTAGTTTTACAACATCACCATCCTTTTTAGTCTACTATGATCCACTCTGCCAAGGAGCAGAGGTTATGTCATTGATTGATAACAATGGTCAAGTCAAGATTGAGAACAATTCTGCTGTGCTTTTCACGGTTATACTCCCAGGAAAAAAAGAAACATAAACACAGTCTTTTTGGTGAACCTTTGACCTTTCCCCTTATTGTAATGCCCTGTTAACCTTCTCTTTTTGGTCTGATATAAAGACAACACATTGCAATCCCAATGCTAACCAAAAGTGATTAAGTTTAAACGAATGTATAATGTAACAACAAATAGGCTATAGGCAAACACCCGGGTGGCTGGTTATTCTTGTATGCTTATCAGATAAAATAAGACTTAAGACTAGGCTTCAATGTGGCTAAATATGGTCATACTTAAAAGTTACACATATTTCTCTCCTTGTCACAGTCCAGCTTCACACTACCATCTGACAGCTGAATATATTAGCAATCACTACATGGTCTGGCTACTGCCACTATTCATATGTGTCAAAATATCTATGAAGGTACCTATTCATAAACTGCACTATGTTTGATTGATTAATAATCCTGGGGCTTAGAATGAGAAATGCATGTGGCATTTGTTGTCGGTTCATCTGTAATTGATAAATTAGTGAACCAGCTGTAGTTAACAGAATGTGTAACTGAAACCTACACAGAAAGCAGTCAACATGTAACTACATCCAGTCTTTAATGTTCTTTAAACTGAAGGGACACTCCTTAAATGATATTACTTCTGTGGGTATGTAATAATAATAATGTATACTTTATAAATCCTGCAAGGAGAAATTACAATTCAGACTCTGTTGTTATTACACACAGGCTTGAATTACACACACATGCTCAGTACCTATACATGCACTAAATGGAGTGATGTTGTGAGGGTTCTAAGACCACCTTGGCAGTGTCCGGAGGTGAACTGGCACCTTTCCAGCTACCAGTCCACCACCATACTTTGGTCCATATGGGGACTTAACCAGCAACCAGCAACCCTCCAGCTCCCAATCCTGCTCCCTACTGATTGAGCTACTACTACCCTCAGCCCAGGTGACCCAGTGGTTTTACTATTTACCTCAGTACATTATTTTATGGATGAGTGCATCAGTTAGGCAGGCGGCAGCATGTCCAGCTTTCCAACAATGATTTCGTCACAATGCTCCATTCCTGCTTAATGTGCAGATTCTGTTTATGTATTTGATTAGGTCTTTTTATGAGCACCAACGGGGAAAACCTTGTTGTTTTTTACTCAAGTGAATCCTCCCACATGCTGCCTTTTGAGATTTTTTCGGGTTTTCCTCAATTCACAGATCTGCTGCAGCGAGCCTGGCTTTGGCAAAGCTGAGACAGCCTGCACATTGCCAATAAGCTGCTACACCAATGTAGCCTCCTACTCAAAATGCCTTCAGGAATCATTTAATAAATTAATATTATAGCAAAAGGGGACGCAGGATAATTTGAATGTCATATGAATTATTACTTCATTAAAAGATGATATATGAACAGGTGCGACCCTCTTATGAGAGATTCAATATATATTGATAACAAACCATCACTCTGGCACCTCTGTAATTGGAATTATTTCAATATTGGTCAGACCCTAAAATGTATTCATTGAGTCATTTCAATTGCATCTCTGTCATTTCGCTGATTTAATGCCAAATTTAAACTAATTTGACCAAGAGCAGAGTTATCCATGGGAGAAAAATCAGACAACTACTGTGATCTTTTGTGCCATACTGTGCTTCAAATGGCACTCTGATTTAATCTGTTTTGTAGACATTAGCTTTTTTTTTGTCTTGATGCAGCCTGGATCCCACCCGTGTAAGACAGACAATGATGGCAGTAGGAGATATCATTATAGAAACCCTGTTGGAGCTACAGTTGCCTTGAAAAGATGTGCATTGGCTGGTAATACAAACAGATTTGAAGCAGACTAAACTGCAGGCAGACACCCCTCATGATTTGCTTTAAGCAAATTCAGTCTCAAATAAATTCTCCAGGCACAAGATAAATCATTTGAAACATATTTCACTTGCTTTTCCTCGGAAAACAAAGTGTTTAAACAGTAAACTTTATTGGTCGTTCTCAGACTTGAGTTGAGAAAAAAGTGGGACAAAAATGGACTGATGATATTAATTCTCAGAAATGTGTTCCATAATTGAATATATACTTGCTGGAGATATCTCTTTCTCAACAGGCCTCCATTAAAATTCCAGGATATACAGGTGTGAACCATTGTGACAGAGAAACCTCTGTATAACCAGCACCGTGGCACTGTGACGCTTATGAGATTGAGCTGAAAGTGATTAATGTTCTGTTTCGACTCCACTTCCTGCTGTGATAGGGATAGTGTTGCCTGGCAACTGACTGCGGCCTTTCATTGACTGTTTTGGCTCTGTGGCAAAACTGAGGTGGCCTTGCCTTCTCTTGTTTATCTCTGTGTATCTGCTCAGAGGGAGTTTCTAGCACAGATGAAGAATGGCAAACATGTGCTACTAAATTAAATGTATCCAGTCTGTAATTCATCAGCATACATTGAAATATAAAAAATGTACCTCAGAACCTCAGCTTTCTCTGAAAAGCTCTCAGTCAAGGCAGACATCTGTCATTATTAAGTTGTGGAAGCATTGTTAAGTGACTCTTGCTCTTGCACCCAGCACTTTAGCGGCCAGGAAGCCATTTCCTCACCTGAGATGACCTGATCAGATTTCACAAATGATAATATATGGAGTTACAAGAGACTCTGCATTCTGAGAGCTTCTAAGCTCATTCTACGCCTGAGAAGATTATCAGCATGATCTCCCAATCACACTGATGTAAATGATGTTTACATACAACAGGCTCTGTCTGTGTTCACTTTTCTGCTGACATGGTAAACACACTCTTATCTTGGAGCCATCTGGTTCACCCAACATAGCCAACACAACTGGATGCAACTACATGCTGGATGTGCCCATTAGACCTGCAGCTCCACCCACAACATGTCACAAATAAAAAGGTTTATTTTTGCCCAAAGGTATGATTACTCCTATTATCTCATTGCATGTGTGAATATATTTTTAAACCTGCAAGAACAAGAACATTTGCATAAGTAGAGATGGTGAACTTGTTAGCAAACAGTTGCATCCAGCAGATGCAAAGCAACATTATCTGGCCCCCTGGTGAAGGTAAGTCCAATATTTACTCTTCTGTGATTTTGTCTCTAACAACTCCTGAAGGAAACAAGCTGCTGCGGCTGAAAACGAGGCTATGAGAGCGGTGAGAGTGAACCAACAGTAAAGAACTCAGTATGAAGCTTAGTTATTAGTTGATACCAACTGGAAGCAAACAAACTGCGCGCCTTAGACATTTCTCACTTGTTGCTGTAGGCGTGTAAGTAGCAGGTAGCCTGCTTGTTTGCAAACAAAACAAACCTACAAAATCTTCCAGCAATGTATGTGACTTTGTGCCAAGCAGCACTTTCTTTTTGTTTGTACATGCAATCTGGTATGCAAGGGACATAAGCTACAAAAGAAGGAACTTAGAAACTACAATGATGAATGAACAATGATCTTCTCCTCCACACACATTTATCAACAGCAAGTAAAAAATAATCTTCACCGTAAAGTTGAGGGGAGCTGCAGATTCGGTCTATAATTCTCCATAGGTTCATCATTACAAGTTACCATTTTCACAAGCTCACAGTGTTTGTGCATTGCCATTTGATACATTTTTATTATGAAAAATATAGATGTTAGCCAAATAATTTAAGTAGTTTGAAGCAAGTAATTGTAAAGTAAATCACCAGATGGTTTGTAAGCACACATGATGATGATGCTACCTTAAAACTGCTTCCAGATGAATTAAAGGTAATTGGCTCAACTGCTATTCTTTTACATCTGGTTTGATCTTGCAGGTAAACACTAGAACAGCTTGCACCAAAGTCAATTATAATAATGTGTGTGACTCAGGTAACTGTAACTGAGTGAGGTGTTCATGATGGGTCAGTATCAACTCTCTCTGGCTCGGAAGAAGATCAGATACACGCGGAAGAGGCTTGAGAGTAAAGAGCAAAAAGAAAAAAATGTAACCATAATCTTTGTTTAGAGTACATTGGGACTGCGCTTGGTTTCCATGGCAACACTTTCAGTTTTGTGTTTGATCAAAAGTGCAGGGATGAAACAAGGTCACTCAACAATCATATCCCAGAGAAAAAGCCCGTATGGACGGCACATGCTTTAACAAAAGCCAAGCTGTTGGTAATCTTGGCACATCTTATTCCTTCAGTGCTTAGCAACTGGCCGTACTTTTGTGGCATAGACCACTACTCTAATGTTGGAGAAGGGGCTGCATGTGTCAGCCTACACTGTGAGTACTAACAATGGAAGTAATCAATAGGCAGGGCACACATTGTTTTCACTCACTAATTAATGCAGTCACTAATGCAGTATCAAGCTTTGCTGTAATAACTGCTCATATGTACCTCTGTCACGTGAAACTGGATTATTAATATTATGGATCTATTTAAAGCTTGAAAAATTAAAATCTGCAATCAAGTTCACTGTAGAGACAGACATAGGACAGAATATGTATGTATATATATATATATATATATATATATATATATATATATATATCTATATCTATAGATATAGATATATATATTCTATCCTATTGGGAAATGAGGAATTTCCCAGTCTGTATCTCTTAATACCTGTTAATCCCTTCCTCATGGCAAAGATAAAGGAGTTGATGCATGTTAGCTGTTCCCAAAGGAAAGATTTGATTATCTATTAAATAACTATGTGGGAAAACAGTGATGATCCTCTATCTTTGCAATAAGAGCCTTGCCCCTGCACTGGGCCAATAAGATGAGGTCCCCTGGAGAAGGCAGGAAAAGACTCAGTAGTCAGTGAGTCACTGCTTTAAAAATGTTTGGCTCCCTGCATCAAAAAATTGGCTTTTTGGTTGGGATAAGGATGTATGTGCTGCTGGTTTTCACCTGCAGTACATCCTGTATTCAGCACTCAGCCACACGTTTCTTCTGTGTTTGCTCCTAAATTTTTACTCAGCGTCTCTTATTACTAGCCTCTCATCTTCTCTTCCATTTTGGGAGCGTGTCAGAAAAGTGCAGCAGGCAAGGCAGCAGCAGTCAACACAGAGCCCATTACTTGACAAAGAAGACTTCCCATCCCTTGCAAATGACTGAGACTGTGCACGACCTGGAGTCCCTCTTGTTATCTTTGCTGAAAGCCTATCAAGCCAGAGTGGACAGGTTAAAACCGTGACCTTCAGGCCTTGTTTGCTGAGCACTTGGCTTTCATTTCCCCCCTCCCTTTTCACTTCTCAGTGCCTGTCTTCTCTGCAGTTCTCCAGTCAAACGGCAATGATTTTGCTCCAGGGGAAGCAGAAAATCGCGTCTGCGTTTTGGAGTGGAGTGCTGTAATGAGGCTGAGAGGAAAGCATGCAAGGAAGTTACAGAATGCAGTCCTGGATATCTTTTTACACTGGAACATAATGATGCCATGTTGAGATTATATTTTTCTTTAAAGACAAAAAGCAGAGTAATTATCAATAGTAACACACCACAGTAATCCAGTTTGAATTGTGAATACACTGTTGCAATAGCAGACTGGAATAATGATGCTTTTTCCCAATGTGTGTGAACAAATTGTACGTGATGGCAGATCATTTTCTCCAAAACCGCAGTGAGCTAAATATGGAAACGTTACATTAGGATAGGGTGAGTGCTATTTGATATAGGAAGGGAGGGTAATTGAGCGGGTGAGTGGCTTTACCTCTGAAGTCATAACCCAGAAGAGATTAAGGAGCCTGAAAACATAAATCAGCTGCACCTTCACATTAAATGCTGATGAAAAGTCCTCTGAACCATATAAGAGAAGTGGCTGGATCACAACAGGACGGAGGGAGGCATTTGCAAGGCTTGGCGAATGAGAGGAGACACAGGGCTGAGAGGAGAGCTCCATGTTGGAGGAGAAGGAGGGTGGCAGAGCGAGAAAGTTGGACAGAATTTCCTTTGGCTTTTCTAAAACAAGTGTCCTGTTGCATCATTCGATCAGGGGTGTTTACTGTGTGCCTTTATTTATTAAGCTCGGGGATGTGAATAATGTAGCACACACTGAGGAGGTTCCTTGTAGGTAGAAGGGGAATACACAGCCGGTTTCTCAGAAGTGTATGTGTTTGCTAATGGAATTCGGTGTACTCCTCTTTGATTAATAGGCACGCCGAGGCTTTCTGCTGCTTCTAAATTTAGATATCATTCTCAAAGTGCTCAGGCACACCTCCATCATTAGCTGGATGACTATTATCAGATACTGGGATGAGGTCATCCCCCTGTTAGCATCACTTCCTCTCATTCCCCCTGAACTCTGGCCTTCACAGTGCCAGTCAAAACAAAACAACTGCCCTGATTGCATAAGACGCACCCACTCATGTATGAATGTACTGCCGTGACTCCAGTAAGAGGATTTTATAAACAGGTTTTAAACTTTAAACTTTAATCAACATTCATTCATAGTTCTATCCTGCCAGTGAGTGGTTTATTCAATCCCCCAATGCACTAGTAGGAAGTCAGCCCAAAAAGCCAATTCAGCAGCAGTTCCAGACAGACAGACATACCCCTGTTAAGCTGGAACTGGCCTTTGCAGTTGTTATATAATAGCTGCGGATGCTGATGGCACTGTATGATGAAAAAGTAAATGAGTCAGTTACTTTGGGGTTGAAGAATGCATCTATTATTCAGATGCAGGTTCGCTCTCCCATGTGACCCATCTTCCAGCCATGACTGGACACTCACTCAGCAGGTACAGAGATATAGCCTGTGACCGAGCATCAGGGGTGAAAGAGCTCACTGTGGTAGTGTGGCACAGTTCAGTTGGAAAAAGCAAAAATGTTTTTTATAGATAGGAAAAAAATCACAAAACTCAGTTTAAAGATTTATCAGAAAATAGACAGTTATTGGCCTTTTCAGAGCAGATGTTTTTTACTTGTTATCATAGTATGAAAAGTTCATTAATAATGGCTCCATTGTATTCTATTCAAATATCCCAGTAAGCCATGACAGTGTGACAGTAAGATGGCAGGCATAATCACAGGACCCTGAAATCGAATCAGCTAAACGGAATTCAACCATTCTTATGTTATTATTTACTATGCTGCTTTTACTATGTCATAATGTATTACAGGAAAGACACCTTAGTTAATAATTTCTTCATTTAAAAAGTATTAAGATCCATTTTTAAAAAGAGACCTACAGTATAAGAACGGCAAGCAAACACACACACTTACAGTACCATTTTCTTCTTTACAATTTACAAATCTACAATAATTGTTGGCTTTAATTCTGGGAAGGTTAAAAATGATTTTTTCTTTTGTGATTTATACTGTAACATTTGAATGAGCTGTGCATACAATTTCTGCATCCAGTGAGAGCGTGGGTTGTATACAATTTTCTTGTTGTGGTCTTGTCACTCTGAGGAACTATGAAAACAAGCATAATCCATGAGAAAATACGTTTCCCTCAAAACCCTATTGAGAATGCAGCTTAGTTGTATGAGAATGATATCCACTTTTTGCTCAACTTTTTGCTCTGTTTTGGTCTCCAACAACTCCTGTTGGGAGTATTTGGATCTTTAGCTGCTAAATGTTCCACTATGTTCACCAGCTAGTTGCTAATTGTGTGTCTGTATGCTGTTTGGTGCTGCACTGGTAGTGAACAGTGGGTTTTTACAGCTTTCTTGTCAAAAACAGCTGCCTGTGGGCTGTGAAAACCGAAGCAATGAGTTTAAACAATTCTATAAGTCTCAGTAGGGGTGAGGGGAACTGCGGAGTGGGTTGAGAAACATCTGTAGGTTATGAGCGACACCTTTCACATTAAACGTGATAAGTTGATCCATATTGATATAAAAATATTGATAAGAACAACTTTAATTAATCTTTTAAGTGCAGGACTTTTGCTTGTAACAGAATATTTATACACCATGCTACTTCTCCAAAATAATTCTTTTGCCTGTTTCTTTTTTCCTCTCTTTGTACTTTTCCCAGTGATTAAATTAAGGTTTATTTTCACCTTCAGAGTCATCATGTGACTCATTTGGAAAGCAAAAACAACCCTGGTACCATCAGATTTGCTGTCTGACATCTGTGTCATGATAATGGTTATCCAGGGTCCAGGGGGGTTGTACACACTGCAAACAAAACCACAATCAAGAGAAAAAGCCCACCACTCTGGGGATCACGAGAGAGAAAGAGAAAGAGAGAGAGAGAG
Organism: Etheostoma perlongum; assembly: GCA_026937815.1. Lineage (NCBI taxonomy): Eukaryota > Metazoa > Chordata > Actinopteri > Perciformes > Percidae > Etheostoma > Etheostoma perlongum. Next base: position 17,889,410 of record CM049377.1, read on the forward strand.
AGAGCTTTACTGTAAATTAAACAGATTTATTTTGTGCCTGTGTCAGTCTGTAATAATCTTCAGTTCTGGAAACAGCGTTGTGGCAAGCTTTAAGGGATTTAAAAGGCTCTACTTCTCTTTCTGTTGCCTATTCATCTCAGCTCTCTGGTCTTTGTACTGTAGTGTGTGGCAGCTTCTGGGAAACAAGGGTTTAATGCTGGGTCATTATTACAATTCCATCCTGTTTCTGCTGTCATTACCACAGAGTTGTGTGCCTAGTGACAAGTACAAACAAAACTCACAAACCTCTTCCTCATACACAAACACACAGTGAAAACATTGTGATTCTCAGATGACATGGAGCCCTTGACCACTTAACTGGGACTGTCCACTTTGTGACCTTGTAAATGGGTTTCCACTTCTGTTTATATTTTAAATTTGATTAGGCTGTAAAATAAACATGTCACGTTTGCTCATGTTGTCACAAATAGAAACCTTTGTGCTTTTCTATAATCTGACAAACACACATATCTACACATGCACAATGTTTATTTTCCATTCCCTCAATACTGTATTATTGTTTTGTAATTTCGGCTCAAGCTTGAAACACATTTTAAAGGCTTTGGGATAAGCTCCTTTTTTTGTTATTTAAAAAGCATTGAGTCTAATACACGTGATGTCCTTGCAAGGTATATATGGGAAAAAAATCACATCCAAATTTTATTTAGATGATAATAAATTATTAATTAGAAAAATATTTTAGCATTAATGATTGATCGCACATAACATATTGTTAAATGTGAATGTGGATTAAAGCTCAGTCACTATGTTTAACAGAGAAGAGATAATATCTTGGATTATGTGCAATAAAGGTCAAATAAAGGTCAATAAGGCCAGACTTTTCACTTGTTCCGAGTATATTTGAACTGCAGCCAATTGTAGCATGGAGATTACGATTGGAAACCATATAGAGAAAACGGATCATCAATGTGTTTCTTGTCTATTATTGATTGTTTCTGCAAAGTTTTGCAGGTTTTATTATTTTGGGAAATACACTCATCTACTAGATGAGAAGATTGATACCACTCTCAGTGATATCAACCTTTTCATCTGACTCTTGGCAAATAAGAAAATAAGTGCAGGCTATATCCCAAAATGTTGCAATTGCTTTTTTCCACGGGTTTGTATTTTGCATTTTTTGCAGGACAAAAGTTGCACTGTAAAAGTGTGCATGTGTTGCTGTGGCAGAAGTCAAAATGTGTTTAAAGTGGTTGAACCACTGTGTATGAGTGCTTGACTAGCTTTCCTAAGCGTTCAGAACTCTGACAGCTGGCTTGCATTATTAACTTTGCAGCATCTGTCTGATTTCACAACATCCTGCCTGTAGGACTCGACTCTCTCTGGCTGGCTATAATGAGGACGGAAGATATGGCAAGATGGCAGTGGAAAGAAAAAGATGAGGACTGAGAGTAAAAAAAGCTACTGTATATACTGTACTGGTGTCTGACTGCACTCCTCACTTGATGCTGATGGGTTTCAGTTCAGTAGTCTCATAGGAGCTGGTTTCAAGAGAAAAGACCAGCAGCAGCACAACTGATAACTGATAGAACTACGTTTTAATGTAATGTGACTGAGTGAAAAGCTCACAAACTGTACTAAAGGCAAGTTGTTGAGTCAATCTTTCACCTTTTAGCTCACAATTTTGATGTTCTCATAAATATTTATGTTGTGACTATTTCTGTAACCTAATGTTCATTTGGACAGTTAGAGTGAGTAATGCTTTTTCATCAGCTGTCAAACCAGAGAGAATAGGTCGTGCAGTTTGAGCCAATGAGATATTAACACACAAAAACTCTTCATTTCACTTAGCAGTCTGTGGCGTTTAAGCTGTTTTAAACTGCCTTGCATGAAATATTACCATGTATTTTTGTAATTCAATTTTAACACGTCATGAAGCCATAATGATCACAGCTTTTTTTCTTTAAAACTAGTGAAAATGTGAAAGTAGCCGTGTTTCCATTCATATGCTGTATTTTTAATGCAAATTTTAAAGTATCACATTAGAAAAACTTGCCCAATTGAACCAAATTCCCGACGACCTCTCTCCATATTTCTGTTGTACATGGGTTAGATGTGGCCAGCAACAAATCCCACTATGGCCACGCCAAGACCCGCCCTTCAATAGCAGTTATTGGCCAGGCTTCCATGCTTACGCAAGCTAATGTAACCCCATTTGTTCAGGTCCTATCCCTTGACCAATCGGCTATCCTAACCTTAACCACTCAAGGTCAAATGCCTGACACCAACCGATCGACCACTATGGCCACGCCAATGGGTCTTAGCGTGGCCATCGTGGGATCTGTGATTTTGCATGCAGCCAAGGTAACTTGTCATGTTTCCCAGCTGGATCTCTAATTCTTTTTTTAATTACTGGCAGATATAGCCTATAGCGCCAACTTCTGATAAAACTACGTTATGTCCTATTTGTTCCAAACGGATGGAAATGTGCCTAATTCGCATCCCTTTTTATGCAACATTTAAAACGTTTGCTTAAAATTTGATTGACAATTGAATAGAAACAAGGCTATGGAGAGTGAAAGAGTGTAATTCTAGTTGTTGCCATAGCAGTCACACAGCAAGAAAGTAATTACAATGGAAACATTTTGGAAGATTTTCTCTAGCTAGCAGCGTTGGTATGGATAGAAATGTCAATTGGTCGGTCTGCCCACCACTTTGGTCCAGACATAAATATCTTAACAACTATCGGATAGATTGTCATGAAATTGTGTACAGACATGGGTCCCTTTTCATCTCTCAAAAATTCACCGTTTACACTTTAATTATTGAATTGCCTTATACCTTCTCTTCGTAAAGCACATAATCACTGATTTTCATGAGTGCCATATGGCCTATATATATATTATAATTTTTCCCATCAGCCTCAGCTGTACTTTGTTTCTTTTGGCACTAATCAACCAATGTTAACATGCTAAGATGCTAAAGTAAGATGGCAAAGATTGATAAATATTATGCTTGGCAAACATTTGAGCCTCACAGAGCTGCTAGCATGGTAGGCTCTTAGCCTTGTTTCACTGCAGCTAATGTTATAATAATAGTCTCATCCAAACGCCACTCCTGCATCACCTGCAGACTCTGACCTTAATAAACCTCCCAATCTCTGCAGGCTGAGCCTTGATGTTTGCCTGCGTAAAAAGACGAGGTCAGAGTCCACTTGCAAACACCAACTCTGTACATATTCTGTATTCACATAATACATTGTTTAATGAGCTAGGAGATTGAAATGGATTTATTGAACCATGACAACAAAACAATTGTTTAAATAATGTTGGATTTCTATGATGCTGTTATGTTGCAATATAATGATAAAATAACCATATTAAAAAAAGAGACTTAGGTTATTTTTTTTAAAGAATGAGCTCATTTGTTATGTAACTACACATTTGCTCTATGGAGAGAATGGAGAGAATAATCCTCTTATGAAAAATAAAAAGTTACAGATTACAATGACTCCCATAATATCAAAATGGAAAAATCAATAGCTGAAAGGTGCATGGCTAAGTGAAGATACATCTGGGCTCAACTGTGCAGACGCACACTGACAGTGAATGCACTTTTATCAAAAGGCTGAGTGTTCATATTTATGTTGGATATTGATGTTACATCTAAAACTACTGAGTTCAAGCGTCCTGATGTGAGTGAGGAAGAGGATCCAGAATATAAATGCAAACATTCTGCCTTATCAGCACAGAAGATACTTATGATGTATGATAGGTAACCTACAGAGCAGAGGGGAGGAGATGTGAAAGCCTCGGTCTTGGTTCTTCTTGCTGATACAGCCATTAATCAACTGACTACACTGATTGGTTTCTATGAAAATTACACTGCAGCTTTGAGTTTGCTGTTAGTATGTTAAATCATATGTAACTGTTGCTCTCATAAGAGGTTGTTACAGAAATAAACATCCACATTTAGAGGTTTTGTTGTTGCATGAAAGATAAACAGTAAAATAATAAATGAATGTTAATGTGCTGCTCAGGACTGAGAGGGAAGAGTGTGATGCAACATAGTTATGAGAGTGGTATCAAGCTTCTCATCTAACTATTTTTACAATTTCTAAACACGCTGATGAAGACTTGAATTGAATCAAAATTAATTTGTTATATATCTGTTGTATATTTATATTGGTTTCTGGCCATGTTGTAATTAAAACATTTTAACTTGTTAGTGCCTGAGATATTTTTGTTTAAAACAACCTCAAATGCTTTAATTGAACCTCGTATTTTTTTAATGTACTTTTTAAAATAAAGTTATGGTGAGGTTTAAAAGGGTATTTATTTGATGGCTTGGCCCTTACAGGCAGGAGAATCCTTGTTATTTTGATCACCCCATGTACTGTCCATACAGGGCATGGCCAAAATAACAGATACACTTTATGTTATGTTATCTCACACTGTATTTATGGTCCACCAGGTCCATTTAAATTGTTCTGAGCTGTGTGCTTTTCACAGATGAAGGTTGTGTCTTGCCGCAGTGTAAAACACAGCAAAGCCCCTGTTAGGCCTTTTGTGACTCAACCAAGGACATCTCACCTCACTGCACCACCAATCAGATGCTACAAATGCAACCCAAAATTATTCATGGTCGCTGTCACCTCAGGAAGTATCAAAATGTCAACAACATCAAAACGTTATTCAATATGTAGATAGTTCCACTGGCATGACACATTGTTATGATAATCAGAAACTAAAAAATTAATCAGTCCTGTGACATGAAACTAGTCACAGTCGGTAAGTGAATAAAAAAACAGTAACTCGAAGAGTAGTCATGATGTCCTCACAATAAAAGGTGTGACACTTAAAAGAGTCATTGAGCATCTGTGGGCTTGAGGTGGTACGTTGTGTTACGTATTTTTACAGTCAGTAACAGAGTCACTAGCATAACCACAAATCTGAAACATACGGGAAAATAAAAAATAAAATTACACTTTGGAATCAGCAGCAATAACTCAAATGCCTGCAAGAGGACAATATACTCTTTTACTAATACTATTATAATACTATTTTAGGTTCAGTGTTATTATGTGTCTCCAGACAGACAGCAGCCTGGAGCGTTGGCACTCATCAGTGACTCAGTATGTGCAGAGGATGACAGTGCCAACCTACAGCCAACAAACATTGCTAATTGTGTCTGTTTGGATTTTAGTGCATTAGTCTGGGAAATTAAAAGGCACAAACCAGTTACTGTCACTGGTCAGTGTATTCTCTCCCAGCAAGTGATCCCAAATTGTACTAATGATGTTTATTGTTAAAGTCAACTTTAAAAAACAACAACAAAAAAAGTAGATTTCAATCATGCAGTTTATTCATCAAACTCAAATCTTTGCTGTAAAATACCTATTTCTTCAAAAAGAATGTGTTTTGGGGGGTTTAATGTGTCTGATTTGTCAGGGGTTGTTTTCTCAGGGCTGCAGAATAAATGTTTAAAATTAGTCAGGATCAAATATGTTAAGATGTACATGCCCTAATAACTTTAAAAGGAGGTAGTGGAGCATGTGGATCAACATTTGGTGGCTCTTTCTTTCCATTTCAGTAGATTTAAACATACTCTAAGAAATCTATTTTGGATGACTGCTCTGCATTGCAACCTTATAAAGAAATAAATGTCGTAAAGGGTCCTGCTCTGTGGGCATTTACCAGTGGGTTTTTAATTGTTGATGTTCCCAATAAGAAAGATAGTTTCTGGGATTTCAGGTGTTAAATGTGAGAGCTCCCCCTACTGATGAGATCTGAGATCACAATGGAAACAATATTAGATCAGCAGCTGTAATTTAGCATGAATCATCCCACCTGTATTCAGTTAAATAGGGGAAAAGGGAAGCTTAAAATAATCACCGACCCAACATGGTTGCTAAACACATTGAACACTCCTAATGGCTGGTAAAGCATGCAGTGTGTATGAGAGTGTGTGTATTTATGCCCTGAGGTTGTTGCCATTTTCTTATCTGGATTGGAGGGGTGGTGGTGGGATGGGATAAAGGTGGGGGTTGGAGGTGGTGCAGGTTGGGGGGTGAGGTGGGCTGAAGTCATGGTTGCCATGGAAACCATTGTATTTCCCTCCCCTGTGATTGGTGCTGCTGGCGTGAGCGAATAGCTGCTATTTCTGTCATTATTCAACACCTCAGACACAAGCTCAGTCACAGGACACTCACACACACACACATGCACACACACAGTACATATAACTTGAAAAGTGGAGCATTACCAACACAAACCAAGAATCCTCTATACTCCATTTCCTTCTTCCAAACGCCTTAGTAGTAGCATCACATCTGGGATAATTATACATAGAAACACTAAAGGCATTATGTATCATCAGTTGCCTTTGCCTTTTATTGCTAAAATACATTTCAGGGGAAACGTAATATCTGATCCTGTCTTCTTCCTACAGATCATATGATCGACCGCAGCAGCAGTACACAGTATGGAAATCAAACTGTCCAATCAACCCAAAAACAACAGCAGCAGATTCATGTTGGGTAACCTTTGTCAAACAGTAACACCCTATTTTGATCAATAACTGAAAATGTGTTCAATTTACCAATTGATTTTTCAGTAACAAGAAACATTGACTCATAAACTAATCAGGGTTTGTGGAGCTGCACTTCCACTGACAACTGAATCTCTCAGGAAATACACTGCATGAAAACGAGATGTCACATACTGATGTGTGGGAAAGTCCATTCATGCAAATCCTGAGGGAGGAATAAGCCATTTTCGGAACATCAAATGAGACAAGAAACACTAAAAATAAAGCCCATACACTTTTGTTTGGATAAAAAAGTGCATCACAGTAAAATACAGTAACATGAAAAAATGAGTACAGTTGACAGATACAAGACACCTCAATACATCAAAAGGTTACTTCCTGTGTCAAAAGCACAATGTTATCAAATCATCTCATTTGGCATGATTACTAAAAGTGTGATTCACAGAGAGAATAACAAAGGACATAAGCCAGAGGCAGCAACAGTGGGCCAACCTCTAACAACAGTTTAATCCCAAAATAACATTTTCAAGCTAATGAGATATCCCCAAACATGACACAATGTAAGGGAACAACACAGGATTTTCGTATTAATTATGTCATGATATTCACAAAGTGAAATGTAAAAGCTCCCAAACTGCCTCATATCGCCAATCGTATCTCTGGGGCTGAGATTGATCCAAACATTACATAACCTGAGGTATTTTTGTCTGATATTACTTAAAATATAAAAATGTTTGATGCCAACTAGGTTGTGCATTGTAAGAAGAGTAGACATAATGAGCTGTACAGCTTCAGCCTACACATTTTTGGTCTGTCTATCTTGTTTTACGGGATTGTTTTTTTTATTCCACTGTATTTTTGTTGGAAGTAGTTCTCAAGCTTGATTCTTTCAGTTCCATTGAAAATGTTAATGCTTTATTCAAGTTATTTAAGACCAAGGTAACATTCAGTCTTGTTTTGTCCAACTAACAGTCTAAAAATCAAAGATGTTCTGCAAAACACAACCATTTGCTAATTTTTGCTACAACTGTACTATTCTTATATTTTTTATATGCTTACTATTTATATATATGGATTATATGGATCATACTTTACTTCTCACACTCCAGTGGTAAACAAAGTCCTTCATCAGGGCAGGGAATAGTTCAGTGTAATATGTATGTTGAGTGGGCCGGGCTTTTGTAAATGTTAATCTCAGCTCATTAACATTAACCACTGGGATTCTTTTTCTCTCTGGGAATCAACAATGCAGTCTTGTGAGAGGGCTTTTGACGGATTGTGCATGAAGAGAGATCTTGGGGAGCTGAGCACAAGGAGAAAGAGAATCAGAGAAATGCTGATCCACAGGATAAAGGTGATTTTCTCTTCACGTTGTTGGCAACATCTACGCCTGTCAGTGGGACCTGATGTAAGATTCGTGGGAAGGGTCAAAAAGCAGAGGCATCCCTTCATGAGGAGCCCAGAGGTAGTGAGACACTAAGACCCAGTGGAGAGCAGGAAGGCTGGGTGCTGCTTGCTCACCCGCCGCCTGCCTGTCTGCTCTGCACGGTTCTGCAGTTGCCCTGGGCGCGTGCCGGAGACAGTACATGTGTGTATGGAAATGTAGTGTATCCAATCTTTGTGCATCATAGGCTTGAAGACAGGCACCCTCTACTCATTTTGTTTTGTGCCATCTCTCCCTTCTGCTCCTGCTCTCCCACCTGAATCGAAGACCTGGGTAGAAGACAGCTGAGAGGAGGGAGGTGTGTGTTTCTGGAGGGATGGGGATGGTTAGCTTGGTTGGGTGTAAGTTGATGACAAGATGAAAGGGGCCAGGTGAGGAGGAGACACAACAGCGCCCCACTCTTTCCTCTCTCTCTCTCTCTCTCTCTCTCTCTCTCTCTCTCTCTCTCTCTCTCTCTCTCTCTCTCTCTCTCTCTGTGATGTGGTGTGTCAGTGTGTTTGCTGTGTGTGGGGGAGAGAAAGCAAAACAGGTTCGCTCTCCTTCTGTAGACTGTGAACCTGCAGAGGAGGAAGCAGCCCTCTCCAGACTGAGGTATGTTACCGACTTATTGTCACACAAATCTCCACACATACCTGTCCTGTTAGCTGACACAGGTGTATGCTAATTTAAACTCCTGGTTGTCACTTGCATGTTGCTGCTGAGGAGTGAAAGAAAACAACAGGCTAGTTTTTTCCTGGCAGTAAACACCATGTCATGTGCATATTGTTGGGTCATATGGCTATCAGCCGGCAGCCGGAGAGGTTTTGCTGCAACCTTATTTCTGTTTGTGTAGTTTTGACTTGATAAAATCCACTTTAAAACAATACATTTTAAAGAAGTAACAGGGGCATTCTTTTTAATTTGTATCCTTTATAATGGCATGTTTGTGGGACTACAACATTTTGCTTAACAGAGTTGTGGTAATAATTGACTTGGTGGAAGAATTATAATTTTGGTGGTCCTTAGAGCAACAAAATTACCCCAGACACCAGAGAGCAACGAAACAATGAATGCTGATTAGATGAAGAATCTCCAGAGGTCCCCTTCAAAGTTGTTAACATCATAGCTGAGATGTTGTTTATTGGTTATTTTATTAGGCTGAAGGTGACTGTAACCCTTTGACTTATTCAGTAAAGGCCACCTATAGTACGCCTGCATCTGCAAGGTGATTGTTGTGCTTGCTTGATGTGCGTACATGGCCAGGAAAACAACAGGCAGTCTGTTATACTTTACTACTATACTACCTTATTGCACGTTTCCCGGCTTTTACAGCGTGTTGTGTCTAGGTGAGGTTATGACAGGAAACACAGCGCCAGGCCTCACAAACACTTGAAGGTGCTCTGCCACCATTTACATTGGTTTTTGATTATAATTTATTGAAGCTACATTGGTTTCAAAATGTATTTTCTTAATGAGAACATTATAGGAAGCTTAACTTTTAATTTTTTTATGTCACGATTGTAAAGACATGAAAAGTGTTTATTGATCTTCTACTCCCATCACTCCAGACAGCATAGAGCTCTGTAATCCAGAGTTTCACTGCTTATTTGCTCACCCAGTTTGCTTCTTGACTCTGTTAAGAGGGACATATGGTCCACTCTGCGCTTTTAGCTTCTCCCTGAGGCACCGGCTGCCCTAAAAACAACACATCTGAGGGTGCAGATGTCAAATACGTAGTAAATTATGACCTAGGCTACAAGTGAATGCAGACCGCATCAAGTCGGAGGGTTTTACAGCTATAGCACAAGAGCAACACGACAACTCACAGCATCAAAGCAACAGAAATACGTCATGCCATGTTTTTGCAAAGGAATGCATTGAAAGCCATTTCGACAATTAGTAGGTTGCTTTAGAATTAATCTAAGTCTGCTTTGATTTGTCTTTTTATGGGTGGCTGGACTGAGAAATGAGGACTATACTAGTATACTCAGTATTAAATTGATGTTTTTTAGGGATTTTCTCAAAGCAAAGAATGATTTAGGTGTTTTTTGGGATGACGACCTACTACCCAATATTTCAGCAATGTTTTGGTCACATAATATTCTAAAAGAAAATGTAATTTTAGATGTTTTTTTTCATCATTTAATGACCTACATAAATTATACAGTGTTATATTTCATGAATGCATCATGCCATGTTGTGAAAATTAACACAAAACCTTGACTTGCCTACTTCTAAACAGGACTTTCTGTTTTGTTTCAGATCTTTCCAACTGAAGGTCATCTTGAAGAGAGCAGGACGGCTTCACTTAAAGTTACAAGGAATTGCGTGAAAACTCCTGTGATTGTCTGCAGAGATCCAGGCTAAAGTCTACCAGGTATCAGGTCCTCTACAGCCCCAGGTGCCATGCCATACACCACCGCCTGAGCTTCTCAGATACACCCTATGACAGGGGAGGATGGGTGATGGGCCCGTGAAATTTAGCGGACTCTCTCCTCCTAATTCCATCCTCTCATGGAGCGCCCTGTCACATCGAGCCCCTCCTGGAACATTTCTTTCTCCGGCCTCCCCATATTTCCAGCCTCACTGCATCCGAATATCTCTAACGTGACCCCACCCGTTGCAAGCATCCGAGGTGGAGTGGATCTGAACCAGTCTTTGGCACTGTGTGCTATGCTCATCATTGATGTGTTAGCAGTGGTGGGGAACTTGGCTGTGATGATTGTCATCACTAAAACTCAGCAGCTGCGCAAGTTTGCCTTTGTTTTCCACCTGTGTCTGGTGGACCTGCTGGCAGCGCTGGTGTTGATGCCTCTGGGGATGCTGTCAGACCAAATCCTTGTGGACGAGGCGCTGTGTCGGAGCTACCTCTGCTTGAGTGTGTGTCTAGTGAGCGCTGCCATCCTCACCATCTGTGCCATCAACGTGGAGCGCTACTACTATATCGTCCACCCCATGCGTCATGAGGTGAAGATGACAGTTGGGGTGGCGGTGATGGTACTAGTGGGAATCTGGATTAAAGCCATTGTCATGTCAGTGCTGCCTCTCCTGGGATGGTTGCTCCAGGGGAACCAGGGAGTGGGGACTCCTTCGGTCCTCATTCACGGTCACAGACACTGCTCCCTCCACTGGACGGGAGGCCAAACCACACGGCTGCTTTTCATTGTCTTCTTTACATTTATCTATTTTCTGTGCCCCGTGCTGCTCATTCTGGTGGTCTACTGCAACATGTTCAAGGTGGCACGGGTAGCAGCCATGCAGCACGGCCCACTTCCCACTTGGATGGACACACCGCAACATCGGTCTGAGTCCATCAGCAGCCACTCCACTATGGCGACCAGCCTTGGTGGAACTGGTGCCCGCACTACCCCTCAAAGGACCTTCAGCGGTGGGAAGGCTGCGGTGGTCCTGGTGGCAGTGGGAGGACAATTCCTCTGCTGCTGGCTGCCATATTTCTCCTTTCATCTCTACTCGGCTGTGGTGTCTATCGCTCCCACCTCTCTGGCCCAGCTGGAGGATGTGGTCACATGGATTGGCTATTTCTGCTTCACCTCCAATCCCTTCTTCTATGGCTGCCTGAACCGGCAGATTCGCGAGGAGCTGGGCCGACACCTGGCTTGCCTCTTCAAGCGGGCTGGGCCCAGCCAAGGGGAGCAGCTGCCCAGCCGCGAGGCCTCTATTGAGGAGAACTTTTTGCAGTTCCTTCAGGGCACTGGATGCAATCTGGAGCCCTGCAACTCTCATAGCAGAGCCAGCCCAAAAGAGCCGGAGACTGAGGGCCTTCAGGAATCAGCTGTTCAGCAGAACACGCCAGCTGACTTCCACATCCCAGGGCAGATCCTTGAGGAAACCTCAGAGTTCATACAGCGGCAACAGCTGAACAATAAGCTACATGTATCAGAGAACTACTGCAAAACAGTACCAGAAGTGTAACTGCCTCTTATTTACTGTCTCTTTTTCCATCTGCATATAATAATCCAATAAATATACAGTACTTAGTTGAATGAATACATCTGTTGTTCCTGCTACAACAGTGCTATAACGATCAAAATACAGTGAACTGCAAAACATGGAGACATCTTTGAAAAAAGTAAGTTGTGTTTCAGAGAAAGACAAAGTTGAATATATATTTTGTGCATCATATCGCTTGTATCCCCAACAGTCATGGAGCATTACATGTTTTAAGAGCCGTACAATGTTACAGGCTGTTTTTCTGTGGGATGTTAAAGCTAAGTTCCCAGTACAGCTGATGGACACTGAACCTTTGTTGTGTTAATCACGGGTCAGCAGTGTGACAAACATCACATCAGCATAAAGAAGTGCTGAAACTCTGTGAGAGCAGAGGCTGGGCACAGTTTTCAAACTTTATGGAAAACAACAAGAGCCATTAAATAAATATTTTGAGACAATTGCTAAGATAAATGTGAGTTTTGGAATGCATTCCTTGATTTATTCATCATTAAAATGTGGGTTCTCCATCAGACTATAAACACTATACAGTATGAAACTGGTCATAACACATCAAAAATACTGTACTGCCATTTGCATTTTATCCTGTGGAATATTTTATTATTGATATAACTTATGATCTAACCATAAAAAACAGCTGAACCTGCTGAACCTCTAGTTCATCTTCAACAAAGTGTTATTTTGTTGAACTACCTTAAAAGAAAAGGTTGTAAGTTATTGTAGCTGTCGCTGGTTTGTTTAGGATCCTGGTTCCATCAAAGTGTATTTTTTCCACTTGCACAGCTTCTCATAACACCGAGGAATTAAAGCAAAACATATAGTATAATATGTTTTCTTAGTAGAAAGGATTGATTATTCAGAGCCATTCCATTTGAAATGTTCATTGTATTGAACAGGATTATTTCACAGATGGTGCTGCTGGTGGTAGTTATAATAAACAAGCTGACACACAAGTGTATTTTTAAGCATTTTCCAGGAACATCATTATCATGTTAATCTGTTCTCAGTCTTGTGATTATCACCTCCTCACCAAAATAATCTCACATTGATAGACTCGTGATTTCAACCCCTTCTACTCAAAGAACATTGTGAATGGTTTAATTTGTGTGACAGTGATGCTGTTAAGGATTTTAGCTTTTTAAAAACATCTGCTAAAATGTGCAGTTAGTTTGTGGAAACGAGGCTGGATGTGGACAGATTCAGACATCGTGACCGAGCAGTCCCTGTTACCGCGTGATGTCTGTGCTGTTGACAGGTAAACACAAGAGCAGTGTGAGGGCGCTTGTGTTTGTGCTTAAAACAACCAGGCTTGTTGTGGCTACACAGCAGCACACAGGTGAGACAATGCTTGCACATGGCAAGCGTTGCCTTTGGTCTCATTTAGCGAAACATGGAAGAATCTGGTGATACTGTCTCTGATCTCAGGTGGAATACCAACAGTTTGCACAAATCACACAAGCCGTGACAAATGTTCCAAAGAAAATTACAGGGCACAAATCTCTTACTAAACACGTTTGTCTCTTTTAATACTTGCTCTTTCTTGCTGCCTTCATCTATTTTGGACTGCTTCATACCGGACTGTTGGCATGATCACAAGACACCCAACACATGCCGTACAGGGAGGTTCATATTTTGCTGGGAGTCAAAACAAAAACAGGCCCCTTTGTCAGGAGAAGACACACTGTTCTTAATTTTCTTGCTATATGACTTTGTTGCCGACTGTTTTTCAAAATAATGGTTCAGTATTGTGAGATGAAATCACTGCCATAGATCTCAATTTCCTAAATGTATAATTTTGTTATTAGTAATATTAAAACTACAAAAATACACTATTATAAGAATTTTAATATACAATTTTATGCAACAAGATAACATAAAACTACCTTTATTGATCCACCAGCATGCAGGTACAAAAGTTTCACCTCTTTAGATAATCTGAGAACTTCCTCACTGAGCATTATTGATCATCTCGTCTTTACAGTAAAATGTTGTTTATTTATTGATTTACTGATATTTCACACAGGCTGGAGTTATTACAAAGCCCCTTAAGGTGATTAAATCCACCATTTAATCAGCAGGATTTTAGTTACCGTAGCATCAAAATTGCCCTGACCAATCCTATTAAATGCTAAACTGTATCTCTGCCACCATCTGTTGATTACGAGGAGAAGTAAGCTGTTCTGAAGCACATGCCAGATAGCAATCCCAGTTTCACAAAAAATCATGGACACTGTCAGCTACAGTTTTACTGTAAATTATCAATATCAATATGTTCATTTCATTTTGCATTTTTTTCTGCTTCTTAATTATTAGGGTTTGTTTTCCCCATGTTAAGATTTCCCTGTGTTTTGTTTACCCATCAGTTGGAATCATTAAAGACAGCAAGAAGATTAACGTGAGTGTTGTTGTTGTCGTTGCCGTCATAGTTACTGTATCAAACATTTTCAGATCAATAACCGCACCTATCAGAAAGATCAATCCCATCGATCATCTCTTTCCCTCCGGCCTGTGTGCGTGTGTGTGTGTGTGTGTGTGTGTGTGTTGCAGCGATTCTTGATAACTGAACTAACACTGACCACCTTCTACTACAACTTCAGGTTCTATATATAACTATCACCCCAACTAAATGCACAAAACATGGTAGACTTTCAGTCTTTTCAATGCTTAGTGTGAATCAAAGCCATTATCCCTTAAAGTTGTGGTAGTTGTTTTCAGGCTTAAGAAAATGTGGCCCGTGACAGAAGACTTTGGCCAATCACAGGTCATTTCAGAGAGAGAACATTCCTATTGGCTGTTCAATAAATGCAGCTGTGCATGCACACATCCTTTGAGTAAAAATGCAGTCCAGTGTATTGACCAGGGTGCGGACGTTTACTGTGAAAACAGTCAGGAGAGCTGGTCTGCTGGAGTTAGCCTTTTGCCTAGCTTGATCACCAGCTGGTTTGCCCTGGTTACGTTTCCTCACACGTTTCCAAACACAGGCCTAAGCAATAGCACCGCCTACAGTTGCCATCCGAAAAAGGACACGACAGAGGCGGTATGAGAGGAAAGTTAAACAGGCAGACGAGCCCGTAGTTTAGCCTTCTGTATAGCTCACGGCTGTGGCTAATTCAAGTTCATCCACCCTGCAGCTCATACTCTATTTTCTTATTATCCTAATCTTCTAAACCTCTCCTGTGCTGCTCCCCATTGGACAGAGTGACTCATAGCTTTCATGTTGAGCCATGGAGAGCAGCTCCCGCAGCGCAGAGAAACAGCCTGACCTTTGTGATGGGATTCGACACGCCCAGTGAGAATGATCAAGGAAAGATGCCATCATCATGTCACTCTGGGGGCCAAAGTCATTCAAAGCATATAGGCATAATTTACAAGGGGATGAGGGGGATTCAACCCCCCCCCAAATAATCAAAACTGGCCAGTGCCCCCCTCAAATATCTTATCATAATGATGAATGAAAAACATTAACTGTTTAAAAAATTATGTTTTGAATCTGTAGAAAACAACACATGAGAATAATATTTCCCTTTACATAATTAAAGACAATTTGCACTATAACTTGTTGCAGAAAAATTCACCACAATGCAGGAAATGAAGTGTTTGATGCTCAAAATTTCCTGGGGGAGGACCCCAAGAACCGATGTTTAGAATTTGTTCAATGATGAAGCAAACGGCCTCGCAAGATAGGTGGAGATCTCAACCAAATTTACTCCCTTGATTCAGTGGATGAGTTGAGTGCGTTTCTAATAAACTAAACGCCTAAAAAGAGAGCTGGGATTATCAAAGAGGGCACAAATGGGTTTGAAGCTCCCAGACCAAGAAAACAAGTCTATCTGTGAGTGAGTATAGAGGCAATGAAAGGTCTCCTCACTAGATCAAATAACTCAATCACATGAATTTCTCACTTACTTTTCAAATCCTGACTTCTCTAAAATCAGCTGATGACAGCGCTGATGGGATGGTTTGGCAGGAGTAGTAAACAAAGTAAGTAAATAAATTAGTAATAAACAAAGACATAGGGCTACTATCCTGGTTTGAAAAGTGAGGTATGGGGATCTTTGATTGGTCTATTAATTAATGAGATATTAGCAATTCAAAATGCAATTTTTAAATAACTTTACTTGTTGGAATTACATTTCTAAATCTATATATTAAATTCTTTACTTATCTACATTTAAAGTGCACCTTATTAGGAAGGAGTACTAGTATGATTCACAGCTGCATTATCAACCAGAAAGCTGTGTCACCTGTACAAAGAAGACAATAATATGTTAACATGACTTGCAGGTATAGAAAGTGGATACAACAATGTATGTTGTGAAAAGGATGACATTCAAGCCAATGTGGAGAGAACAAAAAAAACAGAATTACCTTTTATGAAAGTTTTTTTGCCATAGTAACATGATGTCAGATAAAACGTGTGCTATCCATTTGTTCACAGTGTGACATAAATTCATAAATTCATTCATAGTGTGCGATGTCACATAAAATCTAATAACATAGTATTCTGTTCATATCACTACATGTTTGATGGACACAAAGTTGCCACTAGATATAGAACTTCTATAGTAAGTTGACCAAGGACAAAATAGCTTTAAAATAAGGACACTAGATTGAAACTGAACCTGACCTCTTGTACCGAAGAAGTGCGTCGTTTGTTTTCATTTAGCAGTGAAGTCATAGACTGTTCATTATTAAGTTAACAGTCAATGAGTGAAGTGCAGATTGGATAGATCTATAAAATCCACACCTGCAGGTCAGCTATAGATCCACTGGAGGCGCTCTCACTCCACATAAAGCTCCTGCCACACTGCTGACTGTAAATGAATGTAAACTGCAGAAAAAACCTGCATGCGTGTGTTCAGCTTGTTTGAAACTACACGACATCTTAGTTCACGAAGGCTTGTAAGGAACATATTGATTTGTATCCGACTCTTAGCAATATCCACGGTACATAGGCAGAATGAGCATTTCTCGTTGTTTAGAGGCGACTACATTTCCCATCAGCCTCGGGGGCCGCATCAATTTTCCTTTCCAGTGCCGTTTTCTTGGTTTGCAGCTGGATCAGCTGGATGAACGCGCGACTGCGCAGCAGCAATAGTTTTGAGGGAAAAAATCTGCTGATTGTTATTGGGATTTTTTCTTTAAAAACGTTGGATTATACGCCTGATTTTTCATTACTTTAAGTATACAAGTTTATACTTAAAGTAATTCGATTTCTGCTTTTCTATTTTTATGTTCTTCTGTGAGTCTAAACTTCGGACGATTTGGATAAAAATATTTTTAAAACGTCTGTTCGGGGAGTATTTTCGTTTAGCAGCCCGTATTGGATCACCTGTACAGGCGGCAGTGTGTGGACTGAATCAGTGTCAGCATTAGACTTCAGCTGGACAGACAAGCCTCCGGTGCCAACGCCTTTTCTGCCTCTCTCTCGGCTGGAAAACTTTAGCGCACACCGACCAAGGGCTCGTTTGACGGCGTTTCCCTTCGACTCATGAGCTGCTGAAACTATAATCCGACACTAAAGAAGTAGTTTGAGAGTGAAAATGGGCTGCACGATCAGTGCCGAGGACAAAGCTGCGGTGGAGAGGAGTAAAATGATTGATAAAAACCTGCGGGAAGACAGAGAGAAATCCTCCAGAGAAGTGAAACTGCTTCTGCTTGGTATGAACTGTGTTACTGTCTATTTTTAATGCATGCAATCAGTTTAATCACCATGAATGTTTGGCTACTTTTCACGTTTACACTACAGTCTTTAGTTTCCATACACACCTCCTCCTTTTGTTGGTTTAATGCAGAGTGGCTCATCACTTCTCCACTGACAGAACTTGTAGAAGTAAACCGGATGTTGGTGGTGAGAGGGAAACTACTGTACTTTTGGCTTTTCTATGAGTTGTTGAAAGGTGCTGAGTACACTATGTTGACTTGTCACAAAGCACGTTGTAACCGTTTTACTTAACTGCCTACAAACAAAACGTTACAGCAGGGAAATGCTGACAATGCTCATATTTTAAGGAGCTAAGCTCTAAAAAATTAGGATGCTTATTGGAGCTGGGCATTATTGTAGTAGTTTAAATTTATTTAATTGTTCCATGTCATTTTGTTTTCTAAGATAATTAAACAAAACACTTTCTGAGTCAGATTTGTCCCATAATGACTTCTGAAATAATTGAGCTTCCCATTATCACAAGTTCAATGTGTCGAGTATCAATAACTTAACATGTGCTCTTTTCTTGCTGTATCTCTACACACTGTACATAATGATACAGTCTGTACTGAGTTTTAGGGCTGCGCCTGAAGATTTCGTATTAACCTTACAATTACTTGAATAGACTATTCAACATTTGGTCCATAAAATGTCAGAAAATAACAAAAAATCAATTTCTTAAAGCCCAAGTTGTCTCAAGATTGCTTCATTTGTCCAACAACCGTTCAAAACTTCAACAATTATTAAGTTTACCATACCATCACATAAGAAAAGCATCAACTCCTCACAATAAAGAAGCTGGAACTGGCTAATGTATGACATTTTTGCTAGAAAAATCCCTCAAATTATTAATTAAAATAATAATTGCCAATACGTGTCTATTGATTAACTAATGGATTAATCAACTCAGCACTATCTGTAATAGTTAGACATTAGATAAAATATTGGGTTGTTACTGTTATCTTCAGGTTTTCTCTCTGGAGCAAAACCTCAGCTGCGTGATATTGGTGACTTATAGGTTCAGTATCATTACTTTTTTGACACTGTACGGATCACACTGTATGCGGATTTCTGTCACAATATCACACCTGGTCAGAGGAAATGCTGTTTGACAGACAGCTGTGTATTCTTTGTTTGTAAAGCAACTATTCAGTTTCAATTTGTATGCCATCACAGCAGCGTAATTTAAAAAATAAAATGATGACAAATTGTCCCTATTTTGCTTTAAAACAATCAATGGAAGGTCCAATGTGTAGGATTTAAAAATGTGGCATGCTGACACATTGACACTACAGCTATGTACAGAATTAATTGTTACCAACAAAGGATAGGCTAGAATGAGAGGCTGCTATCTTCAGTCAGT
Source organism: Etheostoma perlongum (assembly GCA_026937815.1). Lineage (NCBI taxonomy): Eukaryota > Metazoa > Chordata > Actinopteri > Perciformes > Percidae > Etheostoma > Etheostoma perlongum. Next base: position 17,908,415 of record CM049377.1, read on the forward strand.
AACATTATGCTGATCAACAACAAAGTCAACATTCCACAACACTATTCCTTTCGTTATAGGAAACATGTTAGCAAACCCATTTTCACATCCAGCACATCGGAGGAACATTAGCCTTTATTTGAAGTTGTGTTTATGGCCACCTGTTAACTCTCTTTTAGCTCTGTTTTGATCTCCAACATCTCCAGGTAGAGATGTCTGTCTCTTAAGCTGCTAAATGCTCCTCTAAGTTCACCAGCTAGTTGTTAACTTTGTCTGCCGATGTACAGTGGTTGTTTTTTTAGATGGAAAAGACGCTGATGAGAGTGGTGAGAGTGAACCAAACAGTACATTTGTGGGCCGTGAAACCAAAACAAAGGTGAAATACACTAAAACGCTCAGAAAACTTTAGTGGAACTGTAGAGTTTGGTGCTACTTCTCTGTGGGTTCATCACTTCAAGTGAGACCTTTCATATACACAGTCATTTTATTCATTGTTTATATAAAGTTATTGATTAAATCAGCTTTAACTAAAGCTACTCTCTGAGCACCTTTGTGGAATGTTTGGATGTAAAATTAAAAAACAAATGGTAACTTCTTACCCACTCGTCAAATTAAACTACACTGAAGTACAAAACGTATAAAAAGGCTGAACATACAGCGTCAGCCAAGTGTTGCCTCCAAAATGTTTTGCACTGTAAAGAGGTGTACACTACTCAAGCTGAATGCACTGATGTAATTGTGGTGCAACACTCTTAACCTTGCTTGTGAGACTTTTTTTCTCCTCATGAAATGTTGTGCAAGACATGGAACAATTCATGTCAAATGAATGTTATGATGTGAAAAAAATCAGTGCTTTTGAAATGTTGTAGTTTGGTGAAGAGATGGGTGACTAACCAGAACCTTATGTGGAGTCCTCACTTGTTACCAGTATAAATGTACAACATATTAAATGAAATGGATGATTTGAGTGCAGATGCAGTTATTAAATTAGTCATTGAAATGAAATCATCACTACATTAATTTATGCAGCTGGACTTCCTGAAGACATTACAACATAATGCACTGATAGCATATGATGTCCACAGACTGCTGTGTTCAGAGGCGGAATGGCAATCGGGCGAGTCGGGACTTTTCCCGGTGGGGGCGGAAGTGTTTTGTCTGATTATAGTTTTACATTGCAAGGTCTAGGGCTGCATGATTATGGCCAAAATGATAATCATGATTATTTTCATCAATATTTTGATCATGATTATTCTCACGATTATTTGTTGATTTTAACTAAAACGAATTTTATTGTCACATAGGCTATTTATAACTGCTTTCACATCCATATTATGCTACATTCTTCTTATGTTGAAGTTGTTTACATACAGCTGCAACACATGTAAATGAAAATTAGCTATCTGAAATAAATAGCGTAGGATATATATTTTTTAAATGCATCTCTGAGAAAGCTCCTTCACTTGTTTTCAACAATAACTGATTAAAAGAGCTAGGGAGAGAGGGGGAGTGTGACGGAGTACTCAGAGGAAGACGTCGCTGTGTGGCCGGGCTGCTCGGAGAGTAAGAGGAGAGAGAGTAGAGGAGAAATCCAAACACAGACACGGCTTTACAAAAGAAATGGGTCATGTAACGCAAAATTAAACCATATCGATATAAACAACATTGCAGCGGACATTAGCACCGGTGCGTCCTAGAGGAGCTAAAAGCTAACAGACGCTAACTAGCACCGACTAGCACTGGTCACTGCTGTTGTCTGAAAAACAACACAGACGGGACAAAATGTTGCGTTTACTGGTAAACTAGTAAACCTTGAGGCCAACGTATAACCAACTGCATCTGTTGAATTTTCCTCATGTTACTCTGTCCTTTGTGATTGTCTCTATCTAGAAACTAAGCTGCGTGGTGCAGGGAACAACTCTGACTGGCTCATGAGCAGACAGTGGTTTACGGAGCGGTAGATTGGCTTGGCAGAAAAACTCAGCGTTCTACGAAATGACGCTTTAAAAAAAAATGACGCTTTCACGCAAATTTGAAAGTCAAAATAATCCTGCCGATTAATTGTGCAACCCTCTTAGCAACACCATCAAATTTGATTGTGGGAAGTCTTAAAATACAAACACAGGTGATCCTGATTAGGATATTCAGAAATATAGGGGGATCAGTGCCCCTCACCAAATGGCATACCCTCTTAGCAACACCATCTTCATGTTCAGAATCATAATCAGCTTTATTTGCCAGGTATGAGGACACCGCTGCCCACTGGACTTACTCATATAAAACAAACAACAAAACAAACAATATTTACACTGTCACGGTACAGTGTGGTGAGGACCCAAACGCAGAGAGGAGGCAGGCAGGAGTGGGTAAACAAAGGCTTTATTGTCCAAAACAAACACAGGGAGCAAAAACCAGGGAGCAAAAGTCCAAAAAGAAATGCAAAGATAACGTCCACAGGGGTCCAGGGGAAAAAAGGGCAAAAGCAGACAGGGCTTAACAAACAGGGACAAAACTTACGGGGAGGAGGTAAACAGGCAGCAGGACACAGATACGACTAGCAGGCAAACAAGAATGATCCGACAAGAGGCAGAGGAAACACTGGGGTTAAATACATGAGGTAACGAGGTAACGGGGAACAGGTGAGACATCAGGTGAAGCAGGACAATCAGACAGGCAAAAGTAAAGCTGGGCAAGACAAGACAGAACAGGAACCCAGACTATCAACATAAAACAGAGCAAACACTTACCGGGGAACACAAGACAGAACCAGCAACACAAGACTACGGAGAAAACAGACAATAACACAAGGAGGCCAAAGAAAGAGAAACGTAACCCCAAACAAAACCCCAAACCACAACATACACACTATAAACAGAAACAATATAGACAGGTTGAGACAATAGTGCAATAAAGAGTGCAAAGGAGTATGTTATTACATAAGTATTATATTACAATATGAACAGTATGAACAGCTCGGAAATAGAGAATGAGAATGATGAATAAATAATAAGTAGAACCAGACTGATTAGAGACAGTGTTGCTGGGTAATTGCACAGTTGTAGTCTGCTCCTGTCCTTTTTTGGTGCTAGATCCAAACCAGACAGTAATGGCAAATCTGTGATTTGAACAAAGTGTTGGATAAGTCCCTGAACCTTTTTAGATCAGACTGTGTTGTGCATTGAGAGGGGCCCCTATTAATTGTTACACTGCCAAACAGCATACTGGGTACAGCTTGCTCTCCGTTGCTTACAGTACGTTCAAAAACAGATGAAGACAGAGAGACTGGAGACGTTTCATTGTAGAAAACTCACATTTCATAGACTGGGTAAACCCCCCTCTGCCGGCGATTTGATTTTGCCCTGCAGCTTGGTCTGGAAACCTGCACATTTAATTCTACTGCTTCAGTTCACAAATTTGAGGAAACCACAAAATGGATTATTTACATGGCACGCTCTTGGTGGGTTTAACGCGATGACGAATAGAGAAGCGACCAAGCAGCTTCTTGTTTACATTCAACATAGTGGCCACCAAATGCCACCAAAGCGCAGCAGCCAGTTGATGTTGCTTCTACGCCATCCAGATTGTTGGTCTGATTTGTTGAAGGACTATCCAATTGCGGACAGAGTCATTTGAACTATGCCCGTTGGTCATGGCTCTTGTGCAGAAAAAATACAGAGCAGACTCACCAGACCAAAGCTCAATCTCAAATCTATTGAGCTTGGCTTGGTCTTGTGATAGCGAGACTACGCATTTCAAGCCTCAGCGATGTATCTTTCACTTTTGTTACCAGAAACAGCCTGTTCCTAAATTGCTAGCTGTTAACTAACTAGCAGTACTTTACCATTGCTTGTGAATGCAACTATGTCATGGCAGATGTGTATTGCACAGGACCCAAGGAAGTGCATTGTCAAGTTTGAAGTTGTTCTGATAAGCGGTTCTCGAGGCCAAGCAATTGGATCGTTCCAAACAGGCCACGTTTTGCACTAGTTTTTACAAAGAAAGGCAGTCATCATTTTATGTTTGTTCTAATTTTTCTTGCACCTTGATCTAAAAGATTAAGATGGCAGAACAAAACCATACTAGTAGATCTGCTTCCTACCATTTTAGAGTAACTTATACCCACAGCTGTGAGGCGATTTTTCTTAAACTTTCCACTGTTTTGTTGATAGATTACAGCCTGATTGCGTTTGTTGCATGAAGGACAAGCTATTTTAGGTAGAGGGGTAATAACTAGTTTAATGTTGGATCACTTTGTCGAGGATGTAGATGAATCCCACCAGCCAGTAGTTAACTGAGTTGTGAGGATTAACTTTAAGCAAATATGTGTGGTGCTGCCAATGCAGGCTAAAGTCTCATTGTATGGACACATTCATTTTAAAGTTCTGACCACAGAGATGAGGGGAAGCGATTTTTCCAGGCAGTGCCCTCCATTCTCTGTCTGTGCTGGGACAAGAGAGCTATAGGGGGAAAACAAAGAGTTTGGCTGCTGCTCTTTGTACAAAACCACAGAGTTGGAGAGCCAACTCAGCCCTCCAATGAAAATGGTCTCCTGTTTGACCACGAACAGTAATTCATATAACAATCTGCATTTCAGATTCTTGTTAAATGAGGCTTGGTTTGGAGTCTGCCTCCTGCATGGGTTTGCACAACTCAGTGAATGTCTGTGTAAAGTTGGTTTGTGAGCTGGCAGGAAGCCATGGTTGATGATCAGCCAAAAAATGCCATGAATAGGAGAATTGGTGACTAGGGGAAGGGATCAACACAAATTGTCCTTGCTGTCTGTGTTCACGGGAGTAAATCTCTTTTGGTGATGACAGCTTTACTAAAGAATTTGTGGATTTAATTCTTTTTGGACGGCCATCTGAACATTAATCTACTAGAAGACTCCTTGACAAAATTCATCTGCTAAGGATTTACTAGCAGTAGATGTTTTGCCACCTTTTAAGGATAAAAAACATAATAAGACAATGTACATCCTTATTAAAACATTTTTTTACAGGTTCAGTCTTGTTCCTGGCTGCTTTAAAAAGGAAGCAGTTATTCATCTTTCAAATTCCTGTGCCAGAAAACTCATTCGGCACTTGCTTATAATTATTGTGGTTATATCATTCAAAAGGGTCTTTACTACCAGTATAAACTCACCCCAGATGTTTATGGAGATTGTTTATCATTGGTTGTGTGAGTTTAGTATCTAATTTTTCATGTGCACATTTGTTTTCATGTCCTTTTATTAAATTCAGCTATGAACATTGCAGATTCTACTCTAGAGTTAGCCAATGTGTGGCACAGAGGCAAAGCACTGAATCCCCTCCACAGATCTTAGCAGTGACTTGGTCGTGTATTATAACCAATTGATCTGTTAGGGGGGCTATATTTGGCACAGCCAATCAATCATGCTGCCAATTCTTCCCAGAGGCCAACTTTGATACTGCAGCAGTATAAATGAAACAAACCAGAAGACCTTAGCTTAGCATAAATACTGGAAACATGGGAAAGCTGCTAGCCTGGCTGTCTCCAAAGTTACCCGATGTTCCTGCCTGTCCCAGCGGAAGTGTAACTGCACCGTGACTGCTTTTGGCTTGCCATTAATATTATATTGCCGCGAATGCTGTCTGCGTGGAGTTTTGAAAAGTTTAATGAGACTTGCAACCATTTAACCGGCATCGCCGTGACTTACTTTATTAACTTTATTAACGTGACTTTATTAAACTGCAGAGTAAACGTAACCCTGCTCTTTGTCAACATGCAGAGAAGACAGATAAACCCGTCCCTACAGGCTCTCAGATCACAAAATCTGGCACCATTTGATTTATCTGGAATTGGTCCATTATACAGTCGAAACCCAAAAAAGTATCAATTTTGGTACCCAACCCTACCAGTTAGACTATATGCTTGGCTATTTCTTGTCCAAAATTCCTGGTGGCTTTTAGGTGCTTTTCAATTTTGGGGGGTTTTGGACTGCTGGGCTGAACAAAAAAACAAGATTCATTGCCTTTAGCTTTAGGAAATACAGACATTTCTCACATTTGATGAACCAGGATTAATCAAGAAAATAATATCAGATTTTTGATAATGAAAATAATTGTTAGGTGCAGCCATAGGCAGACTGGCAATCTAGCAGTTTGGGCAAATGCCAGAAGGCCGATGCACTCCTGGGCCGATTTGGGCCACTGGAAGAAAGAAAGAAAATGCGGCAACACTGACGTTTTACACTAGTTTGACAGAAATATGCAAGACTGTATGGCTGCAACCTGGAGCCTCTCGTCTGGTGCTTTCTTGTCTGCTATGTCTTTGGACTCCAGTTTTTTGGGTGTTTAAGTATGTAATAATTTGTTTTAAATATGCAAGCATTTCCATTCTATTCTATGATGGTGGCATGGTAGTTTATTTAAAGGTTTCATGAATTGCTTCAGTGTGTGTGTTATTTAGAAATTAAGCCAGTAAGTGCGCCTCATGCTGCTGGTGCCATAATCCCATGTTAGCCTGGTCTTTGCAATTATAAAGCAAATAATGTCCCCGTCTGAAATTAGGCAAGTATGGGGCAAAATTGCCAGGGCCCAATTTTTGTCCCAGTCCGCTCCTGGTTGCAGTCCTACATCCACTTTATGATTTCAGTAAACACAATTTTTATATTACCTTGACATGGATAAACAATCTTCCCTGTCCATTATCATATCAAAGAGGTTGCTTTGTTTCTGTTAAAGTGGAATACAAAATCATACAAATAAATGTCCTATTCAATAAAGAAAACTTCTGTGCTGGTTGACAACACTGCATGTTGTGATGATGCTGCACATATACTGTACTGTGGGTCAGAGTACAAGATGCTATTTATTTTGTTTAGATTGCAGACAGACTTTTTAATCATATGTGATGTTTTTATGGCCCCTCGGCTCTCTAACGCCCAGATAACCATAATATTTGGGATTGTCTCTCCAGTGGAAAAACACTGGCTCAGCCAGGAGTGTGACAACGGTTTCCTGTTTGGCTGATTGTTGTAGAAATACTGTAAAGGTTCGTCATGTGAAATTATTGTCCCAGTCATCATTATCACAATGGTCTTTATTGTAATTTAGGCTTTGCTATCAACTGTGCCAGTCATCGGTTCAACATTTGTCACAGATGGACAATATTGTGAAAGCTCTCACTTCCCTATGAGGCACCCACCTATTATTTCCAATGATGCTCTCTGTGTTTCTACACCTCTTCAACTCCAGCCTGTGGTATACATATTTCGTGATAAGCAGCTAGCATCTGATTCCTCCATGTGACACTGTCATCTGTGTCTTTCTATGGCTGTTGACAAATAGCAAAGCAGACTTAATGCATCCATACACCCAAACCACTGACTGGTGCATCAGTTTGCTGCAGCATGCAAAGGAGCACTTCATGACCGTATACATTCCCTCAGGCCCCAATCAAGAACCTGTTGATTAAAATTGATTTCAAGTGTGCTTTTTTTCTTATTGTTTTACACAAACATACTATACACTGCATGATTAAATTACATCAGATTAGGTTCATCCGCTATGAAAAGCTGGTTTGATCCATTATCCATGAGAGGTGTTTTTGTTGCTGCTCTCGTATAACTACTGTCCTTTTTTTCAGGTGCTGGGGAATCTGGGAAAAGCACAATAGTAAAGCAGATGAAGTAAGTTACAGTCCTGATAACCCTGCACATAATATTATATCAAATTCCTACATCCTCTTAGAAACCTTGATGCTATTTTTTTTATTATGTTGACGAAAGATTCACTCCCACTTTTAGCTGCAGCCTTGTTGTCAGAGGTTAATATGGTGGGGAGAGATGTGGCTAGAAACAGGGTTCATGTTTGTGAAATACTGTGGAGGCAAAGTGGGACCCTCATTTCACTCCGCTTAGGCAGTGTAGGAAGATCCCTTTTGCATAACATGTTAAACAATGGCCACAGAGGCCAGCCGTAGCCTGGCAGGACCTGAATAGACTACCCCAGTTCCCACATTAGGCATACTGCATGCTCACCAAAAACTCAAATTCCAGCACTAATGACAGGGTTGCATGAAATGTTTGAAATCTGTAATTTGTTAACATTTGTTTAAACCATTGTTCAAACTGTCAAATATGTACAGTATATGGACTCTAAAAAATTCTGTTTGGTCTCTTTGTCAGAATTATTCATGAAGATGGCTACTCAGAAGAGGAGTGCAAGCAGTACAAAGTGGTGGTGTACAGCAACACCATCCAGTCCATCATGGCCATCATCAGGGCGATGGGCCGGTTAAAGATAGATTTTGGGATACCTGCACGGGCGGTAAGTTAACTACATTCAATAAACCTAACTTTTAAAGAGCCACATCCTCATTTGTGATATGAATCACCACAGGAACAAGTTTACAATGACAGCAATTATTGTCTTCATTGCCAGGACGATGCTCGCCAGCTGTTTGTTCTTGCGAGCTCAGCTGAGGAAGGGGTAATGTCGGCAGAGCTGACCGGCGTGATTCAGAGACTGTGGAGAGATGGCGGAGTTCAGACCTGCTTTGATCGATCACGAGAGTATCAGCTCAACGACTCTGCTGCATAGTGAGTAACTGCACTGTGGTTCAGGAAAAATTTTCTCAAATAATTTCTGTCTTCATAGAAGAATAGAATAGAATTCCTTTTGTCATTGCGCATACATAAAGGCAGCATATCGTGTCACCCTCTGAAAACCACGCCCACCAGAGGGGAAAACAATCCGCGCCACAATATGCAAGTGCCGTAGCTAGCTAACAACATCAGATTTAAGCATTTCAAAGCATGTTTTTAGCAACTTATTTCTACCTTAGAGGACTGTTACCTATAAATTAGCTGTTAATAAGCTAATGTTAGCTATGTTTTAGCAAGCTAATGCTGCATAGCTTTCGGATTTATCCACGTTCCACTATAACAAGAGTTGCATACTGTCAAAATGCTTTAGCTTAACTAACAGAAATGTAGTCTAAAACTGACTTTTGGATATATGAATTAGTAACAAAATGCTTACTATACATGTTGGGCATAATGTTAGTTAGTGCCAGGATCCCGCAGCCTGCAGCAACTTATAAAAACAGTTATGGGTTCCTTACCATGTTAGTGCATCCCACCACACGGCAGCTTTTAGGCATTTTCTGTTGTTTGCCATCAGATGGAATTGATAAAGAGGCAACTTTGGAGAATTGTTTTCCCAGTGGGGGCGGGACTTAAATGGGCTCTGTCTCTATAGCAATCCTAATGGTGCTTCAAACACATAAAACATGAATAACAAATAGAGAAAAATACAAGTATATATATTATTGGAAAAAAGACCTCTTAAAAACAGTAAAATAGTTGAGATATTGCACATTTGCTGAGTTGTGGCCCTATATACAAGTAATATGGTTGGGAATAAATAGGTACAAAGAAATATACAAAGGTGCAGTTGGAATGTAAAGATCTGTGTAGTGTTCTATACAATGCAGCTGAAACTGTAAGTATTGTATTGCTGATGTTTGTCAGTTCTTTATGGCTGTAGGATAGAAGCTGTTTTTAGTCTGTCTGTGATTTGATGGACCTGAAGCGTCTAACAGAGGGCAGGAAGTCAAACAGATGGTGTCCATGGTGGGATAGGTCTGTTCGTATGTTGGTAGGCTATATCAACGCCGTTTCATTTACGGTGTAGTTCCAGTTTCACTGAATGTCCCTCAACGTTGCTTTCTATGTCTTGGAATTCTAAACTCCGGTGGATTTATGAGGACTATGGTTAACTGCTCCTCAGATCTCTGCAGGGTAAATCGAGACAGCAAGCTAGACTATCTGTCCAATCTGACTTTTCTGTTGCACAACTAAAACAACTTTTGAACAAGCAGATGTTCCACCAAAACAAGTTCCTTCCCAAGGATATTTTGCAAAGGCAGCGTTGCTGCGTGTGCCCAAGACGACTGTGATTGGTTTAAAGAAATGCCAATAAACCAGAGCACGTTTTTCTCTAATCCAGTAATGGTGTGTGGAGGGACCCGACATTCCTCCGCAGCGCTGTGGTAAAAGGTCTGGCAATGTAAGACTATTATGTTGGTTGTTCTACTGAGGCACATAAGGCTGAACCCTTTACTTAATCCTACAGCAGAAAGGATTAGTTGATTAATCAGTTAGTCAATCAGCAGAAATATAATCAACATCTTCTCTGTTGTAATGATTGGCTCTTTTCTTTATTTTATGTGATAATAAACTGAATATATTTAGGTTTGTGACTTCGGACAAAACAATAATTATTTTTCATATCATCTTACATTTTATAGACTAAACAATGAATTTAATAGTGGAGGAAAATAATAAATAAAACAATATTCTTCCAATTGCAGCCTTATCTGATTCCAAATCAATTTCCAATGAATCAAGTGTATTTTTTTGATATTACTGAACCTATTAACACTTTATAAAAATTCCAGATGGAAGTGAAACTGCTTCAACAATTTATAGGGAAGTTATAAATTGGGTCATCCCTCTTGTTACGCTTAAACTTGCAAAGACATTTCTTGTAATCTTGTTTCCCTCTTCATGAGGTGGACAAGTTTGACTCCATAGTTTTCCTTCCTCATGTATATAACATTTTTACTGGAACAATAAGGAAGGCAAGATGTGTCTTGTTCTCCATGGTCCTGTGTCAGCTTGTTGAATGCTGATGGCATTCCTGAAAAAGGAGAAACTTGAAGGACAATATGATAGGGAAATGTTTCTGTCAACTTGCAGCTGTTATATATTACTTCACTTGAAAAAATAGTTTCAAATTATAATGATAGTCAGCCACTGGATACAACTATCTGATGATGAAAATAAAGCAGTATGAGCTATGTATAGTCCATTCTTTTATATTACCTTGACATGGATAAAGGCCAATGTTTTCTGTTGCTGTAACATTTCACACTCTCTTTGAAAGAAAGTTGCTCAAGGACAATTTCTGTATTCTGAAAACAGCCTGTCATGATGCACTTTGTCCACACTACGAGTCAAAAGGAACTAGGGTAGTTAGTCTGCTTTTACTCAACCCACAACGAGCCAGTGTTTATCAAGCACCAACATATGAGCCCATATTTAGTATGGAGTCCTCAGACATCTATTTGCAGAGCAAACCCTCCACTTTACCAGACATGTAAGACATGTGTCCAAAAAGCATTTTGTCGCAGGCCTTCAACGTGGTGTCTGTTTTTATGAAGCACAAATTGGGAGCTGCCTGTACTGCATATACCTCTACAGTAAATTTGTACTGTGATGTGTGTATTGCCTCAGGGATAATCTTCATATACCCATATCTTCTGTCTCTCAGCTACCTGAATGACCTGGACAGAATCTGTCAGCCAGACTACATCCCATCTCAGCAGGATGTGCTACGTACACGTGTAAAGACCACTGGCATCGTGGAAACTCACTTCACCTTCAAAGATCTCTACTTCAAGTTAGTGTTGCTGTAATTTATGTGCTCATGATGGGCCCTGTCCTCAGGTGGGCTGCTTGTGCCGTAAACATAACTTATTAAGCTTAACAAGTCATCTTAACGAGTCAGTCGGTTTCAGTCAGCATTTATATCTAAACACAAGGATTCCCATCCTAGGGGCCTGGACCCTCCTAGAGAGATTATTACCGAGGCAGGAAGCATTGAACGACTAAATTCTGCTATACAAAATTATGTTTATTTTTTTGGACTCCAGTTTTTGAAATAATCTCTGAAATACTAGATAGTTTTACCTCTTCATATGCAAATTGTGATGATGGGTCACAAGAAAAACAGGCTGAGAGTAATTTTATTTTATGAGTGTGATGTTGTTTTTCATTATCTAACAGCGGATGATCATCGCTGTCACAAAAAATGAAAACACTTGGAAAATGTAAAAAGACTTTTTCACATTTTTGTAAATTTTGCATTATCTCATCTATCTACACTCACCGGCCACTTTATTAGGTACACCTGTCCAACTGCTCGTTAACACTTAATTTCTAAGCAGCCAATCACATGGCGGCAACTCAGTGCATTTAGGCATGTAGACATGGTCAAGACAATCTCCTGCAGTTCAAACCGAGCATCAGTATGGGGAAGAAAGGTGATTTGAGTGACTTTGAACGTGGCATGATTGTTGGTGCCAGAAGGGCTGGTCTGAGTATTTCAGAAACTGCTAATCTACTGGGATTTTCACACACAACCATCTCTAGGGTTTACAGAGAATGGTCCGAAAAAGAAAAAACATCCAGTGAGCGGCAGTTCTGTGGGCGGAAATGCCTTGTTGATGCCAGAGGTCAGAGGAGAATGGCCAGACTGGTTCGAGCTGATAGAAGGGCAACAGTGACTCAAATTACCACCCGTTACAACCAAGGTGGGCAGAAGAGCATCTCTGAACGCACAGTACGTCGAACTTTGAGGCAGATGGGCTACAGCAGCAGAAGACCACACCGGTTGCCACTCCTTTCAGCTAAGAACAGGAAACTGAGGCTACAATTTGCACAAGCTCATCGAAATTGGACAATAGAAGATTGGAAAAACGTTGCCTGGTCTGATGAGTCTCGATTTCTGCTGCGACATTCGGATGGTAGGGTCAGAATTTGGCGTCTACAACATGAAAGCATGGATCCATCCTGCCTTGTATCAACGGTTCAGGCTGGTGGTGGTGGTGTCATGGTGTGGGGAATATTTTCTTGGCACTCTTTGGGCCCCTTGGTACCAATTGACCATCGTTGCAACGCCACAGCCTACCTGAGTATTGTTGCTGACCATGTCCATCCCTTTATGACCACAATGTACCCAACTTCTGATGGCTACTTTCAGCAGGATAATGCGCCATGTCATAAAGCTGGAATCATCTCAGACTGGTTTCTTGAACATGACAATGAGTTTGCTGTACTCAAATGGCCTCCACAGTCACCAGATCTCAATCCAATAGAGCATCTTTGGGATGTGGTGGAACGGGAGATTCGCATCATGGATGTGCAGCCGACAAATCTGCGGCAACTGTGTGATGCCATCATGTCAATATGGACCAAACTCCCTGAGGAATGCTTCCAGCACCTTGTTGAATCTATGCCACGAAGAATTGAGGCAGTTCTGAAGGCAAAAGGGGGTCCAACCCGTTACTAGCATGGGGTACCTAATAAAGTGGCCAGTGAGTGTATATCCATGCTGGTTATACTCTAGCTGTCTGTGTTTATTATGTTCTCATAATGCTCCCTCATCATGTTGATTCATTTTGTAGTTTTTTTTTTATCATTCAGCCTAATGCGACCCTCCTTTGTTGAAGTAAATGTGATTACATCTCTTCAGTCCTTTTACATTATTCCATTATCTAGCTTATGTACTTATACATATTGGTGAAACATTTACTGTAATAGCCTCCCTGGCCTGCCTTTGTAACCCCATAAAAAAACGCTCAGGATCTGGAAATATGCAATCACTGAATTGGAGTTGAAGCACACAGTGGTATTTTGTACCTGTGTCAGTTAAACAGCTCTGTGCAGATTCGGGTTTGCCTCTGAGGGCCTCAGGTGGACACAGAGGCGTGCGTTTGTGCGTTTTTGTGTGTGTGTGTGTGTGTGTGTGTGTGTGTGTGTTGTCCTGGATTTAAGAGGACACTCATCTTCATAAAACACTGAAATTAAAAGCAACATATTCACTGTGCACGCTTGTGTGTGTGTGTGTGTGTGTGTGTTTGTGTATAGGATGTTTGATGTTGGGGGTCAGCGCTCAGAGAGGAAGAAGTGGATCCATTGTTTTGAGGGAGTCACATCTATCATTTTCTGCGTAGCACTCAGTGACTATGACCTCGTCTTGGCTGAGGATGAGGAGATGGTAAGTGATGGGTGCAAAATTATGTTCTATTGAAATGTCATATTAAGTAATGACATAAGTGTGACAGTAAGTCTGCTTTTATAGCTTGTAAGTGTTGGAAAAGACACAAGAGTACTTCTCCCATTTAGATTTAGCCACTAAAAGGCATGTAAAATATGTTGTTATTAGTCTGTATCTTTTACTATGCTTTTGGTACACATGCTATTTCATTTACGAGCCACACATAGCCTTTGGTTCAGGTCGGAGTAGTCACTACGCATAACCGGCACTGTGACAGTTGAAACCAAAATGGTCATCATTCATTTTTATTATTCACACCTGTGTTAAAATGTCTTCTGTGAAAAAGGCCCATTGTGGGTAAGTTCACATCTGCTCTTTCCACAGAACCGGATGCATGAGAGCATGAAGCTTTTCGACTCCATCTGCAACAACAAGTGGTTCACACTTACCTCCATCATCCTCTTCCTCAACAAGAAGGACTTGTTTGAAGAGAAGATCAACAGGAGTCCGCTCACTATCTGCTACCCCGATTACCCTGGTGAGACAAACCTGAGTATTGGCAACTTATTGAATTATACGGTGTGGTGTGTTGTTGCTCTTGTGTTTCTAGTGTGTGTCTAATGTTTTGATGAATGGAAATCTTTATTTATCTATTTTATGTATCCAAGCATTAACTATCTGAAAATGCGTGATTGTGCTCTGATTAATTTGACCTTACTGAGAAAATAAAGCACATTGGATCTCATACTGATTCAGCGTTTTTTACAGAGCAGTCACATAATGTAACAGCCGCTTGTAAAATACATTGTATGAATAATAATGAGTGCCCTTGTTTGCTTTTCAAATGTTTTGCTGGTTTTTCCACTTTTAAAGAAAAAACAAGCTCAAATCACCATGTATCCCACAGTAGAAAGAACAAAACCTGTATCAACAAAAAATAACAAATATTTGTAAAAGGTGACTACCTTGGCATCTTTGTTTCGCTTTGGTATGTTTAACCCATATTGTTAAAAAATAAGATGAGCTGTTTACCAGAAATTATACAGGATTGTTCCATGTAAATTATAACCAACTTCTTCTTATAAACATTTTTTTTACTGCAGGTGGGCGCTCATACGATGAGACTGCAGCCTATATCCAGTGCCAGTTTGAAGACTTAAACAAACGAAAGGACACCAAGGAGATCTATACCCATTTCACCTGTGCCACGGACACAAAGAATGTGCAGTTTGTGTTTGACGCTGTCACTGACATCATCATCAAGATCAACCTGACTGAGATCGGGCTCTACTAAAGCTTCAGGCCCTGCAGGTCAGCACAATGACTTTAACCTGCACTACTGATTATGCAGAATGATCCAGACATGTGGCAACATGGTGTTGTTGTCAAAGCCAACAGTTTTCAGATTGTTGCATCACTACAGAGACAATAGTCAAGTCTCTTCTGTGACTTTGCTCATGTGTCGGCCTGTCTGGTCCAGAGAGTTAAATAGCTTCATAACTATAACTATATTCATACTACACTGAATTGTATCCATGTATGTGAATGAAAAAATGCTAACATGCACACAATGCTAGCAGAAAATGTATTGCTAAATGTAACCGTCAGAACATCGGTATGTTTCACATCTGTTACCATGCTAACTGTGGCATTTTAGCAAAATAACATTAGCACTCAACTCAAAGTAGAAAAGCTGAAAAGAGTAGCTGACACCAAAGTTGTTCCCATCTGACATTTGTAAAAAATAGCTAGTATAAATAGATATTTTTCATCCAAATATTGTTTTCTGGTGTGTAAAGAGCCAAAAAACATCTAAAAATGTAATTTATTATAACCAAGTAGTTTATGAGTGAATATGTAAATGACATGTTTAGGGGCATTATATTCATATTCAATATTAATTAATTAATTAATGTTTTTCATTTACCTTGAAGGTGTCTGGAGCAGAATCAGGACTTCTGGGCGGGTATGTCTTGTTTGCAGAGGGTGAATTGGAAAGTAGGTGTTACTAAGGACTGAGCTGGTGGCCATACAGCATGCTGGACCTAAATTCCACAATTTGGGGACTTGATACTACAATTACTTTTGTCTTAATAGATGTTACGATGTAGAGCATACTGGGAGGAAGTGATAAGTGTGGAAGGCTTGTGAAATTATCACTGTGAGATCTGTGGAATCCTGTCATATTTACACTAAGACCTTTGCATCATTCGGGGGCTGGCAGGAAAAGCCCCTCTGATGTCTCTGACACATTTATACTTTGTCTGTAATATGTACAAGGACCAAAACAAATCCATCACTGCATTTCCCAGTTTCACAGCTGTTATGTAAATTTGGTTCACTTTTTCTGTTGCATCTTTTCTTAGCCTTCTTAGCTTCTTAGCTTCTTACTTTTATTGGAATAATTGCATTAGATTTTTGAGTTGCAATTGTATATTTCCACTTCTGGATGTGTGAATGCAGTAACGTATGTATGTAGACAAGGTTTTGTTTGTGAGCAGTTTTGATGTATATAACGTAACCTTTTGGGTCGGGGATTAGTTAGCAAGCGTGTACTCAGTAGCAACACAGCTGTATACATAGTTAATTATTAACTAGACAAGATTGTATTGAACAGTATTTTTATACATGAAAAATATCACTGCAAATCAAGTTTTAAAGGGAGATCTTGATTTCCCTGTGGGTTTTTTTAATAGTTTTAGAGTTTTGAATATGACTAATATTATTCAATCAGTGGAGGTCAATATAGAATATCTTTTTTTTTCAAGGTACATTTTTTAATCCTATGGATATCAGTGAAGATATATGAACACATTAAACATAAAGTGGATAGTTTGAACTAGCCAAATGCTTTTTTTGTTTTTTCTTTGGCTGAAGCCATCACATAATACTACCACTACTACTGCTACTACTACTACTACTCCTACTACAAATAATAATAATATTAATAATAATAATAGGAAGTCTTTTTATATATATATATATATATATATACCTGACATACAGAGTCTTGTAGTGGAGCACAGCTACTCCCTGCACAGAGAAAACATCCCTGAAGGTTCAAGTCTAGCTTTCTGTACATTGCATTGAAGTTGTATTGTTTTTTTAACATCATTAAATAATGGCACAAAGTTATCTTCTCGTCCTTACACCATAATCTTACCCCAGGCAACACCAGTTAGATGTGATCCATTCTGAACATTTGTAGTCTTACTTAAACCATGCAGGGAAAGAGGTCATGTAAATTGGAAACTATTTTTAGACTTTGACATATCTGTATGCCTTAACTGAGGGCTCAGTTTTTTCTGACTGCTGCACAACCCACAACTCACCAATATGTCCTCATTGTCCTACCTTGTATGTTGTTTCTGTACTATAACACTCAATTGAAATGTATTAATGCCATGAATTATTATCAGAACATAGATTCAAACTGTTATCAATCAAGTCAACTTGAGAGCATGAATGGACAGATCCAGCACATTAATATTTTTAAGCCAAAAACCTGAATTCTATATTTTTCTTTTTCTCAACAAATCCCATTAAAAAAAGACCAACCCAAGTGTCCTTCTTTCAAAATGTTCTGACTTCTCTTTCCTGTCTGCTGTACTCAGCCCGAATTCCATTTCAATCAGAAGAGACTTAATTTAAGAGTGAAATAAGTTTACTGAAATGGTGCATAATATGTTGATATGTTAGAGTATTGGGCGATTAGACTCCATTGCAACATTAAATTATAAGGGCCGTGGATATATAGGAATATCCCCCCGATGGAGTGTAGACACTAGTGGAGGTGATGAAGGGATAAAGGAAGCCTGAAAATCTGGATAAATGTAAGGCAAGGCTTCTGATGGAGAAACCCTAGGTGCTGGGAATGATGAGAACTGGAGGTGAATGGGGTGAAAGATGGTTAAAATGTGAAGCCTTCCTGAATGAACTTACGCTGAGCTTCATTAGTTCCTATTGAACACATAAATCTTCAAAAGAAATTTACTAAGCGAGCTAGGTACTGTAGTTCTGAGCAAATGTTAACCAGAAACTATTTTCAGCTGTGGATTAGTACATGTTTGTGCTGCTGAGTGTTTACATCTGCAGGACGAAGAATGTGCAATCAAAATCAAAAACTAGCAATTGATATGTATTTAATAGTTTTTAAACAATAATGGAGGTTTATGTCTCAGAGGAATAATTGTTGGATAAATTATTGGTATTGGTTTTGGTCCTTTAAGGTCTGACATGTTTCTCCATCTGTTTTAGTAGAATCTGTGCTTGAGAGTTTCAAAATGTAATTTCCGGCTAAAACGCCTCAGCAGTACATGTCTTCCTATCAGGGAAGTCTGGCTAGTCCACACAGCACTCAGAGCAAAAACGTGCTCTGGTTTGTTTAGAAAGGTGCTTCTGCAAAATAGAATCAGTAAGGAACTTGTTTTGGTGGAATATGCTTGTTCAAAAAATTAGCTCACTGGCTAGATTTACCCTGCTGAGATCTAAGTAGCAGTAACTATAGTCCATATTATCCACCGGAGCTTAGAACGTCAACAAAAATAAAGCGGAAGGTGAGAGACATCCTGAAAAAATGAGGGACATCTAATGGATCTTCCAGCAGCACCGGAGCAATCCCTTAAATGAATTGTCATTGATATGGACTATAGTCAGGGTTATACTACAGATGAAAATACTAATGAACCACACTCAGAATAAAATTAAAATAGAATGACAGATTGAAGGAATTCTGCACTACTTTGCTCTTGAAAACAGTACCAAAATTAAGAACATGCAACATTAAATACTGTATGGGACTAAAATAAGCTATACTGTTCATTCAAATCTTGTGATGATAGTTTGTCTTGTCAGCTCCAAACACTGATTACACCCTGCTTTGTCCTTGCTTGCTGTCACATTTTATGAATCTGTCACAGTGAATCTCAACGTGCGGATTAACTACTGCTTTAATTTGTTTTGCTCTCTCAATAGGTTTTTTTGTTAATGGACTTCCATATGCTGCCATTTCCCCTCTGACTAGAACATGGTATAATAGCAGCACTGTCCCCCAAAAGTAACAGCCTGTTCCTTCAGTGTCGATAGCCCTGTTGTTCCTTTTAATTTAATATACAGTACATTATTCAGTGATTGACAGTGTGATTCTGCAGCAAGGAAACAGAGACACAGGTGAAGTATATGCATCTTTATTTCATGCCTCTACATTTCATAAGAAAGGACAAACTCAGTAGATTTCATTCCCTTTTAATAATAAAGCATCATCTCTCTAGTATTTCACTTTCTCTCATATAGATTTGTCTTTCAAAATATAGTGAATTACCTACTCTTATGTACAAAGTTTCTCTACTGTGTTTGACCTGAAATTGATTTATTCAAGTGAATTGAATACAATAACACTATTTAGATTAGGTACATGTACAATTTGGTTTGTAATCTGGATAACTTCAAGCACTGGGAATATCTGAGATGTTTGCCCAGCAATTTTTAACAGTTTAAATATCAAGACCACATAGTCTACGGTACTCAAAAAACAAAAAAAAAGGTTTCAATGTTGCTATTCAAAGTATTTATATTTTTCCTGATTTTATTGTTGTATTTATTTTTACAGAGCTTGAATTGTAATAGTAAATTTAACTCACGACACAGTAGTTAAAAAGAAGCAACGAGGATCGAATGAGCAACTATTTCATCTTCATACCTTCAAACCAGCATCTTCTGGTGTGAGACAAATACTGTACTTTAGAAAACCTTGTAGAAAGCCGTATGTCCACAACAACAATATGGTGACTCGTTAGTTGTTTCAACCCAGCTGGTTGTGCATTGTGTTGCAGGGATGTACTGTTGGAGATGCTGATGTGCTAGAAGCAGTCAAGGTCGGGACTTGGCATGGAAGCAATGGCGTGAACAGAACAAACATAAGTATCTTCTGTGCTCCAACAGTACACTTCTCATTAAATGCCAATATGTGAGGGGTTAAGGTAAGAAAGGAAGTTCTGCAAAGAAGAGAAAAATGTAAAAATCAATCTCAAACATGTTGAAATCACCGTAAATCATATGTAAAGTATTTTGCTACTGTCTTTTAAAGGTAAACATGTTGCTACATTTATAGCTAAATAATCTTCAGGTTGCAAGATTCAATATGTTTCTAAAATGAAAAGTTATCTTCTTCTGCAGCTTTGGGCGGAACTGGTTTTAATCATAAATCATTAAAGGGATTGCTTTGTGTTTCTCATTATCTTGCTCATCCTCAGCGGTCCGAAAGGGTCTAAATTGTCTGCGTGGTTGGAGTTTGTGCTCATGTTATGGTAAGAAGTTGTTGCTTGGCAACACAGGACTGCCAGATACAATTTGCTGTACGAGGATTAAATTGAATTGTCAGGGGTCTGCCTCATCTGGACCCTATTACTCTGTATCATTAAAGTCCCCGGGAGTGATGTGGTCACCGCGCACCTCTTTTCACTCTGGAGCTGCTTAGAAAAGACCGCAATCTTTGAGGTTTTCTTTGATGATGATGTCTGTCACAGCGTTGAACACAATCTCAACGTTTCTTGTGTCTGTGGCACAGGTCAGGTGGGAGTAGATTTCTTTCACCCCCTTCTTCATGTTCAGGTCCAAGAACTGCTGCTTGATGTAGTCGCTGGCGTCTTCGTACGTGTTGGATCCTAAATGAAATGAAGGTTGTGAAGATGGGAGGGGATTTATGAGAAGGTTCATGAGTTTTGTTGTAAAAGTACCCTTATCCTTCATCACCCATTAATCCCTCTGCATCACGGTGTCAGTTAGCTGACGTAAGTTTAAAACATATTTTATTTGAGGGAGCAACATTGAGAATCCTTACTTAATCAATTTAGTCTTCCTTATTTTTTTATCTGAGCAGTTTGGGTCACAAGTCAATCTTAATGTGTTGTGTTTGTCTGCATTCTAGTACAATTTACCAATTGGTGTTGTTCTTTATACATTCTCCTGGTACAGTCTCATATTAATCAAAAATCATTAAAGCAGCATCAGTTGGTCTTACCATCATAATCTGGGAAGCAGATACTCAGATGGACTTTCTTGATCTTTTCTTCAAACAGATCTTTCTTGTTGAGGAAAAGCACGATGGAAGTCAGTGCAAAGAATCTGTGGTTGCAGATACTGTTGAATAGATGCAGGGACTCATGCATGCGGTTCTGAAAAGGTCAGAGAGGGATTGGTTGAGTTTACTAGCCAACATGTCATCTCATGTTTTACGATCAGAAGGCAGAGTGTCAACTCACCACTTCATCGTCCTCTACCAGCACCATGTCATAAGCACTGAGAGCTCCGCAAAAGATGATGCAGGTCACACCCTCAAAACAATGGATCCACTTCTTCCTCTCTGACCTCTGGCCCCCCACATCGAACATCCTGTTCACCACACAGAAAGTCACAACAAAGTCAGTCCTTGACATCACTGTGGTATGAGGTTTAGTCAGTTTTGCCGGTTTCTGAGCTTTATTTAGGGCCCCCTTGTGAATTACCTGAAGTGCAACTCTTTGCAGGAGAACTGCTCTTCAATAATACCAGTTGTTTTGACTCGAGATCGCAGCACGTCCTGCTCAGTGGGGAGGTACTCTGGCTTGGAGATTCTGTCCATTTCATTGAGGTAGCTGAGAACAAACGGCACAGGAATCAGGCCTCAGATATGAAATCATCTTTATCAATAAACACTAAGCCAGCAGCCTCTTTAGTTTTACATGTAATCCCTCTACTGTCTCAATCCCAGTAGTAGACATGGACTCACTAGCCAGCAGAGTCGTTCAGTTGGTACTCAGCAGCTCTGTCAAAGCCGGCCTGTACACCAGAATCTTTCCACAGCTTCATGATGACATCAGACAGTTCAGAAGGCATTGTGCCTTCTTCAATGGAGTCTGACAAATTCTGCAGCTTCTGTGCAAGCTCCTGTGGTTTTAATGCACACAGAACAAAGATCCATCAACTCTGGCACAGTACTTGAACTATTTATAGTATAATTTGAGTCTGTGAAAATGAGCTAAAATGAATAACAAGTGAATCATGTCTGGTGCACATGTGTCACATGAGACCTGTGAGGCAGTCGAGCCAAAATCAATGGCCAGCATCTCCATGCCTCTGATGATAGCCAAAGCAGACTGCAGGATGTTGCCATAGATGATCGCTCTGAACTCCAATTGTTCCTCTTTTGTGTAACCACCTTGATGCAGAATCCTGTGCAAAGGTAAAAGTGTTTTAGTTCAGGGAAATGTTTTACTACCATAATCCTCTGCTGAGCTGGTGGGAAATTTATATATTCACAATATTTACAAAATTGTTATAAATAAGTATCAAAAGTAATCTGTGAAAATAAGAAAAACTAGGATCTTGAAAGATGCTCAGTTTGGATGTAAAAAGTCAAGTTCATACAATAGAGAAACAACCTACAGTGCCACCCTGTGGTGTGTTTCTGACTTGTTGCCAGGGTGTAAGTAATTGAACAAAACAAGTGCTGACAAATCAGTAAGCGGATGTTTGTCCTGTTGACCTCTTGTCAAAAGGCTTCACTGCAAGTGAAACAGACAGAGATGAGGGAGCTTTGGCCTGCTGGCTGTATGCCTAAGATTAAAAAAAAAAAAAAAAAAAAAAAAAAAAAGCTGCATTGCTTCTCACTGACATGGTGTGGATGACACACAAAAAATAAATAATATCACTTATTTTAATACTTACTTCATTTGTTTTACGATGGTGCTCTTCCCTGACTCACCAGCACCTGGAAGAGAATAAAAAGGTTAACAACAACACACATAACTGCTATGTTTCTCTTTGACATGCCACTAGAGTAGAAACACACTGTAAAGCCACCAACAGCCAAACAATGTGCTTGGATGTTGCAATTCAATTTAAAGGTGCAGTCTGGCCAAAATAAACCAAAATGCTGTGACTTTGGCCTGAAGTGCGGTCTACCTGTTACCTGTAGATAGTTGTGGGATGAGTTTTTTAAGTTTGCAGTTGTCTGCCTTCATCACATCATTATCACAGAGTGGTGCTAGAGTAACTTATAAGTAACATCTCTATGGAAGTCATGATAATGCTTTTCAAAAAAGTCCACTAATCACCATTTTTGTATTAAAGTTTTCCTGTCTATTACCATGCAAATAAAAAAGTGTTAAAAGCTCATGTTTCATATGTTGACCTAAAGCCAAATGTAAATTGTATATATATAATATATAACATATTAATAAATATATACAATTTATATAAAACAGGCACAGAAAGATACTCTATAGTAGGCAGAGCAAACAATATGAGTGACACATGTACCAAATCAGCTACAGTCAAGAAAACTGCAGATGGAGGCAATATGCAGCAGATTTTTATACATTGAGCACCTTATCCTGTAACAAATGCCACTGAACTCCATTGTGTTGGCAAACATCTCCAAACTTTAGCCAATCAAACTGAATAAGGCAATCCAGACAGAATGAGAAACATGTTTAATTTTTAGGGTACGACTTCTCTGAATGAAAGGTACCTTGTGCATATATTGTACTATAATGCATCACGTGGAATGCTGTTATATACAATTCAACTCATAGTTGGATGTGCTGGCTAATGAAAAGCTTGCAGGCAGATCAGGCACTCTGCAGCACTCTAAGCTAACTTAACCCAGAAGGAATTTATTACAGAGCAACCAAAGCCGGCTGTCCTGGAGCCACATTAAGCTCCATCCTCCATATTTAATGCTTGAGCATTTAAAGACACTCATGTGGCCTCATCTAACCCTCTCTGGGAGAAACTATTTGGTTTTCCTCCACTAGCAGTCATTAGCAAGTCTTTGAGATGAGGTAGTAAAGGTGGCACTTTGACAGTATCCAGACTGATTTTTATCAGCTGTGAATATTAAGTAAAGACTGCCTTTATCTTCTCTGTGAGTCATTCTTTCACCTAGTGCTAATTAGCGAATGTGGCTTTAGGCTTTGCAGTGACATTAAATCTGGTCTTTAACGGGGAGCTCTGTGTCCATTTTTATCCTGCTGAAGATACCATACATATATGTTTTTCAGTTTTTTTACTAAATTAAATGGTGCATATTTTGCAGACAACTTTTTTTCAGTTGTAATATACAAACTGTAGGAAACTTCTCAGGTTCCATAAAGATTTGCAGCATAACAGTTTTGGATGTTCCCAGTAACGAACTACATTTAGGTTTTTATGGTATAGCCTTTTGGTGGAAGTCTTTGCAAAAGCTATTTTACACTATCCTAAATATTCAAGGAGTTATATTGTTTATTAAGACATGTCAAATTTCACCAATGTTTATTATTGTTTCACACACAAGGAGATAATTGCAAATATGTTTAGTTCAAATAAAAATGTCACAATGTCACCAGAGCCCAAAAGATGGCACTTTTCTTATCTTTACCCACTTATTTCGTATCTCTGATACTATACCTTTGGAGAAGAAACTCCCCTGGGAATCTAATGGAAGAAGATATTAAGTCTTTAAATAGTGCTTAAGACACATAGACTATACTCTGAAGAACTGAAGAATGATTCAATATTGTGAGACATAACATTTATGGTTTTAGTAAAATAAATTCTCAATTAAATACTTGATTTTAAACATTCATCACCATCAATGCTCTGCAAAGATCAATTATTTAAAATACATTTTTTTCACCTGACTTCTATTTGATAACATTGTTGTATGCATTATTGCATTTGTTATGTCACAAAAACCATCTCTTTCATATAATCAACAATATTCTAAATGTTTTTTTTACATTGTCTTTTAGAGTTTCATCAACATGTATGCTTGTAATTTGACACTGTGAATGTCGCTGCTATAACATTGGTGGGAATAAAAACACATTTTATACTTTCTGTGCGAGTTGAGGGATCAACAAAGACCTCAGGGGATCTGCACTAAACCAGTTAGCTAATTGGATTGACATATCACAGCTGGGCTGTGATTCATTTAGACCAAAGGCTGTTTGTTTTAAGTGCCAATGTCATGAAAAGTCATTTATTTTGAGGCAGAGCGAAGACAATCTAAGTACATTTTGCCAATACTTTTTAAAATTCAATGTCTATGTCAAATTATTGCTATATATTTCTGAAGCGTTTGAACCTTTGATATATTTTATTCTGGCATTTTAAGTTCTGCAACTTCTTTAAAACAACTCACCATAATAGTAAAACCACAACTTAAAACAGCTGCACAAACTCAAGTCTTTTCAATATGTATATTTTGTGTAAGCATAATAAATTAAAGTGAAAGTTTAATACATATATTTAGTTTTTAGTATACTTTCAAATCTGTTCTCTACATTTTTTTAAAATATTCTTCTTTTTTGAGCTTCATCTCAGATCCCTGTGTTAGCTGTTCATCCTGCAAACGTATCTCACTTATCTCCCTCTGTATCCAGAAACAATTCATCTGCACAGCCTGTCACTCCTCTGAATATCTTACATTTAAGTAAGCAAAGAACAGCTCCAGTGTGTCGGAGCAGTTTGATGGCTCAAGTTAGCTCACAACCAACATTTGAAGAAAATGCAACACATGCGTTAATAAACTCAAAGTGAAGCCTCCATTGTTAACTTATAAATACATTATTATGAAATAAACAATCATCTACTACATAAACTATCTCTCATCCTAAAACTTGGAACCAATTGTGAACCTCTCATAGTTCAATGTAAGCTGACTAAAATATTTTCAGCTACATTAACAGAAATATTTATCAGTTACACCTGTTGAGTGTTGGCTGAATATATGACTCCTGTTCTTCTCTGCAGACCTGAACCTCCACTGAAAAGTTGTTCAATCATAGATTTAAAGTTAAATTTCAGTTTGTTAAGTACTAAATCTTTTGACGTGAAAACCCATCAGTATGAGCACTTTGCATCACCTGCAATCTGGGATAGAAAAGAAAACTTGATGCAAAAATACCATTCATTAGTTCACTTACCAAGCAGTAATAGCTTGACTGTTTTAGCATCCTTATCAGCATCTTGTTGGAGTTGTTTTTCCAACTCTTTGGACTTTTTGTCCTCGGCGCTTGCTCCCGCACCCATGCTTTCTTCCTCCGCAAACTCAAGATCCTCAAGGATAGAAATTTTGACGGTTCTCTGTGAGCTGGAGAGCAGAGAATCTGGATGCAACACTAATCGTGCTGAAAGGCGATTTCCGAGCGGAAGGGGATTGGGAGGGAGGTGCTTGAGATTGGCTCCTTTGGCCCTTTTTGATTAGGTGATCAGAAGGGAACCGAACCTCTCAAGGATGAAATCAATTCAGCAGCTCTGACCAGCAGAGATCCACCCTTTAATTCCTTTTACCTAAACCCCTGACTTAGGAGGTGCCTCTTCCTGATTGGCCAGCCAATCCAATTAGTGTAATAAGGGCAGTAGTGAATGATGTAAAGCAAAGGAAAACATAAGCTCTCACATAGGCTACCTGGGCTCAGTGAGAGTCATTGATCTCATTGATTTGATTTGTCCATAAAAACAAAATTCAAAATGATTGTGTGCTACAGCAACAATTTTTGGTATTTTCAATGGTATTTTTACATATACACTTAATTAGGTACACTTGTACAATCTAATGGTGATCAAATATTACAGCTCTGCAATAACACTGTCAAAAAGGTGCTAATTCTACTTAGTTTATTATTGAGGTTGTGCATTAAGAGAGTGCATTTAAGAGTGCATTATATTGAAAGGTGTTTCTAATAGACTGCCCCTCTCATGTAGTATGTAAATAGAATGGACAAAATGTTTATCTCTAGTGTAGTCCAGTTTAATTTCACTGCAAACTACAACCTCAATAATAAACATGTAGTTAAACAAACAACGCTCTGACAGTGTCACTCAATATATAGAAAACAATTACTGGGATCAGTGCATCCATTAAAATAAAAGTGTTGTAAATGTGTTGCTCTTTTGATTCATGCTGTAATTCCTGCCTGTTAGACTTTTGACTTCAATGTCAGTCACATGGATCAAGCAGAGAGGCATTAACGTCTCATAAACTACTTATAGTTAAGACGTTTAAATCCCAGGTGGTGTGGTGCATGCTAAATAAAGTAACGGTCACTGCACTGTACTGTTTATTGGGGTCTAAGCGATAACATTACCTAATTGTGTTTTCCAAGTTACATTCAACATAATTTACACTGTCTTAATTAATGTTTCCCTTTAGCCAGAGCAGCACGTTTAAAAAATGAGCTGGGATGTTATGTTCAGTAAGCGGGTTGTTGGAGCAGCTGATCTGGGAGCAGGTCAGCCCTGTAGGATTGATGGGTGGAGGTCAGTGGGACTGGTCTTAAGGGCTGTGACAGCCCTGTGAGTTGTAAGACGACTTACACTGAGATATCTGAGGTTGTAAATTCAGTCAGAAGTCAGGTTGCTTATATTTTTCTCAACAAAGTACGTCAGAAACAAAGGGGTTACAACATGTGGTTTAGTTTCATAACTTTAGAGTCCCAGGCTATTTAGTTAGCTTTTAAATGTATCTTTTACTTGACATATAAAAGCCTTGTAGTCAACACAGGAGCATCATATTTCACAGTTGATTAGCAATTACTGATGTAATGACACTGCTATGAAAACGTGTTGTATGTAAAAGGATAGGTTTACATCGTTCAAGTTCTATCTTAAACAATGCTCACATGCCCATATTACATTGAAAGCATAATTGGTAGCTGTAAGCATCCCTTCCTGAAGTGCTTCCAATGTAGGCTAAGGGAATAAGGACAAATGTGTTTTAGAGTTCAGCTGAAGCTTAATGAGGTCTCAGACATCTTGAAAAAAGAGCATTTCATACTAAAAAGACTGATACCTGCTTGGTTTGATTGACTTAATGTGAATTTAAAACAAATATGCTCTGGAGGAAACTACTAGAACTGTTGGGTCCTTGTAAAGTATCTTGAGATAACTCTTGTTATGAATTGATACTATAAATAAAATTGAATTGAATTGAATTGAATGAATGTGAATATTAAATTCAAGAAATGCTTTTTTTTTAGATTAACTACAGCTGAGTTTCTTTTTTCAGTTTGTATGCTGTACAGTTTATTCATTTGGAATATTAGAGCAAAATGTCTATATGACAAGACTGTGCTGTTACGAGTGAAGGTGTAGTCCTGGTCCTGAATAGACACTTTAAAACCTCCTTAGCAGGTTTCATCAACTGTGTAGATGAAGTGCAGGTCATCACTTCCCTGTGGTGACATCTGCACTAGATTCTTGTCAGTGTGTCAATCTTCTGCAACATGCAGCTGCATAAACTGGCATATCAACCAAGAACAAGTGATTTTATATTTGTGGCTTTAACATATCAAGATATTTAATACAGTGTGTGTTGTGTGACTACAAACATGTTGAGACAGAAATATCTGCTTACCATTCATTACTTTAATTCTTGAATGTTTGTGTTTAATGTGTTGTGGTGATTATGGCTAAAACTAGGCAGATGTGTTTGTTGTGTTTAACTTCAGCGATACACCAGCACTAGAACAGTGTCTTTTATTCATGCTTCAGTTTTGGAGACGCACCCGGCAGCTGTTTAAATGCACAATCATCCACATCACCACATAAAGCTTTTTATTGTGAAGTAAAATCTAATAAAAGCAAGCAGCAACAGCTTAATTTGAACAGCATGGGAAATGTTGTACTTTAAAAAGTCCTTTTGCTTGTATTGTTCAGCTGTGTTTCTGCAAGTTTATTGTACGAGGAGCAGGTTTAAGAGAACTTGGGTCAGACAGTCCTGTTGCCAGTTCTGTGATAATCAAACAAGCTCAGCGGGAAGCTAAAGGATTGACTGGGATCTCTGAATAAGAAAAGGTTTGACACATGAACGAAGGTAAAAGCAGAAACAATGATTGCACAGTGCCTGTAAAGATCTTCCTTAT
This sequence comes from Etheostoma perlongum, assembly GCA_026937815.1. NCBI lineage: Eukaryota > Metazoa > Chordata > Actinopteri > Perciformes > Percidae > Etheostoma > Etheostoma perlongum. The sequence goes on from CM049377.1 coordinate 17,937,090, forward strand.
AAAATCTTTGTTTCCTGTTTTTGAAGGTGAAAACATTAAGTTCAACCTTACAGGCAATAAATACACTACAATAGCCCAACAAACATAAAAAACAATTTTTAGGCCCCCCAAAAACAATAACCCCACTTTCCTTTTCATACTGCTTCACTTACACCATGGCAGAGTCGAGTCCTGTGCTGAGATACTGAACATTACAGTCATGTCATTCAAGCATGTAGTGTTAATTGCCTTGGGCAGAGTGTTTCAGGTCTAAATCCTCAAACGCTTTCAAGCAGGCTAATCGCAGTAGCACATCTAGGGATGGCGGCCAATCCCATTAGGAGGTGGATGGCGTAGCCCCGCTTGTGCTCAGTCCCTGCGTCTCTGATCTGTTGACAAGATTACCCACAGAGCCTCAGATCAACCCAAGAGAGAGGGGATTAACACATTGTCTTTTTGGGCAGTGGGTGCAGGGAAACTGAACATGTAGGACTTATGTTTTTAGCAACATACATATCATGGTGCAGAAAGGATGAGGTCGCACTGTAGAGCCTCTTTGAACGAACATCAGAGTAGGGAGATAAATAAGCAGATAGATAATAATCAAAGATCTCTGATAAATCAATGATGTTCCTATATCCCATATCCTGTCAGGATCAAACTGATAGAAGTGTAACTTGTGTTTGATAGATCATGTGTGACTAGTGGTGATGGTACTTTGTACAAACTCTGCAGACTCCATTAGGATGTCCCCACCCACTGATGAGCTTGTGGTTTTACTCGACAAGCTTTTCTACAAGTCTGGAGAAAAATATATAAATAAGTGAACTTCCTCAGATGACGCATAGGGGAAGCTTGGTGACGCTGTACAGTCTGCGTACTGTAGCAAGATGTTGTAATACTCACCGTTAATCCTATTACACAAAACATCTTGTAACTCCATCATGTAGCTACCATTAAAGCTTTACTGTGTAGGTTTTTGGATATTAATGAGCATACAAAACTAATTAATCTCCACAAAAAGCTCTCTGTATTTCTCAGCATGGCTATGTGCAGAAAATTGTGTCGTCCGGTGACTTTCCCGCACAGAAATTTGAGTGAAGATAATTAACTCTTCTGAAGAGTCCATCATATTGTTTTTAAATCATCTGTGTCCTCCTTGGCTACTAGCAACAGTTTTGTCACTTATTTTCTCCATGGGGTGACAGAAACTACAATACACAATAGCTTTAACTCTGTAGAGTTATAAGGTTCTTATAGTATAAAATCATTTTAATTATGCATCAAACAATTTTTTAATTTTTGTTATTTGTAAATTTTGTTTGAGTGAATTTTCTCAGTATTTTTGAGTGAAATTCAAAATATAACAACAATAGTGGGGATGAGACAAATTACAACTACAAAAAACCTGAAATTTGGGAATAAAAGCTCCAGAAACAAAAGATTTTCCATAAAAGTTATTTGAATTTATTTGAATTAAATGTTCTGTCACTTGTGCAAAATGCAGAAATTCAGATAAATTGATCAAAACTGCAGAGCAGAAGCAGAGTTCTCTGGCTCACACAGTCTGAAACTCCAACCCTTGGTTTAACTTTTTCTCTTCTTTATGTTTTCATCCATCTTTGTTCCTCCGGGTTCCTCCCACAGTCAAAATATGTCCCAGTCAAATGTTTTAATCTTTATGTCCTGTAACTGATTGGCCACACATTGTGTGAAGAACGTTTTCCTGCTGTCTGCACAGTGCATGCTGGGATTCTCAATTAAGAGAACCTTGATCCAAATTCTCTTCTAATAGACTTTTTTCACTGCAGACATTTTGACATAGTAGGATTAGCCTTGGTGTATTTAATAACATGAATGATAGCTGCATTCCACTAAGGGGGAGCCCATATTGTGCATGCTGACTCACTGAAATAGCTTACTGTGACACTTAATGAAACTAAGCCATCATTAATGTAATCTATTACAACAGTGTTTTCCTGCTATAACAAGTCAAAATGTCGGCTGTCAAAAAGGGCTAATCTCTTGTCAATGGCTGCATGTACGTTTTGCTATAGGAGAAAGCTGTTTGTCCAAGGTCAATGTATGTTTTACTCCAGCTGAAGAGGGATTAACAACAGACAGATTAACTTTACAGGCAACGAGTGAAAATAAATCTGAGTGCACAAGGAGTGGTGTTAAGGTGATTTTGTTCATGGATACAGTACAAACAGACTATTTGTCCTCATTCAGCTGTTCACTTACTGTCTGATACAGCAACACTTTGTCTTAAGCTGTCTGCGACTCTCCATCAATGACAGGCACTGCATGAAACCACAATGAAATTCAGAACACCTGTTCTGTTCATCCATACATCCATGGACACATCCATCCATCCTCATCTGCTCTGAAAATGTTCTCAGGGCAGAAGGTGTTGTCACATTACAAAAAACCCATCATCTTATCAGCTTCATCTCTCATGCAAAACACAACACTATTTGGATTCCTCAACATCCTTCACTAGTAAAAACACACAGTGTGACAGTGTTTTTACTTTGGACCCATTCACTCTCACTGACCATGATCTTCATTTTTACAAACATTAGACGGGTACATCAGCTTGTCAGTATTTGATTCTCCGAAAGCTAAAAACCTGACAATCTCTGAAAAACACAGAACATAACAACACTAAACATTGTTGTGAAGGTATTGCCAAAATCTTTAAAGACTCTTTTAACCATCTAGATAAAAAAAAAATAAACATTCCGTCAGCTGCACAATAAAAAGCCTGCGTCCTAAATTGCAACTCTGTTTTCCAATCCAAACAAATGGTGGACACAGAGGCAGCGTGTGTGTGTGTGTGTGTGTGTGTGTGTGTGTGTGTGTGTGTGTGTGTCCTTGAACCAAGAAAAAATTTAACTTTCCCTATTCTTTCTTTCTTTCTCAGACTTACAGACTAAAATATGCTGTTGTGTTGCGGTTTTACTACTTTCCTATAAATACCACAAGAGGGCAATGGCTCCACAGTGCAAACTGCTCCAGTGCTCTTCCTTCCTTCCTTCCTTCCTGTCTTTTACTTCATTATAATTTATCAGTTATTTTCCAGTTTCTTATTTCATATTTTTAAAAGTGGAGGATTGCATATAGTTTCTGGTTTACACACATATGTGTTTTCGTTTTACGACAGCATGAGGCTGCTGCTGAGAGCTCCAAGAAGCTCCAGTGCAAGCCATATGTTTGTCAGTGTCGGGGTACCTACTTGTTCTGCTGTTTTACGTAACCTGATGTATAGATTTATGTATAGGGTATCTGAGTCAGAAAATTACATAATAACTGTTTTGGCTATCCCTGTACGCAGTTCTGTCAGTTTCTCTTCCAGACTGTGTAACCATTGGCAAACATGTCTGTATATTAGACACTAAACATTGTGGAAGGCTCTTTATTTTGTATTTTTGTGTTTGTATATGTTGTTATTGTGATATATATCAGGACTGAATAGGCATGGGGTTTTGGGCAGGTTGGCATTGGATAATCGGTTTTTCAGCAAGCTTCTAGTCTGTATTAATTTGTGCTCTCATCTGCCTTTCTGAAACGATTAATGAATTTCTGCACATCCTGCACTGACGTCAAAGTAATTACTCTTGACAATAATTGAATACTTTAATTGCGCAGCAAATGTTATTCGTTTTATCTAAAGATTTGTTTTGGAAGTACATCTACTGTGGTGTTTGGTTCACTTAATGTGTTCTTTGATTTGATTATAATGATTTCAAATCAAGCCATTCTCTGTCCTTTTCTTTATTCTTCTTTCCCCCTCTGAGATTTTTCAAACCAGCAAGTTGATTTCTCAGAACACTTTGCATCGCAGGCTGCTCTGTCACTACTGTCCTTATCACACTGTCTCCACTCACCGGCTTGTGAGAAGTCACAATGATTAAATAATAAGAATGAATGTGATGATAAACAGACACAAGAGTCATTTATTCAGGATGAGACCTACAGAAAGGGTGGAACAACACAGTGATTATCGAGTGTACAGTATGTGATTGTACATTGAACATAATTAGAGCGGATATGATTAGTTGATTAATCAATTACTTGACTTGGTTGGTTTATGTCTGTTGGACAGACAAAAAAAAGCAATTTGAAGATGTTTAAATCCCAAAAAGAAAGCCCAAAAGACATTGTGAAGAGTTATTTTTACATTTTACTGACAAAATATTAGATAATAATTAAAATAACTGTCAGTTGCAGCCCAAAAAATAAAATACACAAGACAAGTAAAACAAAAATGAGTGTGTCAAGCTAGTTTTCATCCAATCACCTTTGAATTAATAGTCACTTGACAGTTTTTTAGTTTTTTGTAAAAATTTTAACTTCTTAATTGTTTCATGAATTCAGCTTTTGTGTGTTAATAATTCTCCACTTCCACATTAGACAAGAGAGGATGACTGAAATGATTTAGTCATTTGCTACATTGCTGTCAGATCCAGCAACAACGTGTACTAATTAGCACTAAACAGGTACAGCTGAGGAATAAATACATCAAAATATTAAATACATTTTTACCTGATGATGCAGCTAGATGAAAAGTGAGTATTCATCCTCTGGGCACAATGTATAACATTTAATGGCAATCTGTTCAAAAGTTTTCAGTCTAGACAAATGTAATGGACCGACAAATGCCACGCGTCTGTAATTTTAATTTAAGTTTTTATACTTTACACCACAGACTGTGTATTATTATCATTATTATTATTGTTTATTATATATTATTTTTATTGATGTAGAATTGTAGAATGTACAACTTTTCTCCCCTCTGGTTTGCCCACACATAGATTTGTGGTTGTCATGGAAACAGCAGAACTGCATGCTGCTGTGTGTGTATTGTACCCTCCGTGTGTGGGTGTGTATTTAAGCATGGCAGGAGGGAAGCCGAGTCTTCATCAGCGCTGCAGCTCAGGCACGAGTGCCTTTTGGAGTGGGTGGGGTCTGTTTCACTGCAGAGGGATGCTCCACAGCCCCACACTGGACCAACCAGTCTGAAAATTCCTGCTCACAGGCACGTAGCACACACACACACACACACACACACACACACACACACACACATACACACACACACACACACTCTCTCTGACTGCAATCAAACCCCCCTCGAGCTCCCAGCATATGTGCTACATCTCTTCCCTTTCCTCTCTTATCTTCTCCTCCTCTCTCACTCTGTAGCTGTTCGACGCTCCGTCCTCAGCAGCTCTGACTCAGTCAGCTCTTCTTTCCCAACCGTGTCAAGCTGAACCCTACAAACTGGGATTATGTCCTCCAACCTGCCCCCAGGGACCGCTGCCGGGGCCAAAAACAAGCCCATCTCACCCTTCAGGAAGCGAGGCAGCCTGCAGTATGGAGCCAGCACAGGTGAGTGGAGGGCACATAGGGATGAAGAAGGTGAAGGTTTGAGTGTGTTGTTGCACATAATCTCACTTCAAATGACCCTCAGGTTTTGTGGCTCTGGACTGTGCAATGTGAATTTTGCATTAAGGTGATGTATGAAGACTTTTTTTCTGCGAGTTGTTTGGGGGAAATGCAAACCTGTTGATTCAAGAAGGTGTAGCAGAGCAGAAGATGCTCTTTGTAAAGGATTTTGGCATTCATACTCTGCAGTTTTATGTCAGTGCGCTGGCTTCTAGCTTTTTCCCTCATTCCTTATTTTTTATAAATGACACAACAAGCATACATATATTCTGTGGCATCAGCAAGAAGGTAATTTGCAGTAGAACCAGTGAATGCTGTTTGAAAACATTTTGACGTTGCTGAAATGTTGCATAACATGTTTTTTTCAGATAAAAATCCCTTTGTCAGTTTTCGTGTTTTAACTTAAAGGATTACCAGCCGCTTCATGTGTCAGTGACCCTTTGGCTTGTGAAAAAATGCACCTAAAAATACTTTGTGTTGCTTAGAGAAATGTGATGACGGTGTATTTCATTTAGCCTGATGGCAGTATGTGGCCTGGAGAGATTATATAGGTTGGTACCTCAGTACTTGATCCCCTGCTGAATGAGAGGATTAACCTCTACTCTGATGTATGCACACACTGGTCAGCCTTTTCATCCTACAAAGAGTGTAGAATGACCCTATGACGAAATGTCAGTCATTAAAATATCCCTCCCTCTGCTCAGTCAGTGTCATCTCTTAATCTAAACACATTTTCTCTGGAACATAAAAGAGGTTTATTCAGTACGTATTAAGGTCATGCATTTAATGAGAAAAAATTTGTGTACTTGTGTCAAGGATGAAAAAAATAGTTCTTGATATCTTGAAATGTGTTTATTTGTATCGGAGGCAGATGGTATAATCTCCTTCTACTGGCAGATATATTTTTTTAACATATTAGAATTATATAACACACACAAACATTGCCTTAAAAAGATGCAGTATCTTTAAGAATCACCCATGTCATGTTACCACTGGGGGCGCGTTCAACCGACAGAGACATGCTGTGATATTACAGTGACTGTCAAGGTTGTCAGTTATTGATTTTTAGTCCTGACAATAAACAGCTGGAGGTCTGTGTAATTTGCCTACCCCAATCAGGATATACATAATCTGGCTACTTTAAAATTGGTTCTAAATTCTAAAAAAACTAAAGTCATGACTTTCACTCTGGGAAAATCAACTAAAAACAATGTCCCAACCATTTGTACACTTTCTGGTACAGAAATTGAAGAAGTGTCACATTACAAATACTTGGGTTTTACCATTGACCAATCATTGTCTTTTACATTACATGTCCAAGATTTGGTTAAAAAACTGAAATTGAGGTTAGGTTTTTTCTTTAGAATCAAGTCCTGTTTATCATTTGAAGCAGCAACTTGTAAATGCAACATTCCTGTCTGTTTTGGACTATGGTGATATTTTATACATGCATTCAACCTCCCAGTGTCTTCATGCATTGGACACTGTGTTTCATGGAGCCTTGAGATTCATTACAAACTTAAAATCTCTTACTCATCACTGTTTGCTGTATTCTCGGGTCGGGTGGTTTTCCCTCTCCATTCGCCGTTGGATGCACTGGCATCTTTTTATTTATAAGGCAGTATTAGGACTTCTTCCTCCTTATCTGAACAACTACATCCTTCCAAGGTCTGCAGGGACATATTACCTGCGCTCACAGGATCTGGTTTTATTGACAGTCCCTAAAGCCCGCACTGACTTTGGCAAAAAGGCTTTTAATTTTGCAGCACCATCTACATTGAATCAGCTTCAAGATGAACTCCAGTTGAAGGAGTTGGTCTCATTTCATTCTTTTAAAGGTTTTTTTAAAGGACCTTGCAGAAAGGCAGTCTGTATGTCACTGTTTTTAAATTGATTTAGGACCCAGGTTTTTTATGATGACGTTGTTTGAACATGAGTGAAAGTGTGTTTATGTATTTACATGTAAGTGTCTGTGTGTCTATTTGAAACGTGCTGCTGCCACTTGCCAGGACACTCTTGTAAAAGAGATTTTTAATCTCAAGGAGTTTTTTATCCTGGTTAAATAAAGGTTTGAATGAATGAATGAGGATGCTCGAGCGTCCTGATTGGGGGAGGCTGTAATCTCTGTAATTATCCTCATTTATTACTTAAAGTTGACAGTGGCTCTTAGAAATTGTTCTGGATGGGTAAATCGTCACTGGAATGATGAGTGACAAACTTGGCTTTTATATTCAACAGAGACAGATTAGCTTTTCTGTTTTTTTAGACGTATAGAGGACTGTGCACATATTCTGCCTCTGTGGTTTGATTTAGAAAGTCTTTGCAGATGCACATTATGATAACATTCCCATTTTATGTTGTTAAAGCATCCAGAGGACCATCTGAGTCGGCAAATATGACATTTAGGTGACTCAGTGTATTTTTTTTGTTTTTTCAGAGGGGCAGTAATTTAGTTTTGGGCAGATAATACAGTTCAGTCTGTGTAAATGGTGATACATGCAGTTACAACAAGCTGCATATACACAATCGTTTAACTCTATTAGATGGACTACTAAATGCCAGTGTTATGTCTTTAAATGCTTAATGAATATTTAATAAAGTGATTGCTATAATTAAATCTGCTGCGGTGGCTTATGACAAGATAAATTATTTATCATCTGACACTTTTATTTCACTCGTCTGCCTATTGATTGTCTAAATTAACACTTGTCATGCTGCGGGAGCGTTGTTTTATTAGATTGTTTCAAAAAGAATTCTGAACTTCAGATCCAATCTAATGGGCCAATCAGTCAGCACAGCAGAGTGGAATATACGTGGAAGGCCGCAGCACATCTAATTGGCATTAAATGAGTTTGAATCACTCACATCTTAGCTTTCTTTAAAGGTCATGGACCCCCTATACATATAATATAGTACTCAATGTCTATCAGACAGCCCTTTGCTCTTGTGCAGTTATCATGTGAAGAGCCGAAGCAGAGTGTTGTCCATATTTGGCACACTATTGAACGTTTGTGGAATGAACTCTGCAGAAAACGGCAGTGTGTGAATCACTTCTCTGGCTGTGAAAAAGGTAGTTCTGAGATAAGAGAGCCACCCACTCACCAGTTAGCCTGTTCTATTGCTCTCAAATCAGAGAAGAGTGTTTGTTACTTACGGATGAAAGCTTTGTACAGTACAGTGCAGTAAGTGACATAAACAGCCATTATTATATCATTCAAGAGAAATACACAAAAATATTATAAACATATTATATAGCACTATATTCCTTTTCAGATATAAAAATATAAAGACAATGAGATAACAGAACAAAGCACATAATATAAATGATAAATACATATTTCAAACATCTTGTTTCTTTGATACTACCGCTTTGTAAAAAACAAACAAATACTCCATTACAAGTCTCGCATTTAAAATCAAAGTACACTACTAAAAAATACTGACAGTATCAAAAGTAAAAGTAGTTCTCATACAACAAAAGGCCTCCTGCCAGGATTATATTATCATATATTCTATTTATTATCTATTCTATTATTATCTATTATATATTATTACTGATGCATTAATGTGTAAGCAGCATTTGATGTTTGAGATTTATATACCATTTGATAGTTGAACAAATACCAAATATATTTTATAAACTGATCACATGCTTTGTAGGTAAAATTGTAATCTTCAAAGTAACAAGTAATTATGGCTGTCAAATGAATGTAGTTTAAAAAGTATGTTAAATAAGTATATAATTGCTTTGCCCCTCTGCAGGAAAGCAATACTACATAAAATAACATAAAACATGAAATAACTACAATACAATCAGAGCGTCATTCAGAATGATTATGCATAGAGTACAGGAGTTGGATAATGTACATTTAAACCCATTGTACTTTACCCACATCTTGTTCACACCTCCTTTAATTGTGTCACTTCTTGTCATTGTTACGTGGCCACTTATGTTGGGGTCTGTGCCATAAACAAATAATTACAGGAGAAAGACCCTGTAGGTTAAATGTTAAACCCTATCACTCCCCAGTAACGCAATCAATATGAATAATGATTGACCAAACCCTTGCACTCTCACCCCAACACACCTTCATCCAATAACCTTTAGTGAGTCACTCATCGTGTGCATCCACAATGCATACTGTAGTCTCTGCTGCTCAACATGTGGCCTGCTAGAGGTCTCATGGACTTGTGCCCTGAGGGTGGGACCACCTCTTGTTGTTGCTCATACTTAATGCTGTGCTGATGCAGTAGCCATAGAGTTACCTGTTGCCAGCTCGACCTGATCGACCTGTGGACCTGTGTCTTGTTTGAAAGGTACAGTGCATGCTACTGTAGACGTCATCTGAAATTAAAGCACAAATATCTAGTGGCTAAAATATTGTAGTGTTTTGTCTATCGGCACCTTTTTTTCAGTAGTGGGAAGTAACTAAATACATCTAATTAAGTACAATGTTGAGGTACTTGTAATTTACTTAAGTGTTTCAATTTGAGTCTGCTTAAAGTTTTATTCCACTACATTTCAGAAGGAAATATTGCGCTTTACTTTGCCCCCCCCCCGTTAGCAAAATTATGCAGTATGCAGTATCTAATTTGACATTGTAACTAAAAAACACTAAAAAATGCTTTTTCAAATGCTTACAATCACCAAATCCATTCATTATAGTATAATTATTTCAGGAATTATGCATGACTGATATTTTTATTTAAACATTCAAAAATAAAATCTCACATACCCTCTGCAGTACTCCAAAGTATCCCTAGGGGTACATATACCCCTAACATGTACTCTATTCAAAGACTCTATTTGTCTATTGTTTATTTCTAAAGAAACACAACAATGTATAAAAGTCACCATTACCTTGTATCTCACGTTATGGCTAAGTAGCAGACGATTTTGTTAAAATAGGCTAACGATTGGGACATAACCAAGCGACTTGCTGTTGCATAGTTGCCAAATCACTGTGTTGTCAGGAGAAGCTCGCAGGCAGTTTGGACTTACATTAGCTGTTTAGGGTTAATTACTAATGTTAACTAGCATTTTAGTTAGCAATAATTAGCCTGTGCCTATGTTATCTCCTTACATATACATAGACTCTCCGTCTCTGCAAGATTCGGAATGATTGAGATTTCTCTTGGCACAGCTACCAGAAGACTTACAACTTTCAGACATGTTGCTCACGTCACGTATATGTTGTCAAGCTCAGTTGGAGGCTGCGCAGTAACGCTCAGCCATCACTGGAAAAGTGCTTCTAATATCCTTCACTGGTCTTTGTCCATTTCTTTAACTGTCTATGATTAATTACTGAACAGCAATCTTGTTTGTTGTTTTCCTTTTGGGGCGACATCAATTTGATTAGTCCTCCTGATTTTGCTATGAAGTGCAAATAATTTAACCTTGAGCAGCAGAGCGAGCATTTGCTTGTAGTCAGATTGCATTTGACTTTCTGTAGTGCTCAAGGTTTTTTTCTGTCCAGTTTGCTAGCAGTGCTTTTCAAACTGTATTGTTCCAGTTTAAGAGCAGCTCTCTCCAAAAGGATTTTATGTATATATAATGTTCAGACTGTATATAGAATAAAGCACATTATTTTTGCTTTTATAACAAATGGTGAAAACAGCTTCAGAAATGATTGATGGCTAGTGAAAGTCTGTATGTTTTCTTATTGTCAACAAACCTCTTCAAAAATACATTGTACATACATAGTATTGGCTGTGTAGCGAAAGCCTGATACAGCTCTCCTAGAGTGCATTGTTCTCCAAAAACTACATAAACACATCAACGAGCCACACTGTTGCACTGTGTGACATGCTTCTTCATAAAAATTAACATGGGAACTGTAGTTTTATTTTGATTCAATCCCACATTGTGCTGCTGTAAAAACTCACCAGCGAACTAAAAATAGTCCCCACTAAATTTAGTATTTACTTCTGTTTGAGTAACATTTGCTAGAAACTACAGTGCCGGAAATTATTTTACGGTTTTTAAATAAACATATAGTATATTTATGTATATATACAGTATATATACAGTATATATACTACAGGTAGGTAGGTATGTAGGTAGGTAGGTACAACAATAAGAAAAAATGTAGAATGTGGATGTTTCCTGCCAAATGTTTAAACAAGATTCTGCGTTAGGGTCAAAAGACAACTTAAGTTAAACTCCACACAGTACTGAACAAGAGAAGATAAGATAGGCAGCGCAAACACTTGCAATTTAATGGAATTCTTAACTAACAATAGATTCAATAACATTTGTCTGTAAGTCATGAAAATATTTCTGAAAAGCTCAAGTAGGCACCAAGGGATGCATATTTTCTCCAAACTTTCTTGACTTAATTAAATGTCAGGAGCATTAAATAAATGTATCATTGTTTCGATCTGCCATGACTGGATTGTTTTCATGTACACATTTCTTTTGCAATACATGCTTTGGTTGTTAGCTAGGGCAAATGTGCACTTGGTGCAGAAGTATAATTGGGAAAGATATAACTGCAGAACTTGCACACAATGACAGATTTCACAAACATTCATTCTGTGTTGGAATGAATCTGAATATGAAGTGAATATGTTTCATCCGTTTTAGCATTCACACAATTCTGTGTTTCTAGCATGGGAAAGTAAGTTCCAGAAATTACTGCTGCAACCACAATTGGGACAACATGCTGGCCCTTTAATTTCATTCATGTGAGAGGACATGGAGGGATGCACGGTCTCATTTATTAAACAGTCATCTCCTTCAGACTGCCGCTATTCAGCAGGCAAAAAAAGACCAAGACATGTCAGACCTTACAGCTGAGCCAGCACCATTTTATTACAGACGACACAAACATCCTGAACACATGGCCCCCACAGCAAAACACAGCACAGAGGATAAAGTAGTGGACAGGGGGGTGTTGTTAGAGAAACTCACAGCAGGAGAACCCACATCCGCCGTTTATGTACGTCGTCATCATCATCGTCGCCCCCCCCGTGGTACATTCCAGATAGATGTCAGAGGCATTTAAATGAGGAGGATCAGCTCCAGAGGCTGCTAGTGCAGCGACAGCTGGCCTGAACAAGGAGGCAGACAGAACAGAGGGAGGTCACACACTGGGATGTGAGGGGGAGTTAATGGATCTGCTGGACCAGCTCTTTGTACGTATCACATGGACAGATTAAGGGAGTACAGGAGGTGACTCATGGACTCTGTGTGTGCGAGAGCATATGTATGTTTAACCAGTTTTATAATTTGACTGAATGTTTCAAGTGTTTCTTTCTTGCTTCTCTCCATCACTCCTTTGCATCGTGTTTAACCCATCTTGAAACGAAAGCAGACGCCATCCTGGGCTATTTGCTGTTTGGCATGCTCCATCTCCCTGCCAGGACAGCCTCTCTCTAGCTCTTTCTCCTCTCCCAGCCCTGCTAGTTGCTGGTTAACGCAGGCTCTGAGGAGACAGGTACGCTTTCCCCTCATCCCGTGCAACAGCAGAAGAAACACTCTCCTCTCTTCCCCTCTAACCCTCCTCCATTTTTCCTTTCCCTCTTTCACACTCACACTGCCACTCTCCCTTGCCTGTCCTTTATGAGCTTTTTGTAATAGCCCTGAGCAGTGCTGTCTTTCAAGTGCTGGGGATGATGTATGCCGATTGATTGTCCCACAAACTAGCTTCATCATGTTCTTTGGTATAAAAGTGCAATTGTGCACAAAGAAGCGGAGCAGATCAATACACCTGCTACTGTAGGATCTGATCTGTTGTTTTTAAGGCTAGTGGGCATCCTGCCTTTATATTTTTAGCATTCCTTTTCTTTATGGTTCAAGTGAGAAAGCTGAGAGCACTAAGAGTGTTCTACCAAATTCCAGCTGCAGACATGCAGTTGATGCAGCAGCAGAGACTAAACCAAAGAATTTCATTACACATCTTGAGAGATGTCAGCTGTTTGATGCAGAGCCATTGAGAGAGGCTGACGGAGTAAGCATCCTTTAGAGGAGCAGAGAATTGTTGTTAAATCCAGCTGCATGCTCCATGCCGTGTATTTAGACAAGACACTTCCTATGTGATAGTGAGCAGCCAGATTTAATTTGTTGTTAGGCTGAATTGTGTGCCATATTTTATTGTGAAACACTGGAGTGTAAGATAAGTGGCATTTTCTTTCTGCTTCTATAGATGTGTTAGTTGTGGAAGCCAACTTTGATTTGATATTCTGGGACCAAAACTGGGGCTGAACTTGGTTGTTTTTTGTCTCCAAAGCACAAAGTATCAAAAACCCAAATACTGCCAGTTGGTGTCAAATGGCTTTGTACAATCTTGTTTTAGTTCTAGCCTTGAAATCCAGACCCAAATCCAAAAGGATTAAGGGTCCGGTATTGAGTAATGAAAGTCACCCATCTCGAGGGGTGGCACCAAGCGTGCATTGGAAAATCTCACTGCACGCAATTGGATAACACTTTGACCAATCACGACAATACATGCGGTGACGTATCCAGAGCCCCATACGCTTAGCTACCAACGTAGCTAACTGGTAGAGTAAACTGTCGTCATCTGTTTAGCTCGCCTATAGCAGATACACCGATGTGATTGGTGCAGCTTGGCTACAAGGGTATAGTTAATGAGCAGTATTACTCAATGCCAGAGTAACTCACTGAGCTAATTCAAATTGTGCTCTTGTGATAACACTGGATTTCCAGGGTAATATGGTTCCTGAATTTAATCTAAAAGTAGCCCATTTTCAACTATTTTGTTTTATGTAGACATAATGTTTACACACATGTTTTTTTTTATTTTAGACACTAAATTAACATAGGGGTTATGCAGAAAAAACATAATCAAAGGTACTAAAAAGACTTGTTTTTTATCTGTGCTAATATTGAGTGAGGCCTCTGGTGCTGCTATATTTATATTGGTATTCCGGCTTTCTCAGTAGCACTGACACATGTGAGCTGTGAGTAAGTATTGGTTATTGCTGTGACACATTTGCAACAGAAGTTGTGAGTCATGGGCATTTCTTGTAGGCAGAATACCAAATCTGCATAGTCAATGGAAGCAGGTAGAGAGGGGTTGATGATGCATGGCCAGCCTGATGGTAGAAAACACAGAGAAGAGAGAGGATGAGGTGAAATAAAGGGAATCTCTTGATATTGTGTAATCATTCAGAATGACGTACTTATGCTGACATGTTATTCCATTCAGACAGGGATTCTTTTTGACCTCTAAGAAATGATGACGTTTCCTGACAAAGGCGAGGGGGAAAAACAGTACTGTTCATGAAGTTTCACACAATGTCTCTTGACATTATGACCTCTTGCCTGTAGGCTTTGGAAAAACTTTCCTTTTGTCATCTCATCCCCGAGGACCCAGTTTGACTTAGACTTGAGTTATGGCTCTGACACTATTACCCTATTTAGAGGCTGTGGAAGCAGATGTGTAGCATTGTCTTTGGTTCAACATGTTGTCATATTAGACACCTCCAATCTGTTTTACTCTTGTTGAATTGAGCCCTCGTGCTGCTGCTTTCCTCCAGCTCTTATTAGATCAATGAAGGCTTTAGCCAACTTGATTAGGTGGTATATGTTCAAGCTGACTTTAATTTCTGAGTGGTTTGCTCTCCAACTGCAAGAGGATGAGTTGTTATGTAACCATAAATGCTACTGATCCAAATATAGCCACCATTAGGGGATTAGCTCCGGGCCCTGGCAGGCTTGGCTACGCTCGGCTTTGCTGTGGCCCAGTATGGATGTCTTTGCCGCTGGTCCTGCCCTCCATGTGAGTGTCCACTGTTATCACAACAAATTGATGTGCACGCAGGCCCACAGCAGAGATAACATCTTTGCCGGCCATTACATCACACGGACGTGCTCCCTCCTAGCACAGGAGTATCTGTGGCTTGACTTTGTGTCCCTTGTGACTGAGACTGGAGGACAGTTTGGCAGTAGAGCATGTGTATCCAATAGAGGTTTTTCCATAATATTTGCATATTATGCAACATTTGTTTTTTCGCTTTTAAATAGTGCTGCAACTAATGATTATTTTACATTATCAATTAGTCTGCTGATTATTTGTTTACAAAATGTCCATTATAAAGTATTTCTTAACTAGATGAAGTCTTCAAATGTCTTGTTTTGTCTCACCAGAAGTTCAAAACCCTAAACTAATGAATTTATAATCATAAAATACAGAAAAAGGCAGCAAATCCTCATAACTGTAGCTGGAACCAGGAAATGTTTGGTGTCTTTACTTGAAAAATAATGTGTATTCAAAAATAGTTCATGGATCATAATTATTATTTTAGTTTGATTTGAATTTACACTATTCAGCCTTTTAAATGTGAAAGCACTTGAATATTTACGTGCTAAAGAAGTTTGTTTCCTTCTGTTTTTGCTTAAGTATTTTAGTCCGAGATACTTCTGTGTTTTGACGTTGCTGTATTGCTGTGCATGCAAACTTGTTCAGAGTAGTGAATTGCGGTCTGGCCAATGATTGCACCATCACCTCTTTTCTCTTTATGACCACCATTTCGCATGCTTAATCAAGTGTTTTTGTATCTTTTTATGAAGCTTTTTCTCGAGTTCTAATCGTCCTCGTTAATTTGCTTCTCTGGTCTCCTTTACTGTCCCCATAGAGCAGACAGACTCATACATGCTGGGTTGAATAAATTAGAGTCTTAATTTAGATAGGGCACGATAGTACAAAGACATTTCAGACTGCAGGTATACCACAGAATACCCTCTTTGACCTTCATGTGTGTATGGCCCATAAATACTGACAGACCACAGGCCCAATGACACTCTAGCACACAGAGGATGAAATATTCAACAGGATGATGAATATTTCAGTGGCAGGTGCGATGTTTCGAGGGAATGATTAACATCATTGCAGACAGGCTAAATATACACCTGGGGGAAACAGCAGTAAAGGCATTGTCTATTTCTCACAAACAAATGCCTCACATCTCCGTTTTTCTCATTGCTGTTGACAACTTCCTCGCCGTTCTTGTCCTAAGTCTTTTTTCAGTGACCACCCCCCTTTGTTTGCAATAAGTTTTTTTCCTTTCCATGACAACTGGGTTTGTATAAAACTTTTTGTCTTGCAATGGCAACTATGGAGGGCATTAGCCGGTGTATGTGCCGATGGACTCCCCACCTGAATGGTCCATTGTGTCTTGAGAAATAAACAGCCGCTGAGCTCAGACCTCCACTATTGTGGAAAGACCCACTGATGGAGGAACAACAAGCTTCTGCAGACTGATTTGGTCACTGTGAATTAATTACATGTTGAAGGAATTAAAAATCATAGACTGAATATTCTCATAAAACTGATTTAGCTTATTCATAGTCATGTCCATCCCACTTTTTCAATGCTGGGTAAAATGAGAAGATGTTTCCTTTTTTTGTAATCAAGATTGATAATCTCATTGACAGTAATTAGGGCAACAGTTGTTGCCAGAGAAACTGATTTATGATCTTACTTGTCTGACTACAGTAAGATGATACTGGAGTCCTAATGTGCTGTTCTTTATTTCTGGATTATTTTCGGAGCGATATTCTTCAGTTCTTCAAAATATGCATAGTTTTCTCACTCATGTTATGATTTCTTTCCCTCTTTCCCCTTCTTTTTTTATCTCCAGCTGAGCTCCGTGGTGGCCACCACCTCCTCACTTCCCAGCATTCCTTGCCTGGGATCCCTGTGGCCTTGAAACAATCCATTGACCTGCGTACATCCATGGACGGGAAGTACAAAGAGATTGCTGAGGTTAGTACTCAGTGATTGTGCTCAGTTGTCAACCTAGTAAATGAAAATGTATTTTGAACTGATTTGTGGCTAGGTGTGTAGACTAATATAACATTGTTTACTGTATGTGTGAAGGAGCTGTTCTCCCGCACACTGGCAGACAGTGAGATGCGCAGTGCTCCCTATGAATTCCCCGAGGACAGCCCGATCGAACAGCTGGAGGAGAGACGTCATCGCTTGGAGCGACAGATAAGCCAGGATGTCAAGTAAGTGCAGCAAAAGGAAGGAGGTTTTTAGCTAATATACAAACATGTAACGATATTTGCTGCCAGACTCTGCTCTGATGATCCTAAAGTTAACAACAATGAACCTCTTTTTGCTCAGGTTTGAACCCGACATACTCCTGCGAGCCAAACAGGAGTTCATGAAGACTGACAGTGCTACAGATCTTGAGTGAGTGTTTTCACTAGCTATAGGCAACAGTGGTGTCATTATCCATTGAATGTATATCTTAAGTCATCTGTTTGTTCTATCTATTATTAGATACATGAAGGAGAAGAGCCAATTTCCTGACCTGCAGGACTTGTTCCAGAGAAAGAATACCAGCGAGTGGCTATTTCTGGGGATGAGAAATGTGGGGTAAGTCAGAATCCCAGTAATGAAGGGAAAATGAGAAATGTTTTTCTTAGTAGAAGCACTTTGCCCAGAATTCTTTTTGTTGCATTTCTTACAAATAAATACAAAAAATACACTTTGTTTATTCCTTCTAATTGTTTCATTATTCTTCCACCAAGGTTCCCTTCACAGATCTGTTGGATGCAGCCAAATGTGTGGTGAAGGCTCTGTTCATCAGACAGAAATATATGGGTCTGTCGCTGCAGAGTTACTGCAGGACCACTGCTCGTTACCTGCAGGAGCTGAGGGAGAGACCTCTGGACTTAGCAAACTATGAGGAGGAGATCTCGGAGACCGCAGTCACTGCAGGTAAGTACATATATAAACACATCTACACCCCTACACTAACATCTTTAGTTACTGCACACTTAATACATGCATATCCAACAAAAAGGGGGCTCTGATTTGTGCTGAATCAATTGTTCAATAATTTCCCCAACAATTATAATAATTGATTGATCCTAAAGTTTTCAAGTCATTTGTATTTTTCTGGTTCTAGCGTCTCAAATTTGAAGATTTATTGTTTTTAGTTATTTTTTGAATCATTGTTAATTGAATGGCATAAAAAGTTAAGAAACTTCTGGAAGTTTGCAACAGTTAGACATCCAATAGATATTGCATCAGTAGACAAAAACAACAATAAAATCAATAAATCAAAGTAAAAATCAACATAAAAAAAAAAAAATTATTGTTATTCACAGCTTTATTCTTGATAATTCCAGAAATTAGATTGGTGGTGATATTAGATTAGTAATCACTCTCACAATAAGACATAAACGGGCACGCCCACAGATTTCACAATCCATCTGTCACACACCCCTGACCAGGCTATCACAGCGTGCAAGCTGTTCAAATGATACCTTAGTTGCATGTGTGCTGCCACCTCGTCCAGAGCCGTGACACAGTGCAACATTCTGTCTCCTCTCAGATGCCACAATGCACCCACCTGTCTCTAAAACGCACCCCTATGAGAACCAGGACCCTGCCAGCATGCCCCACGATATGGGTTATGGCTGCAAGATGGTGGATGGTGTCATGCATGTGTACACAACGAGGAACATTATGGAAAAGTGAGATATTTATGATGAATCACTCGCATGTTTGTACCTCGATGTGGTTGGATGCTTGTCTGTTTTTAGACCCAGCTCACACATTTTGTTGGCAGCAAAGAGTTTCTTGCTTAAGTTTTGATGTCGCCAACAGGAACACAGAGCTGGACTTGCCGTATCCAGACCTGCAGGAGTACATTGCTGATATGAATGTCATGATGGCGCTCATTATCAATGGACCAGTGTATGTTTTTCTTATTTAGATTTTCTTTTTAAATTATACCGTTCTCATCTAAACCACATAAAGTAACCATGACTTGTTTGTGTTTCCCTTATCCACAGAAAGTCCTTCTGCTACCGACGTCTGCAGTATCTTAGCTCCAAGTTTCAGATGCACATTCTGCTGAATGAGATGAAGGAGCTGGCAGCACAGAAGAAAGTCCCACATCGAGACTTTTACAATATCCGTAAGGTGAACTTGGGAGCTGTTTTCTACTGAGCCTAATCAAAATTATGCATTGTAATCCAGAAACGGACTCTAATAGGCTATATACTTTTTTGTGTGTTGTACAGGTCGACACACACATCCACGCTTCGTCCTGCATGAACCAAAAGCACCTTCTGCGTTTTATCAAAAGGGCCATGAAGAAGTATCCTAAGGAAATTGTGCGTGTGGAAAATGGCAAGGGTCAGACGCTCATGGAAGTGTTTGAGACCATGAACCTGACAGCGTTTGACCTGAGCGTGGACACTCTGGACATGCACGCAGTGAGTAACGCCCATGATGGATAGATCATAACCGTTTTGAAATGACAAACAGGGACCAGACAACAGCTTCAGGTAATGCAAGATTGTTTGAATCACTTTCTTACTTGCAGGACCGAACACTTTTCATCGCTTTGACAAGTTTAATGCCAAATACAACCCCATCGGCGAGTCCATTCTGAGAGAGATCTTCATCAAAACAGACAACTACATTGAGGGGAAATACTTTGGCCACATTATTAAGGTGCTCTCTGAATCCATTAACTATCACTTTACCACTGATACCTGCAGAATGAGTGTATGAGATGGACACTGGCCCCCTCTGCTGATTGTTTGTGTCACTGCTTCTCAGGAGGTGATGGCAGACCTGGAGGAGAGCAAATACCAGAACGTGGAGCTCAGGCTGTCCATCTACGGACGCTCCAGAGACGAGTGGGACAAACTGGCCCAGTGGGCTGTCAAACATCGGGTCTACTCCACCAATGTGCGCTGGCTTGTGCAAGTGCCACGACTCTTGTGAGTAATCTCAGTGGTGGGAAGTACAATACTACATTTACACAAGTATTATACTTAAATATTGAGTCATTTCAACCTCATGCCACTTTGTACTTCTATGCCACAACATAAATATTTTAGTTAATGTATACATTTCAATTCTACATATAAAACATATATCATCATTACTGTGATATATATATATATATATATATATATATATATATATATATATATATATATATATATATATATATGTAGAATATAAGACATGTTTTCAGTTATTTCACACTTTTTTGTTAAGTACAAGTACATAATTCCATATTTGTTATTTCATAGTTTTGATGCCTTCAGTGATAATCTACAATGTAAATAGTCATGAAAATAAATGCATTAAATGAGAAGGTGGTGGTTCCAAAACTTTTGGCCTGTACTGTGTGTGTGTGTGTGTGTGTGTGTGTGTGTGTATATATAGTATAGTATATTGTATATAGTATATATTGTATATATAGTATATTGTGTATATATATACACACACACACACACACATATATATATTTATATATGGATAGGAATTAGAGAGTCTGTAACCTTTGCAAGACAACCATCTGAAAGGCGACGCATTTTATACACATTAATTCTTGTGTATACTTTTTTGACAGTGACAGACTTTTACTTAACTAAAATACCTGACTACTCACATTACTAACATTACTGAGTAGCACATATTGAGGTTTACAAACAGCCACATCAGTTGCTAAGCATCTTTAAAATATATCTACATGAGTAAAAAGAGCACAAGAAATGTAACATTTCAGCAATACAACCATAATCTCACAACTGACTTCTTGATTTGTATTTGTCTCTCAAAGTGATGTCTACCATACAAAGAAACAGCTGTGCAACTTCCAAGAGATGCTGGAGAATATCTTCATGCCTCTGTTTGAGGTTACAGTGAACCCTGGCAGCCATCCAGAGCTGCACCTCTTCCTTCAGCATGTATGCAGTCTTTGCTGTGCAATCAGGCGTTTATATTATTCATATGTAGCCACACCTCAGATGGTTTCATGGACCTCTCGTTGCTCCTTCACACAGGTTGTAGGTTTTGACAGTGTGGATGATGAGTCGAAACCAGAGCAACATATCTTCAACCTAGACAGTCCGCTGCCAGTCAACTGGACAGAGGAGGACAACCCGCCCTACTCCTACTACCTCTACTACATGTACGCAAACATGACTGTGCTGAATCACCTGCGCAGGTACGTACCTACACCTCAGTCCAAGTGGCTGCTTATTTTTTACTCATATATTTCTCAGATTCAATGTATGGACTCGTTTTAAGATTCTTAAAAAGTATAAAGTATTGGGCAGAAATATATATCTATTATGCTTTTCACAAATATGCAAAACAAAAATGTATATACAGTAGGAAAAGTATTTTTGCCTAAACCTGGTGAGTTTCATTATTACAAAATACAATGCTTTTTTAAATTTATTTGTACACACATAAGACTGCATCAAATTCAGATAATGAAAAAATAAGAAATGCCTAAGGAGAGGTCAAGAGGCCACAGGCGTCCACCTTGTTGACTTTATTTTTATTATTATTACTTAATTTATCTTAATGTAACAATAAAAATGAAAGTATTGAAAACAACTAAAATACTACATTCTAGTTTTTTTATTCTTGAGACACAAAACCAGTATAAAATAAATGAAATATCCAAGACAAATTGCTATTTGCAAATAATAATGGAACATTTCTTCCCAAAGGTTTACATGTTTTGTCTTTCTTATATTTTATAAAATTTTCAGAATCTCATACAGTAGAATTTGATTACAGTTTCACCTTTTAACATGTCACCTTTTCTTTATTTTCCTTCACATTGGTCCTGCTACAATTGATATGCTAAAATAAATCTTAAAGTAATACAATTATGAGAATGTTTGGCATGTAAATAGTGTGAAATGGAATAGATTAAATATCTATTAAATTAACAGAGAAATTACAGGACTCAACCTCTTTTAAAATGTTATAACTGTAGTAATAGGGTAACAAACCACTAAATACATTCTTATCCTTTTGGATTCGTCTGTTGCCCTTTAATAGTCATCTGTTTTATTTTTGAGTCACTGAAGAGCAGCAATGAATGTTCATTTATGCCGACATACTTTGCCTGATTGTCTAGAAGACAAACAAAGCTGAAATCTGTTACAACCCTTTAATCCGTTGAAGTCACCCTCTTAATATCTTTGTCTTCAATGTTCAGGCAGCGGGGGGTTTCACACACTTGTCCTACGTCCTCATTGTGGGGAGGCAGGGCCGATCCATCACCTGGTGTCTGGTTTCATGCTGTCAGAGAACATCTCCCACGGCCTGCTGCTCAGAAAGGTGTGACCTCCATATCACAACAGCTGCTTTATTAGTCTAAGAGTTTGCGAGGACATGATGATTTAATAAGAAATTTTGCCAGGCTTTGACTCATGTTCATTATGTTTGTTAGTTTATTTATACTTTAGCTATAATCTCATTTCTTTACATGGTCATGGAATGTACTCCTAGCACATTGATTGTTTATTACAGCACATAACATTATGGCTCATGTTGCTCCAGGCTCCTGTTCTGCAGTATCTGTACTACTTGGCCCAGATAGGTATCGCCATGTCTCCTCTCAGCAATAACAGCCTGTTCCTCAGCTACCATCGTAACCCTCTGCCAGAGTACCTGTCCAGAGGCCTCATGGTCTCTCTGTCCACAGACGACCCTCTGCAGTTTCACTTCACCAAGGTCAGTGTACACAGCCAGTAAAACATTTGTAACATTCTACAGTTCAGATTTTCATTTAAAATTTAAAATGTATTCATTTAAAATGTGGAAATAAGAAATATGGTATAAGCAAATTGCTATAATAATGGTACTAAGTGATAGTTGTATATATGAAGTGAAGAGTACATTTTTAATAAGGCACCTGTATTGTATGTATGTAGTATGGTGGCTTAATTGGCTGACTTCTCCTGCACACTTGTCTTCAATAAAACATGAATCAGACACTTAGTCTAAGACTGAAAAATTAATGAAAATCTATTGCAGATTTTATTAGACCAAAGGTTGTATATATATTAAGCAATATGAATTGAAGTTATAATCCTCAGTATTTTAATTATATCGACACCCATCTTTATAACATTTATAGGTCTGGCAGTAGAGTCCACATTGTAGACTTTTAAAATGCAAGACAAATAGTATATTGTAATTACCTTTCAAACCACCACCATTCCTATGCATACTAATTTTAGGGTATTTATAGATTTAACAAAACATGCTACATTATTTTAAAAATCCTTCAACAAGCAGTGCATGCTAAACTGTGATATTATTGTGTGCTATGTGTAGGAGCCGTTGATGGAAGAGTACAGCATTGCTGCTCAGGTGTGGAAGCTGAGCTCCTGCGACATGTGTGAGCTGGCCAGAAACAGCGTGCTGATGAGCGGATTCTCTGATAGGGTATAAATTATCTTTATTTTTTTCTTATTATCCAGTGGTATACCGTGGTCTGGGTAAATACTCAATTCCGATTGGCTGCTGGGTGCCCATAAAAAAAGTGTTATAGGACACCTCCTAAGTAGTTCCGGTGAAACTGACTGTTTACCATTCTAAATGAATGCGCTACATTCAATGAAAAAGAAAATCTAGGTATGTTATTTCCAACACTGAGTGTAGTCTTTCAGTGCTTCGTCCACACCACAGCATAGCGCTAACACACAAGCTGCAATGTGGACGTTGCACTGCCCCTTGGATCTATGAGCCGCTCAGACCGCTTTGACCACAATCAGAAGCATGAAACATGTTTTACTTACTGTGTAAACTTAACTATAGCCCTCCCTCCTTGGTCTTTTGTTCTGAAGACAGTTTCATTTCACTCTTCTTCTGGATCAGGTGAAGTGCTCCTGGCTCGGCCCCAAACACATTAAGGAGGGGCAGGAGAGCAACGACATTAGGCGCACCAACGTTCCTGACATCCGTGTGGCGTACCGGTATGAGACCATGTGCGAGGAGTTGAATTTAATCACACAGGCCATCCGCACAGATGAGCTGGAGACCATCGAGGAGGAGGGGAGTCTGTATATGGGATCTGTCCAGGGAGAGAAGTGAACATGCAGCACAACACAAACACAATTCTAACTTATTACATTCAGTTTTCACATGACTTTGTACAGATTTGCATATCAACATGCCACACCTGTGAAAACAGAAACGCTTTGTTACAAGAAGATTATGAAAGTTGCTACAGTGGCAGTGTGAGAGAGGACCTAAAGTCTGTGTATCCAAGGTGTCTACTTCCTTTAGTTTCCTTTGTCATTCTTTCATCAAGATTCTCAATGTATTTATTTAAAATCTTTTGTTACAAGAAGATTATGAAAATTGCTACAGTGGCAGTGTGAGAGAGGACCTAAAGTCTGTGTATCCAAGGTGTCTACTTCCTTTAGTTTCCTTTGTCATTCTTTGTCAAGGGGATTTCATCAAGATTCTCAATGTATTTATTCAAAATCTTTAGATTTCCATGGTTTGTGACTACATTTCGTCAATATTTCTGCAGTTTTTCTACATATAGGGCTGTACCACATGACACTGAGGTCATGTTCTTTTGTTATCTTTTCTGGCAATTCTGGGGGTTTTAGTGACTTTGAGGGGAGTTTACTTTCTGCAGTTAAAGGCATCCACATGATGAGTATTTTCTTAGGCAGTATTTATATTTATTTTCTTTCTTTTTGAAAGGTATTTATAGTCTCCACATATTTAATTTGATCTACCTTTAGCGAGAGACAAAGTTCTTCTATTTTGTGATTTCCAGGAGCTGGTTGCACCAGCTGTTAATTTCAAACTTAGCGTAGCTGTAAGTGCTTTCTAAGTTGAGATTGATGGATCATCAAAATAAAACATATTCCACCACAATAAGCTATTACCAAGGGATTAGATGTTACTAAATATTTATGCCAAGTAACTGCTATCTAGCAAACTGAACTAACTGGCAAAGATAACATTAGCTTGCTGATAATGCTATTGAGGTCAGAGCAATCATATATTTTCCATTTATTAAAAACTGCCTGAATACTAATAACTCTGACACATATTTCTCCATGTATGCATATATTAATAAAGGTAATACTGACATTTACAAAGGATTGAATTGAAGTTAGCTACTTGAAATTGTTACTAAGAATTTAGGAACAACTTTAAACACAAAATTAGTAATGAATTGACAAACAGCTGGTGCATGCAACCTAATCCAGAGGAATTACCTTGAAAGCACTACCCCATTTAAATGAAACTTGTAAATATAAATGAATTGCTAACTGAATAAATTAAAAATTAAAATTCCAAATAAAATAATTCAATTTGGTGTCGAAGCGAGTGATGGGTGAGGCGAATTACAACTTATGACCTTAGTATTTCTAAAACCCTGGCTACAGCCCTGACTACTTACCAAATAATAAATCTTTGCAGTGAAATCTGTTTGTGATAAAGATGTGATGCAAAACCCTTTCAGGTCTATTCATAAAGTCAAATTAGAAAACACTGCATGAATCTTTGTCTGTTTGGTTGACATATTCTAGTGAAATTATCCACAGGACAATACCTCATGCTGTATAACTAGCAGAAAGATCTCCATCCTCCATATTCCTGTTACTGGTAACAGCATGTTTCCCACAGCTGTTCTGTGTCTAATGTTCTTGCTGTTTTTTTTACAGTCTTTACAGTTATTCAGCAGAGTTGCATGATGTCACGTCAATAACTGTTTCTGGTGTGTGGTAATGCTACTCAGTTGTAACATCTTATGATACTAACTCTTATTTTGTAACATTGTTTCTCTTGACAGTCTGAACAGTAACTCTGCTCTGATACCATCTTTCCTTGCACACATATTTAAAACACATACATTTGAGTCATAGTACAGTGAATGAGGCATGATCTGTTCCTTCAGTTTTCCATCCTTGCATGAGTCCAACTAGTGCCAAATTCATGAATAAACACATTTTTAGAGAACTGAAAGTCAACTAACTCGCTTACTAATTTTGAAACTCCTGCCTTCAGTATAGGTCATGGTGTTATCTGTTGGGCTACTTGTTGCTATTCAAAAGCACTACATGCCCCTTCCAGAGAATTATATGTGCTGTTTGTGAAATATTATTTATCTGTATTATTTGTGTCTAAAAAATAAATGTTCACAGTGCTTGACTTCCTGTAGTTTTTACATCCAAAATAGTAAATAAATGTCTTCTGAAACTGAAAACTGCAAGTTACAAAAGTAATAAAGACAAAAATAATTTAGACAAATAAGGTGTGTTAGTATGTCCTTCAGCAGTTGATAGTTAGTAGGTTTTCTGTGGTCATTTGTGTTAATGGGTAAAAAAAAAAGTGAAACAAAGAGTACATTGTGTTGTGTGTCCATAATATTCAGCTCATTATACACCAATGTGGGTCAAAGTTAGCACAAAGTTCAAAACTAAATTCAGACCAATTAAAAGCCTTCATCCTTCAAAATTTGAGAATTGAGTTCTCGCTGCAAATAATGAATTCCTATCTCACACACATTGTAGACATTCATTTATCTGCTATATAAAAGCTTTCTTGAGGCAGGGAAAAAATGTTTTTAAATCTCTTTAATCTACATTGAGGGACTCTGAATCTTCTGGAGTGCAGTAGCACATACTCAGCATGTAGAACATGGGATGGGTCATCAACTATCCTGATTCCAGTTTTAGAGTAGCCTGATAGACTGTAAGGACTGGTGCTGACCAATCCCCACAATCTTCCATGCAGTCTTCATGAGTCAGACCAGTTGCACAAACAGGTTCCCAGAACAAGTTCTGATGCCATATCTGATTAAGCTTACTAAGACTGCCTGACAAAAAACCAACATGAATTTCTGATTGACACCATGAACTCTAAGTCAACGCAGAAAATGTAGTGTGCTGGGTACCTGGGTAGCTCACCTGTGCGCACGCCCATATATAGAGGCTCACTCCTCAATGTAGAGGCCACGCATTTGAATCCGATATAGCTTCTATACTCATCTTTGTAAAGGGTAAAAAGTAAAGGTAAACTGATGCAACCCTGGGTGGCTATGCGGTTCTGACTCTGAGAGTACCAATAACACTGACCTGTTGTTTAGGGTCGTTAGAAACGAGTGGTATCGCCTAATAATAATAGGTCATTCAGCTTTTTAATTAATAGGTGTGGCTTTACGTATTAAATGGTTAACTAAAATCTACAAATACCTTATGGGTCCTCTAAATGCTTAGATATATAAATAGTACCATGGTAGTGACAGCGTCTTCTTTTACACCTAAATGCAAACTGAAAAGGATATAATGAGCAGCTGACATCTGTTTTCAATAGGTTGATCAAAAACCTTCATAACTCAATAAATAAAATCAAAGCAACATTATTTGCCTTACAGCATGCCTTCTGGGGAACAGGAATAATAATAGAGCTTTTCCAAGTAGAAGGAACAACATGTGAGTCCA